>JANPWX010000243.1:708023-783023 GCA_024734555.1 Trochalopteron elliotii
TCGGCTCTCCCTGCGCGGAGGGGACGGGTGCCAGCAGATAACATCACGGCCGCGCAGGGAGAGGGAGATTTATACGATCTCCCCGCCCCACGTGCTCGGCTCGCTGCGAAGTGACGTGGAGGGGCTGCGGGAGCGGAGGGCTCCGCGCCGCCGCCCGGCTATTTATTCCCCTCCGCGCCACCGGCGAGGGACTCGCCGCAGCCCGGCCGCTGCCGAGCTGCCTCGCCCCGGGGCAAGGAGAGGGGAGGCAGCCCGGAGACGAGAAGAAAAAGCAAGTCCAGCCGGGCTTTTATTTTTTAAATAAAGGCTTTAGTGCTTCTCGCACCTATTATTAAAGTAATTGGGCCAAATAGCACTCCGGCGTTAGAGGAAGAATAACACGCGTCTTGGACACCGCTCAGACGCGTTCCTGTTCAAGGTTGCGGGGCAGCTCTGCCCGCTGCTCTGTCACAGAACGCTCCTCGGCACTGGCCCTCAGTTTCGCTTCCAAGTGTTTTTTGGGCAATTCTCGCTGTTCCGCGGATACCTCGGGAATGGGTACTACCGGCCGAGGGCGAGACAACAAATGAGGAGGATTTGCTCCTTCGCCGAGGTCTCCTCTCCTGTCAGAAGCGTGCAAATACATCCTCATCTGCACTTGACAGAAACTCTCAAGCCCCAAATGCTTTGGCTACGCCTGTAATTCAATTTTTCCGCTGCCTCTTTTGGCCACAACAAACATCACAGGCTCCATCCATACCCAATCTGCCCCAGGGAAATCAGTCCACAGTCTACTAGGCATCCCTCAACTTAATGCCATAAAGCTTTTCCTTTACAGTTCATTTATCACCACTGTACATTAACTTTAAAAAGTGATCAAGTAGCCTTTTTCTTTACTCTCACCCATTTTAGCTCTACATTCCCTTCTGAATTAAGTTATCACAGGTTTTACTGGCCAGAACTTTCCAATAACATCATCCTCGGTGGGGCAAGGCTGTTTTTGAAAAACCCCTATTTTCAGAGATGAAGAAAGATGTAGAAGAGGTACCCGAAAGGCCATAGGTGTTCCCAAGAACAGCTCAGCCACTGCCAGTGGTACTAGGGGTAAACACACACATGAGAAAGGAGGTAGCATGACTGGGACCTGGAAGCACACTGAGAATCATGTAAGACACAAACCAGCCAAACACCACTGAAGGCTTCCTGCAGCTGACCACACCTCAGGAACCATCTTCTTTCTGCAAAATTTTCAAACGTTTTCCAAAGCTGGAGAACACCAGTCCCCAAATTAAATGCGAGTTTTCCCTTCCCAGTGAGGAAAAGTGCTTCCTCTGAGCAGCTGTGGCTGTGTGCTGGGGTGCTGGAGGCACCCAGCAGCATGGAGCTGCCACACGCTGTTTGCCTTGGCAGGGCTCTGCTGCAGGGGAATCCTGTGCCAACACGACCAGCAAACCTTGGACTGCTGTGGGTACCAGCAACGATGACATTCTCCGAGAGATGGAGGAGCTATGAAAATGTATTTTTGACAGGTATGTGTACACACAGACTCTAAAAGTAAACTTCATTCTTTACCAGCGTGTGGGTATGTACAGCCCTACATGCAACCATGATTGCATCCTCATGATGCAGGAGTTAAATCCACTTAAATTCATGAATTCTCCTGCAAGACCAGATTAAACCTCTCTGCCACAACATCACTCTTTTACTGCTGTATATGTCAATGTCCTGCTCCTACTGACCTCAAAAACACAGCTGCAGTGTCAGGAATGGCAACGTTTCCAAAATTACTCAAATAAACAAGCAAGCTCAACATGTAGACTCAGCTGGTTTCACTTCTGCAGCACACCTGTACAAAACCAAGGGGACAGTTCCTCGAGCTGTTACATCTCACAGCTCCACTGCTAGCCAGCTGAGGAATCAGCTCTGTTACACGAGGTACCTTGACCGCAAATACTTCTAAAGAAAAGGGTTATTAAATTATTTCCTCCAAAAGCTACAGCTGAAACCATGGAGGAATTTCTTATACAGCAGCTACAGCCCTGTAATGCTTGGCTCTGCGTGCCACTCACCTCGAGGGATTCAGAGCAGTGATTTGGACAGTGCTGGACACGCTCCTTGGGCAGGGAACTTACCCCCATCTCTCAGGATCCCTCTGCAGACACAACCCACCAGATTACAAAGCGGTTTGATCCTTGAAAGTTTATTATTGGTGGCGAAAAAGCAAAAACCCAACCAGCCCAAACTTTGCAGTGTCTTTGACAAATCCTGAAGCCTTAGGTTTGCTCTGCTGGAGGCCATCAACCCCCATGTGCTCAGTGCCCAGCTGGCCACCCTGCTCACGGAGCTGCAGGAGGTCCAAGCTCCAGAGAAGCCTTCTGTGTAAGCTGCCAGAGATCCAGCCAGGCTGACAGCAAACCAGTCTGACTAGATTTTGAAAGTTGCTGAGATTCCTTCTGATTTAGCAGTGATTCCTCAGCGCCTTTTAGACCATTTAGGGAAAAAAAAAAATAAGATAAACCTTGGGTTTGTTCTCATCTGAGAAAAACCCTTTGCTTCTCTTCTGACCCTTTTAGTGTGACATAGGGTGTTGTCAGGCTTTCCCAGGTGAAGTCTCCATTTTGCCTTATGACTGCAACAAAGCTGGATTCCCTAAAACTTCCTGATGTCACCATGGTGATGTTTTTGCCTTGCAGAACTTCCCGGGCATGCATACTCCATATTCCAAAAGCCCTGGCACCTTGGGCTAAATCCCCAGCAGCTGCAGAAGCCCACCACACATGCCTGAGCTGCTCCAGTTTGCTCCAGGAAGGGACATCTACCTGCTAGCCAAATCATTCAAATACACATCCACATTCATAAACATTGACTTTCCATTATGTAATCTAAATGGAAAATATCTGGAACACATACATCGTGATAGATCTGGTCTTAGTTCTAAAATCTCCCCCTTGCACATTTTAAGGAGGCTTTTTCTGCCACCGAAGTCCTGCAAACTAGACTCAAACAGGTGTCATTTTTACCTTGGTAAAGTGAGGAAGACACAGAAGAGGCAATCAAAAATTGTCAGAAATGGCAGAACCAAACTGCAGGCACTTGACAAAGCTTGATAAAGTTTTATATCACAGAATTCAACTATAATATGACCTTTTACACAGGTAATTCTGCTTCTACATTCTACTGTTGATTTTCATGACTACTATCTCAATTATGGTTTTGTATTTTATCCTGCAAAGCTTTTTAGTTTTTATTCATTCCACAATAGCTTTTATTGATGACTACCTGTTAGTTTCAAAAGCTGCTGGGATTATGAGGCACTGAAGGTTAACTCAGCTTACATTTGTCTCTTCCTTGTGCCTCTGTGAAATAGCCTTGTCCTGTGGGGCTGCTGTCAGTGGAACCTTTGTAAGTCAGAAAGTGGGAATGGGCTCTTAGTGTGCACATGGGGAAAGAACAGAACTTATCTGTTTTGGCGCTTTCAATTCAATACAATACTGTCTTTTTTACATATTAATTTTTTTTTAATAAACACTAACTGTTTATTAGAAAAACAGAGACACCTGGAAAGTTACTTCACTAAATGTAAAGGTTTCATGTTTCCTATTAAGTTAGAAATTACGTGGTCAGGATTTTACAATTTGTGGTTTCTTTTTAGATTGTTTTGGTTATACGCAAATGCACTGTGCAAAATACAAAGGCAATAATCTTTCTAAAACTGCTGACGACCAGGTCATTAAGTAAGGTGGCTGGTCACATTTCATAAACTAAGGAACATTGTTGGAAGAGGAATAACTTTTAAAAGTTAAGAGGTGACTTTTGTAAATTCTCACACTGATGACGAGCGTAGGATGATTGCACAATTAATTCTTTGTGGCACGCACAGAAATCTGCAGCCGTAACTGTGGTCGTGTAGAATCTCAGTCATTCTGATGCAGGGTGCTAGGGAAAAAAAACTTTTGAATTCTCCTTTTTATAAAAATACACATATAAAGGTTCAACTCGGAGAGCCAAGGTGGCACCTAATAAAGGTGAGGCAAAGAGGAGATGACAAATAATGGAAAATTGTAATATATACTATAATAAAACCTTAGATTTTACTGTTTATTATCCTTAGTGAAGTAGAAGTCCATACCTCTGTGCTGCACATTTCATTAGTGTGTGCTGTAACGCCTGGATGAATTTGAGAGCAAACCCTGCTGACCTTACTAACACAAGCAGCCCCATTGCCCCAGGATTGCATTTCACACAACCACAGCCCATTCCTGCAAGCACTCATGTTCCAGCAGATAAAGGCTATTTTATAGAACATGCTGTTTGACACGCAAGACTGCTACCCATATATACATATGTAACTACTTGTCAACTTGCAAATCAAAGGTATGTTCCCAATATATATATAAAGAGATAATTTGTTTGTGTGAACCACAACTTCTTTCAAATATATATAGAACAAATGTAAAATATGTAACAGGAATAAGAACTTTTATTTTAATATATATTTATAGGCACACACACATTTTTGTGTATAAATATAGGTATTCATACATACATACCTATATACATAAAGAAAGTTCTTGTTCCTACAAATAGATCCAATCATTTCAGTGGAAACAGTCACAAGAGTAGTCAACAGGATCTGATCCAAAAAGCATTTCAAGTGTCATCTCTGAGAACTTATGGAATGGCATCATCTCCCACCATCAAGTAAGAACACAAAGCTGTAACGTCCACACAACAGTGTATAGTCTGTGTTTAAAACTGCACCTTAAAAAAAGACTTCTAGAATGCAATTAACCCCAAAAAATCGGTTACCAAAGACCACCAAAAAAAACCCAAAACAACAACACTGGAACTGTAGACAGGACACCTCAAGCCAGAATGACTAAAATATGAAAGAAAGGGGGAAAAAAATTCTTATGGATAAAAAGAAAAAGGGAACAGAAAGGAACATCACCATTATTCTGTATTTCAGTGCTACATTATTCTTCACATGGCTGGGATTTTACAACTCCTAAAATAGCTTCTCTCCAGTAAAGTTGCACCCTGTCTCTACAGGGTACAGCCAGACATTAGGGGTCTAGGGAAGCATCAATAGCCTAAACCCCATATCCTAAAAACATACACATTTCCCATAAAGGCTGCACACATCAGTGCTGCATCCAAAGAGGTTTCTGCTTCCAACAGCTGATTTCCAGCTTTGAATCAGTTAAGATTCAAGTCTTCATAAAAACTTTGCCAGAGAAGTTTCCCCATGGTTACACCTCCTGGAGTTTGATCTCCTCATGTGCTTTCCCAAATCTGCTTGTCAGCCTTGAGGATGCCACACTAATCTTCTATGCATCGTTCCAGTTTTAGTCTATATGCCACTGAAAAAAAGGCCTTCCTTAATCCTAGCACCTGTGGTTTTAATCACCACAGGAAATCCTGTTTCCACTTAAGTCAGTAAGACTTAAATATCAGCAGAGGAAAATGATCAGATTCACTAACTAAAAATAAAAATAATTAAAATAAGACAGAGAAATATAAGCTCAGTGATTTATAAACCAGAGGGCCTTGACATCTACTTATAGCAAGCATGACAAAGTAAAGACAGTAGGGTAAAAGTCATCCCTTTAATCTCAAGGTTTGAACTCGTGACCTGCATCTCCTTCTCAGTATTACAGCTGTTGCCTTCTATTTCTGAACTGCATGGTGATGATTTGGATTATACCTCATTAAGTAACACACAAATGATATCTGTAAATATTGGATTCCTAACAGAGCATCCACTGGAGTTTATTCAACAAATTAAAACCACGTAACTCAAGTCAGAATGTGCACCCAGATTGCACTGTTAAGTTTTAAGAAAATTACGTGTATAGCAAGATTAATTGGCAGCAACTTCAAAAATGGGCCAGCCAGTAATGCCATATTTAAATCATATTCTGCAGCTACAAAAAACAAATAGCTCTGGGTCTGGCATCCTGACTTCTTCACAAGCTGCCTATGCAACCTACACAGATGAAAAGCTCTAATAAGCTAACACAGCTTCAGAAACGTTTTCTTTACTAATGGTTTTTAAGCAAGACGTGATCGAGAACATCCCAGAAAGCTTACAGAAAGCAATGCATTGTTTTGTATTACCTCATGAAACAAAACCAATCCCACAACCAAACCAGACCTCCTGCAGTACCAAGCTTTTGTGCTGCACTCACCAGATAAGTGTAAAGGTCTTTGCCTCTCAGCCTTACACATTTTTAAACCCATTTTCTATGCCTGGCTACTGAAATCAATCAATGCAGTACTCCTGAATGGCTGATTAAACTGCTTCCTCCTAGACAGATGATGGTTTGAGCTTGGTGAGTCCATCTAGAATTAGAACAGAAAGATCAGTTGCTGTATTAGTAATTTTGATCCATGTCCAGATTATTTTAGAGCTGGATCTTGAACAGGCCACCTCTGCAGAGTGGCAAAGATGTTCCATATTTGCTTTTCCTAAATCAATGATCTTTTAGATGGGACTGCAATTAAAGTAACCTACTCCCCTGGTTTTAGCTGGGCTCTATGGACCAGTCTCTAAACTTCCCCGTCATGGATACAGACTGACAGCTGAAACGCCTCCTCTCACAAATTCCAGTGTCATGTGAACATCCACCTTATCAACAATTAAATCAGAGTGTAAAAGTGCCTACAAATTGGTTGCAAATGTGCATCAGACCCAGTAGTGTCTCACATAAAGGACCTGAGTCCACAAGCTCATCACTGCAGTCCTATGAAATTAAAAGCAATTAACTCATCATGGGACAGACAGTCCAGCAATGTGCTACAGCAGCAACTGAAGTGAATGAGAAGACAACAGCCTGTGTCTGGGAGGCACAATATTGACATAGACTTTCCCTTCTTTCCCTCTTGAACCATTTTGTTCGCATAAAATGTGTTCCACTTCTTTAATTCTAGAAAATGACACCAAAATTTAAAATAAAAGAATACTCTAGCAGTTAAAAAAAAAAAAAAAAAAGGCAAAACATAGCAGATGGAGAGAAAAGCAGTGGCACCGTCAATCCTGGTCTGACCTGCTGGTTGCAGTGCTACAACATCAGAAAGATGTCCAGCATCTTGTAAGGCCTGACCAGTCCCTTTCTAACACAATCTACAAGAAAGAATATCAATGTATCATTCTCCCAATCTGATCAATGCTCACACTGGAAGTATATTTATACTTGGGTCTAATACATTGTTTTGGGTGAGTAATGCATCCTTAAATTGAGGACCTTGTCTGAAGGTTCTGAAAAATCTTCAGTCTTTTTCTGTTAATCACAAAGAGACACTTCACTTTTCTTAATTAATGAGCATTTCTTTCATAAGGATGTACCACATTTCAGCAGATACTGTCAAATACTTCACTCCTCTAAAAAAACACCATATACTAAGCCACACTGTTGTTACCTTTTGTACAAAGCTCCACTATTGCAGCAATATTGCTCTACTGTGCAATGTGAACCTCTTTTGAAGCTCATTGGGGTTATAAGTGAGGATGCACAGTACCCCATGGTGGAAAGACTGACAGCATATGTTTGATTGCCCTTCTCCTCCAAGCAGCCCCACGAGGTGTGACTGGGAAGGTGCTATGGACACGTATGTCAAAGGCTCAGTTACCAACAGCTCAGGGACTCAGCTCTCCAGTGACAGTTCTCATTCAGTGCCTGACCTCAGGCACCCTTCCTGAAATGGACACAGGCCAGTTCTTGTCCCTGGACATAGGGTACCCTAAGAAAAAGGCTGCTTCACTGCCCACAAAACTTGCAATTTATGGATCACTTAAAAACCAAAGAAAATCCTCTTGAGATAAACTGTACTCAACATGAAAGTCAATGCAAAATCCACATAATCAGGAAAGCTTTTCACTATCTTGTTGCTTGAATCAAGCAACGCTTTTAAGCTTTTCTGTTCTGAACAATTGAGAATGTCCTCCTTTATCAGGATAGAAAGGCAAAGTTCAAAGCAAGAGAGTGACTGAACAGCCATGGGCCTCAATTGCCACGATTATATTCATAATGCACTTTATAAAGGGCTCATAAATGGCTAGTGGAATCTTTAAGTGCATCAGATTTTAAAACTATGGCAAACCACCCCGTTACCTTCTACTTATTATCCCACACACCTACAACACATGACTTAAAGAACCATTAACATAACATCAGCAGGTTTTGTATTTAACCATTTCTTAATTACAGGATGAAGTTTCTGCTAAGAAGTGTAACCAGTTTATCTTGTAAATGAACACTTTCTATTAATTATTCAGCTACTTCTGAGAATACTATGTAAGAAATCCTAGTGGTATGAAAACCTAAGTGCAAGTCTGATCCTGGTTAGCAGTTCACAATTAACACCACCACATTTACTGAAAACAGAGTGAAGAAACACTAAGAAAATGTTGTAAAATTATGCTCCAAAAGTTCATGCACTGGTATGAGAGAATGGGCTATTGAACCAACTGTGGTACTGTGAAGAAATAATACTTTCTATGAGTATTCCTAAAATAACCTTCCAAAGTGCCTCTTGGAAACTGCTTGTGCTGGTTCACATCAAAAAGCTTGATCAAAGTGCCCTAATTCATTTAACAGTTTTGTATCCAACAGGTTAAACACATGGATCTAAACAAAAATAAGTCGTTTCAAGGGACAGAGCATTACACAAACGTAAGGATCTTTTGTGTTGAAGGTATTCAGTTTGACTGGAGTTTCATATTTAACATGTCCCTTAAGACAGAAAAGCAATTGAAAAGATGCATTTGAAAACAATGCTTTATCTAAGAAGTATCAGCCATTGCTAAAAGTCTGAAGAAGAATGATAAAGAAAAAGCCCTCATCTGCTAGAACACTTACAGAGGTGAAACACTGGTTTACATGCTGCAAGAGGTTAGAAGCCACTGCTTTAGAACAGCAGTAAATGAAATGTACAGTCTTCCACCATCTGTTAATCAAGAACTTGTTCAGTCTCCAGTGTCTGAGGTCTTAGAACTCCTGAGTTTAACATCTTATTTAGCACAAGGACCCAATCTGTGTAACATGATCCTGAGTCTCCACTACCTCAAGCCTTCTCCTGGCCCTCTCACTCCTTACCTCAGCAAGTCTTGAAGAAATCATTGAGCAATTTGCAGGGATTGGAAGTGAACAACACTGATGACTGCTCTGTGTGTATATTAACTGTGCCAGGACTCATTTCATAAGAATGAGAAGTTTGTCATTTTCAGTTGTGCAGAGTGTTTTGTGCCAGATGACTTCTGCCTTCCTCCCTGGAGACTGCTACTGAGCCAGCTCCGAACAGATGCAGCTCTACAGACCACCTTCTTCTGGGAGCATCAGATAGTCAAAAAACTTTCATGGCCGCCAAACAATTAATTTCTCTCTTTAAAACAAATCAGACAAAAAAACCCCCTATCTTCACCAGGAAGAAGCTTCCAGCTCTTTTGTTCTCTCATCTTGTGAACCCAGGAGAAGCTGCCTCACAGCTGCAGAAGTGGGAGCTCTTCCCTCCAGGTCTCAGCAGAGAAGATGCTGTGGTACAGTGGCATCAGGCACAACAAGGATATTCCATCACCACTCCCAAAGTGTTTCCTTAACAGGAGGCTGAAGAAAAGCAGGGACAAGAAAAAGTTATTTTTTTCCATAGGCCAACTCATGCTTTCCTTGCTGAAAAAAAGTTAGCACAATTAATGTGAAGAGAAATTAGACCAGGGGACAAGAGACATGGGGAAGAGCTGACCCTGTGCCTTCTCTTATTAAACAAAACCCTTGCTTTGCATGCAATCCATAGAATATTAAACTTTACATACTCTGGAATTGGCACAAAGCCTAACAAAACTGGAACCACCCCATCCTTATTGGCTTTATATAGATAGGTACAGAAATATACAAAGTTGAGATGATTCATGCTCTCTGGAATGAAGGGCAGCAGCACAGCTTTGCTTGAGCAGAGATATTCATGGGAGCAGGAAAAACAGAGCGAGCACTCTGACTGCTGGGAAAAGCTGCTGGAGGTTGTTCTTGGTAGCTGCTGAAGAGGAAGAACATTACTGAAAAAGGGGGTAGGGCAGCCCAGAGAAGAGACTGGAAGGTGCCTGGGCCAAACAAGATCTTTGAGAATTGCTAGTCAACAAAAACAAAACTTGTGAAATAAAGCAGCCTAAAATCAAAATATGTAGTTAGCAATTTTAGCAATTCTCAGAGCTTCTCACCATATGGCACAAAAAAAGGACAAGGCAAAGACAAGGTACAGTATAAAATTTAAATAACTACTCAATATACCTAAAAATGTAAGTATTATGCTTCTTAAAGGCAAGAAATGCTCTTCACATATAGGCTATGCACCCTAAATGAAATGGAAGCTGAAAATACCTTTAGCAATATTGATAGATTCTACATTTTTCTTAAACACACAAGAGATATTTCAGTGCTTTAATCAAAATATTACTCCAAAAATGTACAAATAAACACCCAAGTATTCCAAAAGTATTTGGAAAGCATTCTGAAATTTTTAATAATCACCTCAGGATGTCGCAGTTCCTAAGGAAAACTTAAGATTATTTTCCAGAACTTTGATTATGGAAAGAAACTGCTGATATGAAACTAGAGAACAACTGTAGATTTAAGGGTGCTGATGTAATTTTTCCACAGAAAGCAGCTGAACTCTGTAGAGAGACAGCAGTGTCAGGTTAGAATGTTGTGCTGCTTCATGGACTCAAACCCCACTGCAGCACATTTCTACACTGCACTAATGACATGGTGACTCTCACTGCACAGCTGTACAGATGTTGAGCCTTCAGAAGCTGGGATAACCATATGTCTAACTTCCGTGGTTTTGCCACTTGGTATTTTGGGTGTATGCCTTCATTTGTGATAATAAATATCAGGCCACAAACTAATGTCTCCTCAGATTTCTAATATGTTTAACACTCAAAACAGCTTGAAAATCTAAACATTTCTCCTGTTAGCTTTGAGTTCTCCTGGAAGAATTGCACTACAATATATACCAGATGAACAGGGTAGGGATAAGACAATGATTGCCAGTTGTTGGGATGGATTCCTCTGCCATTTTGTACCCATGTTTTTTATCCTGCAGTACACACAAAGTTCAAACAAAGGCTTTGCAAGGAAAATCTAAATTCTACTGCACATTTTAATGCTGAAGACTGAAAATTTCAAAGTTGCTCCTAATCATATTTTGCCTATAAGCAAATACAAAGAAAGGGTTGTCTGTAAGGCATCTGTAGAAAAAGACAGAACAGTACCATGTATTTTAACTATCAATTAATAGGCCCCAAGGCTTTTTCTTCACACAGCAAATGGGGAAATGTGATAGCAAAGTTAAACAAATGACACAGCATCAGACAGTCAGTCTGGAACAGCAAAGGCAGCAAAATTCAACCCCAGCCTCTCATTCAGAACACCCTTACCACCACACAATTCCTTCTGTATGCATATGCTTACATAAAATATATTCTTATTACGTGTGTTAGCTTCTGCACCTCTGCAACCAACAACTGCTGAGGAGAAAATGCTGTACCTTAAACAAAGGCAGTCGTGTTATCCTGACAGATGGCTTCCAAATTTGTTACTGTTGTGGCCCACACCTAAGAGGAAGGGCTCTGGTTTGACCCTTTGCAGACCTGAGGAATTAGATCTGACTTAGCATTAGAGCTGACTAAACCCACAGGCTGAATCTCAGAGCTCCAGCTCCTCACTGAAGAAGGCCAGAACACCCAACTGCAAATGAAGCAACAGGGAACACAATTTTCTGTGGTTTTGCTAGGAAAGCTCTCCCTCCCCAGTGAAACCAGTGACTGTCCTTTCCTCTCCTTCCAGACTCTTAGCTTATACAATCACAGACTTGCAATGGAAAAACCATATATACACAGATATATAAATATTAAAACCTATCAGTAGGGTCAAGTCTCTCTCTTTACAATTCTGTTTTCCGAGTTGTCTCCAATCAAATTAATGCTCTAAGACCAGAACTATCACATTAATGGTTATTTTCCTTTATTATCTACAGAACCTCTTCTGCCAAAGTAGTAAAGACTCTATAGGAGTCTGATAACTTTACAAGGTGATGGCATTTCTGTGTTTATTGTAAGCCATTTCTGTTGCAGATTGCAACAACTTTTCAAAGTGCAGCAGTGATTTGGAAATGCAAGCACACTAATACATCAATTGCCATGACTAATGTATAAACTTTTAATGACCTTGGCAAAATCCATCTTTCATTGGGCAAGTGCCACTATTTTGACTGTACAAAATGTTTTGGAAATATGTTGAAAATTATACTTGTTTTGGAAAATATTTCAGGATTTCAGTATAGCAAACGGAGCTATATTAAATAAAAGTTTGACATGGAGGAGAAAACACTCCAAGGTTGTGTAAGTCCTTTTTTTTTTCTTTTAAAAGAGGTATCCTCCAAGTGTTGTACATTCATAGAATGCTGACTTTTTATCCAAACAAACTTAAGAAGGTAAAATGGTGATCTTGAATGGTTTTCAGTTTCATTCAGTCACTGTCATCTTCTTGTTTCAGACCACCTCCTTCTTCACTGTTGCCCTCTCCATCGCTTTCCTTGTCCCAGTCCTTCATAGATGCTCCCATCATGAAGTCATCACGCAGTATATTCCATTCTGGCCCCTCTTCAGACTTCACTTCACCCTGCATGTTTGAGGGGAAGAGAAGAAAGAACAGAGGAGCATGAGATAAATGTGAAAGGCAGTAAAAGATGCAAGGTCTCCATGCAATCAAAATAACACCTCCTACAATCAGCAGACCGTGGGCCAGCTCTTTATGCAAATGGTACAGAAACATGCAGACCAACCAAAAATTACTTGATGCTAAAATGCAAACTTGTTTTAACCAACCAGTAAAAGAAATATGGAAACAAAACAATTATTCCTCATGGATGAAACAGTCAACCCTGGGCATGGCTTCCTTTATTAAAATCTTTCTTGGCAATCAGAATGGATTCATGATATCATTTATTAACCCCCAGATGCTGCTTCATTAGAACACTTCTTGGCACATTTCTAAAACACAAATATGGATTTAATAAAGGCTTAACCCCCCCTAAATTTAATATTTAACATATTCGGTGATACGTGAACCAAATCCCCTTTATGTGAATTATTACCTCACTACCTGGGCTTGTCATATGGTACAAAGCTGCCTCTAAAAGAAACAAAGTTGATCTACTCTTAGCAAGCCAACAACACCTTACTCCAAATTTCCTACCTCTTGGAAGCGGCTAAACTCGAGGCCCACTACACGGACTGGCCAATAATAAAGGAAAGGGCCGGGAGTGTAGTTTCAGGTTAGCGCTGAAAACAGCGCTTGGCCGCGGCTGCCGGAGGTGACAGATCACGTTTGGGCAGTGCAACAGCCCCATCCTGTGGCAACGCTTTCCAACAACAGCTGCAAGCGATGCTTCTATCCTTACTGGAGGAGAACACCGAAAGCTGCTCAACGTCCTGAGGAAGGATTTATTTCACTGTTTATGCCTTAGCAGCAAAACATTTCTGAGGAACGACACGGCTCAGAGTCCAGCAGGCAAGCAAAAACTTGTCCGACCAAAGTGGAACTCGGGGCACTGAAAACACTTCATTTAGTTCTGCAGGGTCTTTGAAAATAAAGTTCACACTGTCACCCCAGGCAGGCTTTCCCCACTCCCCTGCTCCAAAGAAAGGACTTCAGCATCTCTGCAGACAAGATCTGCCTACGATGCAAAACCTTCAGTAAATGTATGATCACCGTAGACATCTGTCCATGCCTCTTCTCTGCCATGCATCTAGGAATGTGATAGCACTGCACACTTAAGATGAAGCCTGTGGGAATCAATCTTTGGGATAGAGCAGCATATAGAATTTGATAGCAGGAGAAAAGAGAAGTGAAGAATGCGGGTCCATTACTGTAAATAAACACATTCTATCACACCATCAGAAGTTATCTGAGTGCAAAAAAATCTGCCAAACAAGGTATGTGTTTTTAATAAGTAATCAAAGCAGAAATGCGACATGTGACTTCTGCAGTTCTTTATGAAACACTGCCCTCACAAGAACAGGATAACAAGTCTTAACACTCTCCTTCCCAAAAGGAATTTCCCAGGGCCCGGCTCAAAAAAAAAAAAAACTCTACAGCTGTTCCTCAAGATGTTTGCACTGGGTTTGGGTTTAGGGTTTGCTTTTGTGCCTTCACAGATGCTCTCATTAATGGCTACTCCCATCCAACAATTCCCCTTTTCCCAAGGGTAGTGCCTCCTAACCACTTTGCACTCTTGCAGCAATTTGCTTCAAGTGCTACACTTGGTAAACCTAAAATCATCTCAGAAAGGGCAATTGATTACCTGGAATCAAAGAGCTACAGATAAGGTAGGTCCCTAGGCAGACCTGAAAATTTTCACAGGGGAATCATCTGTATTATTATGATAGTGCAAACACGGGTAGTCTGTTCTGGGATGCAAGCAGAGGGTAACTGTTGTTTTCCTCCTTTTTAACTGTATTGCAGTTGTACATGTTTGCCTTTGCAGAGTAGCGAATAGTTAGAAAAAAAAAAATCACAAAAATCACCAAGTTCTTTCTTTTTGTAATCCCAGATCTTTGATAAGTCACTGTTTGAACAGGGAAATTTAAGAGAGTTGAATCTGAAATATTTAAATGGAAACATCCCATATTTTTTACAAAACAATCTACATTTTTTGTTTTCAATAATAAACCCAACATAATTCAGTTTTTTCCCAGATGTGCAGAACAGGGATTTCTTTTTTCTTAATTTGTTTTGGTTTTTAAACAGCACAGAAGGAGTAGATTATTATCAGCAATGACAGTTGCAGGCTCAGGGTTTGAAAAGCTCAATCCTCATATTCATCACAAGCTACTATTCAGCAACCATTAGCCCTTCTTTCTGGCTATGTCAAGTGAACAACAGGACAAAAGCAGGACTTTAAAGAAAGAGGGATGCTGATCTTCCATAGCATTACCCATTATGAAAGGCACCACAAAGGCCTGAATAGAGTTTTACAACAAGCCTGAAGGAGGAAAGACAGAGGTAGCATGTTCATGCCTCAAAGATGGAGATTTAATGCTTGAAAGCAAATATTTAATCAATTTTAAGCATGCTTCCAAGTGAAGAAAACGCCTTGTTTAGTATCTTCATTCCTAACTCATTTACTATTCTATTTTCTCCTCAGAATAAAAACTCTCCAAATCTACTGCATCACAAAACATTCCCAAAGTCTTAAGAAAATATGCAGCAAGAGTATTTGTATAATTAACAATTAGTTGAACTGTAACATCTCTTCCCAACTTGCTTTATGTAAGAATGTTAATACCGTTGGGTTTTCAATGCCATAATCTGGTTTCATCTAAATAAAACAAAACTGATTCTTGGCACGTGGAAAATAAACCAGCTTTCAATCTACACAAATGCTTTTGAACTCCCAGTCAGCTGTTCATGCACATCTCACTACAACACTGAAGTCCCCTTTGAACATCCCCAAATGAAAACAAAGCAGGCTATATAAACAACAGAGTGTAATGCTACATAATGTGAATCCTTCAGTAAGGCAAGGAGTGAAAAATTCTCGTGTTGCTTTTTTTCCTCTTCTCTTTTATACATTGGAATTGGGTTTCTTTGCCAGAAGGGTGTGGCAACCTATTTCAAAAGGTCTGAGAAGCAGCAATTAGTAAAATACCTCAAGAGTCACTAGTATTTTACTAATTGCTGGTGATCAACTTGTTATCATGAGCTGAAATAAGGCAGACCAAAGCACACACTGTGGTTACTCTAAGCTGATACTTGCTCTGATGGACTCATAGTCCAATTGAAAAGAGTTATATAAATTAAAAAAAAAAAAAAAAAAAAGAAAAAAACCTTGCCTACTTGCTAGGCTATGTCAGCATTAGCTAAAGTATCACACAAGTTGGGCTCTGTAGTGGGGACATACTTCCTGTAATTCTGCTTTGAAGACACTCTCCAAAATCTGCACCAGGACAAGATGAACTGAAATTCTTGGCCAAGTCCTAATAAAACCACCAAACAAAGCTCCAAACTAAGCTCCAACAAAGCTTAGTTCTGTCACTTAGAACAAGCAGCTGACCCTTGTGGGATCCAGGCTGGAACTGCCTCCTGGATGATTTTAAAGGAATTAATGAAAGCCTCGTGGTAGCAGCAGCAGCTATATGATCAAGTTAGAAATCCCCCTGGTTTTGTTCATTTCTTTACCACCACGTAAAACTGGAGCTACAAAATTTGCTCTTGGTAAATGGCAAGACAGTATCTTCACCTGAGACCTGCCAAACAACACTGGAGCTGTGGCAGACAGCACTGACACTGAGCTGTGAGATCAATCCCCTCTGCCCCTCCTGAAGCAGGGTACCTGCAGGAGCTTTTCAGAACCTTACACTCAAGCAGACCAAAGTCCATAGTGCTTATTGGTAAGTAATAACATTAAAAGACATGCCTTGAAATCAGACAAAAGACAGCATTTCACTCCACTGTCCACCAGCTTGTGTCACTTGAGCACACTCCAGCTTCTGCATCTGCAAAGCACCTACACACCTACAGCACCGTGGAGATTCCCCGAGAGCTGTGTCCAGAAGACAGGAACTCCAGGGTTTTAACAAAGGAACGTTTTTTCAGACCTAGGGATTACCATCAGCACACTGGACCCCCATGCCTTTGCTCTGTGTACAAGATGAAATGCCAGAGCTTGCAGGGGCATCTCTCTTTACCATCACCTACAATAAATGTTTATTTGTATCTGTCAGGGAAGGAATTTCTAACATAAATATCTCTCAAGCAACAACTTTAAGCACTGAGAAAACAATTCTAACGTGTCTAATTAATCTGAACTGCCTCCCCAGGTTCCTCTGTTTTGCCCAATACAAACATTTAAGATCTTGAGACACAGCGAAGCTTTTGTCATGGGGAAGAAGTTAAAAAAGCCCAACTGCCAGAACACATTCTCACATACATCTGACAATTACCTTCCCTGTCAGCCTGCATCTTGCTCTGAATGCCTGCTGCTATTCTGGTCCTCATTCCCCAGCAAGTCAGTGTAAACTGAGCTCAAAAAACTCCAAACAAACAGCACAGGCATACATTGAGGTGTGTTAAATCTCAATTTAAAATAATAATAACAATAATACTAGTAATAATAATACCCCGACTTGGCAGAAGAGGGGGAAGGAATGAAAAACAAAGAACTACCAGCATAATCATTTCTCCTTAGTTCCTTTTCAGCAATATGCAAGCTCACAGGCTAAGAAAATAAATTTCCTTTAGGCTGAGCAGAAATGAAAAAAACTGCAGCCAAAGTATCTAAAGCAGAAATAGAAGCGGAAAACAAACTGTAATGATTTTTAATAAGAAAATGACACTTGGGTTGGATCATTAGTGCTGCCTGCAACTTTATATGATTTGAACTGCAGCAAGATCTCAACTCTAAGAAAGGTTCCTATGTAAGCCTGCTCCCAAACAGCCCAAACCCCACAAATCTGCAAACTGAGAATACACCTGCACCACTATTAGCTTGAACTTCTGAACCAAATTCTCACAGCAACTCACTCTGGGAAGCATTTTCAAGCTTGCAGAACATGTGAGCTGCACAACAGAAATCTATTCTGCTGCAGTATAATTCTGCACAATCATTTATTCCTTAGGGTGAGAGTTATTCAATACCCACTTGCATTCTCTCTCTGAATGAGAAATTAGAGCAGCTGAACTAAACTGCCCTGGTTTACTTGAAGTGACACCACACTGTGGGCATCAACAGTGGCACAGGGGATTTACTCAGATCACAAACTCTCTCATACACACCAGATTCTGCTCTGGCAATTCTAGTAAATAAATCTAAGAATGAAATACTTTTTACAGTGTGTTTTGAGACCTGCTGTTCCTGCTCAAACTTCTCTGAAAGTAACACACTGGAATTATTACTACAAGCACAACAAATAGTTGATTTTCCCTTTGAGCACAGCCAGAAGACCACCCAGAGCTTAACGACCTGCACGAGGAATCTCCCCATCCTCACATCCTCCTCTAGGGTTTACTACAACTGGGGATGTGTGAATGAGAAGGAATGCTTTGGGTTGGCACACAGAGGCTTAAACATGGCCCAACTTTAGAAGGGTCAGAACTCAATTACAGAATTTCTAAAAACAAGCATTGATCTGGGGCTAAGCAAAGAAGAAAATTCATCGTTATTAAATGCTCAGTTGCAAAGAAGAATCTTAGAAAAAGCTTATGAGAGAACTTATGAAATTTCCTTGGGCTTGGTTCACCAGAAACCCCATAAATTATTATTTCTGTCAGGAAAAGCAAAAGTATTTTAAGAATTCAAGCTTAACACAGGGCCCTTCTGCACACAGGACGCTCTGGAACTCCTCAGCCTGTGCTGTACTCCAGCCATCGACAGCAGCCATCTCAGAAACCCCTGTGCTGCACAAGGAATTCCACCACATGTTGCTGCAAGACATGCTTGGCCATACTGGCATCAAGGCTCCCTTCCCAGCTTTTAATGAGCATGATGTATAGCATGGGCATGCTACACCAGGAGCTGCTCACAGACAATAAAAACTCACCTGAAAACAAGACTTGCCCAATGAAACAATCCTACAGTTAAGTTACAACACAGACACAAACTGTTACCTTCACCCATACCAGCAGTTCCCCTTGTGGAACGCAGTCTGCAATTTGCAGCTCACATTCTTTAAAATACAAGGCAAAATGACAATGTTGCAAATATGAAGTAATGACACTGTCTTTCCAACTGCCAGGCCAAAACACTCCACTGACACAAAGAAGAAAGAAAAGGTCCATGAATAAGCGTTTTTAAGTAGGTACCAAGTAAAGATTAGTTCAGAGTAGATTGCAATTGCAGTAGATTGCTATTACAGAAAAGGTATCTGGAAAGATAGGAATAGATTCATACATTCTCTGTATGAGATTGTCATACAACACATCAGAGCAGAAAGTTTAGAGACTCTATGTGCCACTGCTACTCATTTTCAGTCCTGCTGGGTTTTGTGTCCTGTAAGAACAAAACTCTTCATCATCCTCACCTATGCGTGAGTACCCTCACATCTGAATGCCTGCTTATCAGCAATCATATTACTGACAGTGAAATTCCTGCCTCCCAGTCTGGCCATTCCTATGCCTGTATTCACCTCTTACCCCGACCCTTTATTCACCTGTAAATCTCCACACAGCTTTCATGCTTCATGTACTTGGCACTGGACAGCATCAATTAATACTTGATACAAAGACTCCCCGAGTACTGTGGTTGAAAACAACACATAATCAAGACATTTGTAATTAAAGCAACGTGTTACACTTTCACTGCTTATCAGACAAGAATCTGTATGGCCAGTTATGGTAACCAAACTAGTTGAACTGTAGTTTGACTTGGAAAAGATGGTGCTGTCTGTGAGAACAAACAACTTTTGCTAGCTAGCCATAAGCTTCAGGTCTGAGGCAAAATATTGTTCACTTTAAAATCATGCTGGTTAATTACTAAGAACAATCTTATATGGACAACTCCCTACCCATTTCCATCATTATTACTAAAAGGACAATAATGAACTGAGAATTCTTCTGTTTGGATGGGACTCAAAATGAAGGAATAAAGAACTTTTCTAGATGTGCAGCATTTCAACCCTGAAATAAATGCCACACAACTTCTCAAAAGTAATAAAAATACTCTCCATCAGCTGGTCCTTCATTTCCTAATGTGTATTTCCCACAGTAATGAGGACATGACAGAGTTCAGAGATGAACCTACACATCACCTCTGACCCAAAACATGATTGTTACAAGCTGCATAGTTCCTAAACCACCAAGCTGTACCTGGAAAACACACAGATATAGAAAGATTGCCTAGTAAAAAAGCATTCAGTCAAGATTAAGGCCTTCACTGTGCTATCCCTCAGAAGTCACATCCTCATGTCTTTCAACAGTGTATTTAAGACAAACATTTTTCCAGTCACAACAGACTTTTCTCAGATGTCACCCATTTATGAAAGACACTTATGCACCATCTCAGCTGGGTACCTAAAATTTTCTGCAAGTTGTTATAAAAGCTTGCCTGCTGGCCCAGTAAGGAAAAAAGCAGACCTGCAGCTGTGTGGAGTAATTCTAATTTTTTTTTTTAACAATAAATTAGCAGCTTGCAAATTTTTGAATTATATGAACATCACTCAAATTATTTCCAACAAATGATGCTAAAATCATGCACTGTTTTTCATTATGATTCAGCAAGAGGCATAATGGAGTGAGTCCCAAAAGGTTGTCTTAAACAATAAAGGCTACAGTAATGACTATGCCCATCCTTTCCAGCACTTAAGAAATCATCTCACACAACAGCTGATGAGAAAGAAGTGGGGTGAGTAAAAAGTCTTCTCTTCCTGATTCAGGACTTCCACTTTTGAGTCCTAGAAGGACATTTTTTGAGTATAAGGATCCAAAAAACTTTTAGGTAGGAGGGTGAGGGTAAAAAAAACCCAAAACAGAGCCTACAAGGAATTAACCTTTGTGCAATTTTATTACTAAACATGAAATAATGACTTTTTCGTGTCTGCTAAGCAGCTTGTCTGATTTCACCTTCCTACAGGTACTGCCCTTGCTTTTACCTAAATGGTTTTTGTGACATATCCTAGAGGTCTCCAAATCTGAATTTCTCTGATTTTATATTCCTGTAATTTCCCCTCATGCTGCCACGTGTGAGTGGCAACCTCATTAAGGAACAGACCATACTCCTCAACACTCCCAGGCTGCTTTCTAAAAGCAGTTTAAACCTGATGAAGGAAGATGTAAACTGCCCAGGATACCAATCCCTTCTCTTTAACATCTGGCTACCCTTTCTCTGCATTTCTGACCTTTCCCTCTCCTCCTATGTTTCTGTATGGGCTTCCCCCAACAGCTGCAGGTGGAGAAGAAATGACACAGACCACCTGCAGAACACTGTCTGAAGTTCAGCAGCAAACCGAAAAGAGGTCAGACTTTTCCAAGAGGTAGTTTCAGTATAATTTGTAATACTACCAGGTTTTAAAAAGTACATTTTCTAATCTTTCAGTAAATTTCAGAAACACTCATTAAAAACTGGCTGGGATTTCTCACAGTACTGAAAAAAATTTACCAAACTCAGCAATCCTCTAACCATTGCAAGCTGGAAGCAGTTTGACCCACCACTCCTGCAGTCTATCTACCAAGATAAACAGATGAGTAGGTACCCACAGAGGTCATTTATAACACACACACTTTGAAAATCACAACATTTCAAAGTAAAGGAATTATTTTTCATGATAATTTCCAATAGCAAATGCTCAGATGGGGGAAACAACCTTATTCAGATAGACAAGCTCCACCCAAACCTTCTTACTTCCAGAGAATTTTTTTTCTGTAAGACTTTATGAAATGTTTAGATGTGTTTTTCTCTAAGTACACTGCCCTGCCTATAAGAGTTATGAACAAAGCCAAAAGTGGAGAGCTGCTTTTATAAGGCTTCCAACTTGATTTACCAGATAAAAGTCTAATAGGATTTGACTCTTTGTGCTTTGCATACTCACAGGAAGATCAAAAGAAGATGTATGCCACAAGTTTTTCAAATGTGGTTGTTTTAGACAGTTTTACTGAAAAAAAACCTTGCAACATCTTCTGGGAAAACAGAACACCATCATAGCATCCCGTGCACTAATAAACAAATAGCAAGGCAAGTTACTCTCAAACATGACAGATGGAGCTGTCTCAGCATTGCCTGACATTTCAATCACAAGTCCCTGTTTATATTCACTTAAAAATTTGCCAAACTTCAACTGCTTCATGCTGGAGGATTTTGTAATGTTTCAAACACAACCAATTCATTCCTTTTCACAGAACAACAAACTTAAAATATTCTGTCTTCAGTTCTAAGGAAGAAAAGAACATTTTCTACAGGAACCTATTAAAACCTTCCATCATTCATTCTTTTTAAACTTAAAAATCAGTGAAGGGTGTGTTTTGGAGCTCGCAACATATCTTTTGCTATCTCCATCAACATTTGCTTGGATCTGGACAAGCTCTAAACATCTGGTAGATCGCCCTCCCCAAACCTCAGGTCATCACCTCAGTAGATGAAATAGCCATTTAGCATCCAAATTCTCTTAAAGTTATCTGTCTTCACTATCACACATTATCTGCATCTTAGCAGGCAGCATTCAGCTGAACTGAGTGACTCATGATGACACACAGGGAACTGCCTTTCTGTGGGAACAGCTGTCAGGGCTGCTCCTGCATTAGGCACAGGATACTTGCTTGGCCCTCAGGTGCAGGGGGAAAGGACCTGTCAGGAACATAGAACAGAAAGAGGATAAAATAAAGAGGTAGATGGAAACAAAGTGCAAAATCACAGCTTTTTCCCTTCCTGATTTCTGACCAAATATCTGAAAAAGAGGACAGAAAGGGATATCTGAGTAAAAAACCACAGGAAAAAGGGTAAACCCAGTAAAATACTGCCCTCCACATGACTCTTAATTGTCTTATGTGGAGTTGAATTTAGAGTGTTAAGTTCTTGACATCTAATCAATCTAATTTAATTAATGAAACACTGACAAATTTAAATTGACTTTTAAATATTGACAAAGGCCTACATTCCCACATTAACATAGATGTGCATTACCTGCTATCACAACAATCAGGGAAGCTTGAGCCTGCACATCTTAAAAAACCCAGTCCTGTTGATGGTCCAAACTCTGAATTAATACAACTTCTAAACAGATTTAAAGTAAAAATGTTACCATCAAACAACCTTTAATACTGCACAACAACCCTTTACCTTAAAGAACATAAGGAATATAGGATATAGCAAACTGGTGGCAGGCTGCACTGCATTCATCCCTAAGGATATTCCTAAGAATACAGCATACAATTAGTTGTCAGCAACTTTCTGGTACAAAACAAAAAAACTTCATTAAAAGCATCAGCTCCAAACATATATGGGGTGACCTTCAAGAGAATGTGTACACAGGAAAAACAGATACAAATGCAGGATCCAAAGGAATCCAAATTAAAAGTTTTTGTGGATGTGATGGGAAGACATTTATTAAAACTGGGACAATACATCTACTCTGGCTGCAGCTGAACTAAATTAATACTTGGCTGCCCCCTCAAATCTGCTGGAATACATGCATGCCTGGTTACTCCTTCAATTAGGTCTGTAAAACCAGCACACAACAGCTGTAGTAATAAACTTCTGCTACTCTGCAATGCCATGATCACCTGAGGAAGTTTCCTGATAAAAGAGGTGTTGATACACCTTACCAAATTTCCAGATGTCATCTCTGCCTCCATCCACACTTCAGAAACAATTTCCTAACACAGGTTGAAGCAACTGTTCAGATTACTGTCATTCCAAAGAGGTATATGAATGAAAACATTTTGTTTTTCACCCTCCCGATTTCTACACTGTGGAAGCAGTGGAAAGAAACAGACCATGTAGATGGCCCCTACTCAAGAAGCTGCAAGGAAAACATGACAGTCACTCTCAGATTTTAAACTGACATGACTTTTAAGATGGAAGGCAAAATTAGTACCCCCATTTAGCTTAAAAAATGAAAGCCCCCACACCACTCCTTGTACTTCAGCAAGAAGCAGTCAAAATTGGAAGCACAGTATTCCTCCTGCCCTTGAACAATCTTCAAACTACTGCTTAAAATAAAGTCTTATGAACAGAAGAAAAATCTATAGTAAGCCTGACTCTAATCACTGTCCTTACAAATTACTTGCCAGATACTTGGAGCATTTATAAAATATGCTTGAGGTAGAAGGAACTTTTCTGGAAAAGCACTTTAAGTCCCATATGAGCAATAGCTGCTACGAAATAGCACTTGTTTTCCTCTCCACTCATCTTCCTTCCCACCAATAAATTATTTTAGAAAAGGTACTATTTTGAGACCAACACACCAATTTTTTCCAGATGCCACCACAACACAGGAAGTAAATTGTACCTCTGGGTCATGTAGTCTGCCTAGCTTACAGAAAGATTACCTTGCAGAATTTGGGTCATGGTTGCTGCAGTAGACCAGGAGATCCTGCTCTTACTTTCACCACTGAAATGCTCTGCAACAGACCTGGTGTAAGAAAGCTTACAAGCTAAAGCAAAATCATGCTACAAAGTCCTAATTAAAAATGAAAGGTTCATGAGTGCAGGTTATGCTTGTCATAAAGAGTATCTGTAACTTTCACGCCAGTTGTTTATGTGTCACTAAAAAATGTTTAACCACAGAGTAAAAGGCTTTACAGGGAGCAGCACAAATAACAAGAGAAAAGTCAAGATGAAACTGTCACTGACACACTGCAAGAGAGGAGAATAACTCTGAATTTCCTCTGAATTTCTTTCTTTTCTTACAATTAAGATTTCAAGACCTCATGTAGTTCACTACATTAGCCAATATATCTGTGGCAACTCCAAGAGAACAGAAACTTCCCAACTTTCTTCCCAACAGAAACTACCCAACCTTGGAAGCAAAGCTACTTCCTAAGAGCACCCTGAAATTTATTAAAATACACAGATATAGCAAGACCTAAAGAAAACAAAAGGTTCCTGCAAGGAATCTTTTACTGCCATGACCTACTTTTGTATTCATTCTATAGACACAAAAATGACTTCAGCCTCCAGGCATGAAAAAACAGCATTTCTGATAAGTAGCCTTTCTAAACCTATAGTTTAATAATGTTTTTTTGTAGTGTCTTACAGGAAGATACGACCAACACATCCTGAAATGAAAAGTTGGTGCGTAAGGATTGTGTTGAACAAAATTGAAAGCTGTCATATCTGACAGTAAAAGATTCCTAGATAAACTCACCCCAAAACTTAAAAAAAAGCCCATCTGAACACAAATGAGTGGGATTTTATTTTTTTTTTTAATCACTACATTTTTCTCCCACATTGCAAAGACAAGGTGGTGAGGGGAGAGAAATTAGACGGTCTTACCCAGAGGCAAGCATCATGCACAGTAACTTGGGAAAAAAAACAGGAAAAAATATTACACAAGTCAGCTGGCTCAGCAAGGATTAAGAAATACCTTGATAAACAGCAAATGATATGAAAGGCAAAGCTTTTGGCTCCAGCTCAGAAAAGTAATTACTCCCAGCTGGGCACACAGAACTCCAAGAAGGGCTACAGTTTCACAAGAAGGGCACAGGAAAACGTACACAGCCTTCCAGTCTTTCCTTCATAGTTATGTTGGTAGGGGTATGCCAAGTAACATTTAGGCCAACGGCTAAAAGTAAACAACACTATGAACAATGTTCTAGTGGGGCACAGGTTACCTGTCCTTCCCAGGAATGCATGAAGTTGTTGAAAATAGAGAAAAAAATTTAAAAAGTGGTCATGCTGCTTTGAAATCACACTGCTGCAGACGGGCCTTTACAGAACATTTAATTTCTTTTTCTCATACATAAATATACTTGACTAAATAGTCAATCAACAGAGCTTTATAAGGGGTTTCTTCAACAACCCCTGACACTTGAAAGAAATTGTCACACTTTCAAAAATACAAAGCAAATTTTGCATTCAAAAACTCCTGCAGAGCAAGAAAACGCTTTTGCCCATTCTCAAAATACAGTCAAGTCTCATGTCACAGCACAAGGCTTGAGTCAAAGAAGGTTTGCTTTCACTGGTAAAACTTTTTTCTGCTATTTTTCCTGCTGACTGCTTGTTTTATGTGGGTGGGGTAGTGTTTTTATTGTTCTGGACTGCCTTTTAATTGATGGCAGAGTGCCTGGATTTTGGGATTGGCATCTCTTCCATTGTTTTTGCTCAGATAAATAAATGTATCTTCCCCCCCACTTTTTGTAAAAATGAATGTACTCTGTACTCTTGACTGCTAAAAACAAACCCACAAAACAAACAAACAAAAGTTTTCAGATGGCACAAATAATCTGCTGAAATCCTGCTGCAAGGAATTTACTACCAAAAAGCCTCATCCAGGCTTCCTACCCTCTGAAACACCCTCAGAGACCAAGAAGCAGAGAAATGACAGTGGAGGCCAGCAGAACTGTTCAGTGGCTAAATATTTGTGTAATTCTGAGAAGGAGAATGAACAGCAGATTTTGGCCTCAACTTCAAGCCTCAACAACTACCAGGAGGGGAGCTTGCTAAATGAGTAAGATATGTTCTCAAGAGAAAATAAGGCAGATTAGGAACAGCTTGAAAAGGAGTTATTGAAGAGTTTGGTTCAGTATTAAATTGAATGGAGAGTCACTGAAGCAAAGGCAACAAGGGAGAGAGGAAGGGGGTTGGTCTGTCCAGGCAGACATGCAATTAAAAAACCCAACCAAAAACCCTGATCTCCACCCCAGCTTTTGTGCACAAGCAATGTGAAAGCAGCACCTACATCAACAGTCAAAACCCAACAGTTACCAGCCAGCATCTAAAGCATCCCCATCTTGAATGGAAATATACTGTTACTGATGCTGCCAAAATAAAACTGGTTTTTTTTAAGTATAGAAACATTTGCAATCAGTGTTTTCTGACCTAGTAATTTAAAAATTGCCCTGTTACAATGTGTCACAAAAAAAAAGGTCCTAGTTCTTGCTCAGCTATTGATTCAATACTGACTACAACACTAGTTGGCACTGCCATTGTTCCAATATTCTGCTATTCCAAGGGAGGAAAAACAAACAAACCAAAACAAGAGAACCACACACATGCACATGCCCCCCACACCCAAACAAGCAAGCTGGAATTATTTAAGAAGAAATAAAGTGTCAGCACCAAGTTAAATTGTTCTCATTATCCAAAGAATTTAACAAATACTTTAATATTGCACTTGCATGAAACTTGTATGAGCACTCCATGCCAGGCAGTGTTTCAGCATGTTCCCCAAGTGCACAGAAACAAAAAACATATGACAAACCGTTGTCTCCCAACTGATTAAAGTATTTCTTCCTGGCACGGAAAAAACTTAGTTAAGTGCAGTGTGTCTGTGCCAACTGCAGTCTTCCACCCACCACCAAGCACAGAGTTCAAACCTGAACACAAATACGCTTCAAAAACGTGCAGCTTCTGAAATACAACAAAGAGGGAGTCTGAGCAACTTCTTTTCAACCCTGAGCTACTTGGTGAGCTGCAAGAACTGATGCAGAGTTGGAAGAGTCCAGCTACACTGTGTCTCAAACACAATTGGAAAAAGTGGAATGTATTTCTTTCCAAACATCACGAAAACAAGGAAGCCACACCAGCCCAATGCACACAGAGAATCAGGGAAAGAAAAGGCTACATATAAGGTTTGATACACCTCTGTTTCTTTCTGTTGTGGCATTCATTTTGTATGGCAAATCCTTCAGTTTCAGACACCATAATCACCCAAAGGAAGCGAGTCTGACATGACCAAACCGTGGGGACACACAAGTACAGTCTAATACACTGTGTAAGATGAACACCCTCCAGGTCTTCAATAATCTCAAGGAGTTAACTATTTATAGCCAAATTTCAAATGTCACAACGCACCATAATCTAGCAGTTTGTTCCATGCTTAGTGCAAAATCCAAGATAAAATCCAGTGTTTCATAACCTTTTTTTAATCACATAGCTAAACCAAGTTATTTGCAAAGAAGGCTTGATGTCTTATCAGAAGATCTTCCAGCATTTTGTACTTTGACAGCCAAAAGACAAGGAATACAGGCTAATAGCTACTTGTTCCCTTCCAGAAGTGTCAAAACATCCCAGCTATTTGGGTCACAGGTTTATGAAGAGCAGGCACACTAACAGAGAGTCATTACATTGAGAAGGCACCTGGTAAGCATTTTTTTCTCACAGATGAAGCTTACCTGTTTACTTTTTGTGGCCTTTCCAGCAGGATTCTTGCCTCCTTTGGCCCCCTCCATGTTTCTCAAAACATCGATGAAATCTCTCTTTGAGACAGAAGACATCAGTTTCGCGCGCTTCCTCTCAGAGCTCCCGGCTTTCTTCACCTCCTCCTCCATCTTCTTCTGGTGCGTCCTGACAGCGTTGAATAATTGTACAACACCCCTGGGACAGGCAAAAAGACAACAAAGCAAACCTTTTAACTCGAGTTGCTTTTACAGAAATGAACCCCCTACTAAAGCTAATGGCTTCTAGCTCCCCAAAATGGTTGCCTGGAACCCCAATTCAGTCAAGAAGTAATATTTACTGCAACATAAAAGACCTTCAATTTTTACTCCACCCTCATACTTATTGCTAGGAACCAGTAACAAACAAATGTACAAATAACTATTCTGACTCTGAAGTAGGCCTGGTAACACGGCATGGAGATCAGTTTCAACCTCGAGCATGTTTTATCCTTGGGAGCTTGTTATTTATCCTCAAATCAGTTATTAAATTACTCAGGCAGATTTCTTAATAGCAGCTGAAGCTGGGGGATAAGGCAGAGGAATGAGTAAGGAGACACATACAAGTAGCACATCAAAATGTTCAACTAGTTCTGTGGTACTAAACTACCAAAATGTGAACAGGCAACTGAACTTCACAGCCATGGATCTGGTGAATCCTCTGCGGAGAAGCAGAAAACCAGAACAGTAGAAACAACTGTTCTGCATTTTTAAGGCATTAAATTAACAAAATGAGGGGATCCAACAAAGCACTTCTGTTAAGCAAACATTAGATTCCCATCTAAATTTTTACTCTTTCATAAAGCTTCTGAAATCTTTTGTTGAACTTGATACTGTACAATGTAGACCTGTCTATAAATCTCTCGGCTCCTGCTAGTCACTTCTTAAGAGTTCAATCTGATTGGAAACAGATTACCTGCACAGGCCTTTTCCTCCTCTTTTTGATATACATATATTTAAGGAAAGCATTCAGAAAAACTTTTACCTTGTGGCGATTCTCTGAAGATTTCTTTCCTTCTCTCGGTCTTTGACAACATCTGGCTTCACTCGGCACATCATTTCCCATTCCCGCTTTTTATCGAGCTGCATTATAAATATTGTTATGTGAAACAACATGGACATTTGAGAATGCAGCATGATCTGATAGAGTATGTAGCAGGAGGAAAAAAAGAATATGCAAAGTTCAGTTTTGTTAAAAGTAAAAGGAGCTCCAATATAGGACTGGACAACAGGTCTGAGCAAGTCTCTTGCATTGACACAACAGGGGCCACACTCAAATCTCACAGAGTCATCTGCTTGCAGTCACAAAAGCCTAGGAGAAGGCTGACTGCCATGAGCAAGGAAATTATTCAAAGATAGCCTTCAAATCCCAGATTTAACAAGCTGATCAGAGAAAACTTTATACATAATAAAATCCTGGGTCCATCAAGACAGGCATGTCACACTTTGAGCCTTGGGAAGTCCCCCCTCAGAACTGATCCCGGTACGGCTTTGTGACCAAAGTGACACTCAGCAAAGAGTGGAACAGGCAGAACTCTAACACAGGAAGAGCACCAAGTGTCCACCAGACAAGAAGTCATGTGTACAATACTGGTTTTTGTCTATTTTTTTTTGAGGGTCTCTGTTTCAAAACCAAATTGATCCACTTTTCCATTACCAGCAGACACAATACCACCAGCTTTGTCTCTGCTGCAATAGGAGACCACTGTATTTCATGACCTCTGCCTTAGGAGCAAGGAAGTGACATTTTTTCTTCCCCTCTGAACAATTTAACAGTGTTTTAGGCCTGCTGATGTTCCATTAAATCTGTTTTATGCAAGAAGACTCTCATGGAATTTCAGAGTCCTTATCTTTATAATTCCAGGCAGACTACTATGAATTTCTGAGTTTATGACCATGTTTTGGCCTTTGATCAAAAGAACTGCCCTAACCTACCTTTCATCAGCAAGAAATCAATGAAAGGCAAATTGCTTTCAAGTTTTTCTAAAGTAAACAAGTCACTTTGGGGACACGTGGCCCATCTCTGTTTTGCAGTATTCTCACATATTTACTGAATGAGAGCAGGTATTTAGGACAGCCATGAGTGTACAGATGCTGTACTGAAGCTCTCTGTATTTAAAAGGCAAGCCATGGCCCAACTGCAGCATGTCCCAAACTGTCAGGTGAATAACCTGGTTATCCCACTGAAACAGAACTGGTAGGATGAGACATTGGAACTATTAATGTATTGCTAGCCTGAAGGTAAATCAATCAGAGCCTGGAATTAAAAGTTCCACTGAAGGCACAAACAAATTACTTACTTGGCAATAAGGTATTGTTTTCTTCATACCAGTTTCAGAACCAGAAGCAATTTAGGGCACTGACATGGTAACAGAAAACTCTAGTCAGGAAAATGACTGAGGCGAGCAAACAACAATGCACAACCAGATCAATGATCACTGCAGCCTCAACTTAGAGGCCTTGATTTTGGAAGTCACAGCACAATTTAAATGGAAGAACTTTTCTTCTCTTTCCCCCTCTCACTTTCTGTGATAGAGAACTGTTTCAATTTGTAATGCCAACAAAGTGAATTTCACCCCAAATTAACAACGCCAATTAGAAAATCACCCCATCAAAAAAAAACCACCTTAAGCTGACAGACTGGAACACTCCTGCTGCCAAAGTTCAGCCTGCCTGATGACCCAGAAGAAGCAGTAAGGGAACAAATCTTACACAGCATGACTGGAAAGTAAAAAAAACAAGCCACTCAAGATCTCTGTGAAGGAGAGACTCCAAAACTGACACAGCCTCAGCAGAGATTTGGGACAGTGCCCTGGGACTATCTGGCATGTAGCCCATCTGACAGTCACTGCACATGGAGTACTGCATCTTTTTCTCACCTTCATCTTCTTTTCTTGCCTCTCTTGTTTTTTTCTCTCTCTCTCCTTCTCCAGGGTTTTATTCTTGGCCAAGATGGTGGACTTATTCTGTGGAATCTTTTTGTTGAGCACTTTTGCCATGGCATCTGCCCATCCTGAACTTGGGCCATCTTTGGAGCCTGTTGCCTCTTCAGCCGCATTGCCAGGGGCTGCTGCTTCATCTTCATCATCACCATCCAGGGCTTCACCTCCTGAAGAGTAGCTGTCTTCTGGAAGTTCTGAGCTTAACTCAGAACCTAGGGATTTAAAAAAAAAAAAAAAAAAAAAAAAAAAAAAAAAAAAAAGGAAAGAAGGAAAAAAAGGTCAGGAGTTGTTTCTAGTAAGAATCATTCACCAGTGCCATTTGCTTCACATGTAAATGTTATCAAGTTCAGAGTGAGGTATTAATGTACCTGTGCTGCTACAATTAATTCCTCAAGCAGGCACACACCATTATTAGAATAAATAAATTCACCACTGAATTTATTAGAAACTATGCAGTGCAAGTGCTTGCTCACCTCAGTGATGATTTACAGTGATTGAAAGAGGCCAGGCAAAAGGGCAGCCTTAGATATTTATTATTAGATTATTGAATATTTTCATGTTTAAGGTTGGTAATTGTGGGGGGCAAACCTGTCTATTTTCCAGTTTAAAAAGTGTAACTTATAGATGCCTTTTCACACAAATACGTGTGTACATATGTACACACTCAAAGAGAAGCTGCAACAGTGACATCTGGTGTTTGAGTGCAAACAGCCACAGGAATGAAACTGAAGCTGAGGGCATTTCTTCCAAGACACCAAAACCTGCTCAGAGAGAAGACCACCAGCAAAAATACAATTACCAAACACAATGAACCCAGGGGAGGCTGCTTTGTGAAATACACCATCAAGACAATCTCCAGGCAGCTCAAAAGAAACCAGAGGCACTGAGCTTTTCTGGGATAAATAACTGCTCAAGTTACACAAATAAAACACCACTAAAGTCAAGTTTCCTTGCCCCTGTAAGCCCTTCAAAATAAAAGAAGAAACTGAAGTTACAATACCAAAGTTTGGAATTAAGCAACATTAAGATGGCTGAAAACAGCCAAATGGATGGCACAACAAATACATGACAGAATTAGTCCTCATTATCTGTTCAGTGTGTCAAACTGCAAAAATATTAGTCTTTAACAGTGCAGGTGATTAACTAGAATGAAATGGGCTGCAGGTTTAGGGTGTGCTAAAATACACTTGGTTATTTCACTTCACCAGGTAATCAAGAGCACAGCATACAAAAGGTCCTGCCACCAATAACTACTATTCCACTAATATTTGTGCCACATTCAATTTGAAATTAATTATCTTACATACAACTTTCAAGGCTGCAAAATCAAGTGCTGAACAGAAGGAGGCTGGTTTCTTATCCCACCCAGTCCCACCAGCAAGGGACCAATTCCCCACCTGACTCACTTTGATCCATCTACCACTGTCTAACTCCTGAAAAAAGAAAATTTAAATTTTAAATCACAGTACTACCAAGCCAGGTACTTTACTTTGTAAGCACTCCTATATCCCATGAAGTACCTTTATCAACCACACCATTAAGAGAATGAAGCCAGGAGTGCTTCACAAGATCTGTTCTCCATAAAACCAAGCAGGCAGCTATTAATGATATTCCCCATTAATCAACGGTCTATTTAATTACTAAGCAAACATAAACACACACTCTGTTGTCACACTAATTCATTATTCTGCCTTCTCCATGAGCCTATTTAAACCAGATTAAAACCTAACAAACAAGATAGCAGCAAAACAGTAGCAATGACCAATTTAAAGCAAAACCTCTACTGCCCAGGCATGGGGAGCATTTAGTTATCCTGATGGAAAGAAGAAAGAGTCTGTGGTTACAAAACAAATGTGGAAGAGAAATAATCACTGAAAACTTGGTCATTATCTCTACCAGTATGACTTTTACTACCACCAAGGCAAACACAGTGGTATGTCATGCTCCACTCAAAATAAATTATGGGGGTGTTTTCCAACAGTCCTTACTATAAATTAGAAGTTTAGACATGGCAAATTTTCTCAACACATTCAGTAATAACTTAAAGGCATCCTTTTTATCCTTTTCTATACCAGTATGTCTTCACATTCCGAGTTGCAAATAAAAAAAAATAAAAATCAAACTATTACCTGTGAAGAATCAAGTGCATCATCACATCCTGGTAAAAAAACATCAAGTCTTCACCCCTGGCCCTTGTCCATGCCAGGATGTTGCTATTCAGCTTTTAAACAAGGAAACAACCCCTGCTTATGACTTTTTTCACACACACAAAAGCTAACAACTACCAAAAGTCCAAACCTGAATCCCCCACACTGCTTAGGACCAACTTTTGCAGTTAGCCATAAAAAACAGATCAGACTTATAAAATTTGCAAAAGCATGATTCATTTCCTTTACATAACATCTTCTGCCAATAAATAGGAGAATAATAACAACATTTTACTTTCAACAACTACAGAAAAACCAACAAGGTTTCCACTACCAGCCATAATTTACTCTTTAATACATCAGAACAGCACGAGATAAAGAAGAGGTATTTCAAAATAATTTAAACCAGATTAACTCAATCAAGAAGTAGGACCTGGGGCCCTATTCTGAATTGAAAAGACTGGTATCTGGCATAGATTTAATATAAAAATTCTATAAAAGTTCTAATTGTTTCTCTGTGTGTGTGTGTTGTGAAATACACATACACATCTCTCTACTTAACTCTTTTAAACTCGCTCAGTGATCAAGGTGTAGGCACACAGTTAAAATACTCAGCACAGCAAACACTCAGCACAGCAAACATTCAGAGCAAGGAGCTCTGACAGAAGCTCCCACACAACGCTGCCCTTTGGGTTCAATTTCGACGCTCAAACCAAGCAGAACCAACGCGAGCCGCAGCTCCAAACGGCCACAACCCTGACTCCTCCCAGAATAAAGAAAAAATGAAATCCAATTACAGGGCAGAATTACGAAGTGATCACAACTAGTTAGGTACAGCCTCACAGCACGCAAAGAGGCGAGAGCGAGTGGAGAGCCGCGCGTTAAGGGTAAATCACTGCAACGAGAGCAGAGTTTACTTCGGAGAGAAGCAGATCCCGGTCTCGCACAGACACGGAACTCGTGCAGCTCTGCACAGTCGTTCCCTCCTCTCCCAAGAAAGAGGGCAGCGAAAGCTATTTTGGGGGGCCTAGAGAATTCAGGAGCTGCTGGCGGTACTCCCCGCCTGAGTGGGAAAAGCCCAAAGGGTCAGCGCAGGGCGGGCAGGGGCAGCCACAGCACCAGGCACCGCGGGAATGCCACCCACGGGACACGCTGGGAGGAAGCAGCCTCAGCAGGTGGCCGGGCCGGGCCTGAGCTCCCGTTCCCCACGCCGACCGGCGCCGGCCCTCGGCCCAGGGTCCGGAGCCGGGGGGGATGAAGGGCCACGGACCCACAGGCGGACTCGGGCGGAGCAGAGTGCAAAGGCCTCCAAGGTCAGAGACGGCCCACAGCAGCGGCCGGCGACGCTTCAGAAGAAGAGAGGGGCCCACCCCGTTCCCGGTCCCGTTACCGCTGTCCGTGTCTGGGTCTGTGTCCGCGGCCCCGCGCCCACGTGGGCCCGCCACGGCCGCCGCCATCTTCCCCACGGTCCACCCAGTGCCGCGCTCCGGCCCAGCCCCCGCGCCTCCAACCTGCGTTCCGGCCTCCAGAGGTTCCGGGCAGGCGGGCGGCGCTTCCGGGCCCGGGGCGAGCGGGGCCGGGGGCGAGCGGGAGCGGGCAGAAATGGGCCCGTGAATAAAGTAAACTGGGCTGCCCGGGCCCCTCTGCCCCCCAGGCCCTGGCTGCTGCTCCCTCCAGCCCTGGTCAGAGCCTTCGCCGTCGTAGGGTCACCCCCACCCAGGCCCCGATGGTGACTTCCCTGTGCCGGGAAAGCTGCGGCCACCTGGAGTATGGAAAGTACCCCGGGAAACGCTCCAGCACCGCAAAGCTCAGGCGGATTGTTCGCTTTCACCCTGGGGAGCCGCTGAGGGTGGACGTGGCAACGATAAAAAATAAATTAATGCTGTGTATATGTAGGATGCCTGGTGCGAAGAGGAATTTGCTGCACCACCGTGCTGGTTTCCCTGAGAAAACATAACCAGGCTTTCCAACATTGCTTTAAGGCCCAAAAGGATGAGCTGGAAAAACTTGCAAACTCCAGTTGATGTACAGAAATTGCTTTCTCTTAGTGGTGGTGTTTGTTGTTAGCACTGGTCGGAAGAGCAGACCATCCACCACGTGTAGGAAAATAGCATTTCTTCTATGTTAGGTGAGAGAAATCTTAGTAACACTAATTTTCTGTCACTTCACGACCACTAAACAGGCACTCAGATTTTAAGGCCAGATTGTAACACTGCCGGTCATCCAATTACTCAATTTGAGGCACCTGTAAGAAGCACATCCTGAAAACAGCACCACCTAGAACACTAGAATTGTAAAATAAGAAAATTGTAATATGTTAGGCAACTTCTTACATAAAAGCACTGTAAACTACGCAAACGAAAGTTAGTTATCAAGAACTGCTGTTCTTGTAGCAGTAAAATGTGCTGGGGGGCAGAAGCTCCAGGATTCCTCGGAGTCCCAAAGTAGTGTAGTAGAAAGAGCCACGGACATTGCCAAGTACATATACAAATATAGGTAGTACAGGGGGAAAATTTTACATTTAGTGTAGTCTTCAGTATTTTTCAGATTTTAAAATCTTAAAAAGGTTGTTTAATTTCTACACCCTATGTTTTTGTAAGTATTTATTTTGTTGTTGCAACCCTGCACAATAAGTGACCTATGTCTTTGCACTTCTGTCATTCCACATTTTTTTCCTCAATGATGTGGATTGCATCCAAGATAGCAAATTTCTTTTCCTGCCTCAGTATCCGGTGGGAAAATAAGAAGTTAAAGAAAGGTCAGAAAATGGTGACAGATATTCTGACATGACTGGGGAAACTGTTTCACAAGGAAAGATTAAAAAGACTAAGTAAGTATGTCTTGGTTAAGTGCTAAGGACAAACAGCATTGGGCTTGTTTCTATCATACTCTGAGCTGCTGAGTGGAGCTATCTGGTACAAATTTCAGTCTAACCCACTGTTACAAGCAAAGAGAAAACTTGTGCTGAAAAACTTGGGCCACTGCTGTGATTTGCAGAGTAACAAGGAAACTATAAACACCCCCATGATGTTTAATGAGTAGGCCCAAGCATTACAGGAGATGTAATTCCTAATGTTTTACTCTGCGGGGCTCAAATCCTGCAGTGCCCACCAGTAATAAGCAGTAACCATTTGGTCAAGTCTGCTGTGTGATGATAAAGGCCCTTTCCATGTGCTTGGCATGATTCATCTCTGAATCACATTGTGTCAGAAGGGACACTGCGAGGAGAAGGTCATTAAATTGCATAGACAACAAGCTCTCTCAGCATGGCAATTACAGCCCTCATTTCCTACAGTACACACCTTATTGAACATGTCTCACTCGTGGTAGCCTATTTGTCTTGGAAGTATGTCAAAATCTTCAGATTAAGTCCTGTAATAGGCTCCAGTAAATGACGGCTCTGAATCTTCTTCCCTCAGACTGAATTAACAAGTCACATCTCCGAGAGCGCAATTCTCTCCGTGAGCGTTACCCCAGAGCGTTTGTCAGAAAATTTGTTGCCAAACCTCATTTCAAATGACTGTCGTTGTCTCCCATCATTCTGGTCTGAATGTTTTCTGTATTGAAATTGTGGTCTGAGGAATGCTGGGGATATAACCAGGCTACAGAATCTTTCCAAACCAGACAAAGCAGCATTTACATCCCAGTTTATCATGATGAACTGTGACTGAAGAGCAGCAGAGGCACAAGCTGACATTTTGTGTGTATGGGTCTGAACCTTGGCTAATGAAACAGTGCACAGAACTTTGATCTGTGTGTGCTCCAGGGCCAACATGAGGAAAAAATCCAACCCAAAAGTGTAGAAAGGATGGCAGAAAAGAAATTTGTAGAAAAGAAATTTGCAATCCCAACTTTTTGTTCTAAGATTTTAAATATGATAATTTTTTTGGCTGAAAGTTTGAATATCAACAATACTGGGATAAAGCTCAGCTGAAGCAGTTACTGTGTATTCCTCATTACAAAAATAGCAGCAGCAAATTCATAGAATCATAGAATGGTTTGGTTCAGAAGGGACCTTCAAGGTCATCCAGTTCCAGGGATGGGCAGGGACACCTTCCACTTGACCAGGTTGCTGAGAGCTCCATCCAGCCTGGCCTTGAACACTTCTGGGGATGGGGCATCCACAGCTTCTCTGGGCAATCTGTGCCACTGCCCCATGACCCTGACAGTAGAAAATATCTTCCTAATATCTCATCTAAACCTGTCCTGTGTGAGTTTGAAACCACTATCCCTTGTCCTATCACCACACACCCATGTGAAAAGTCCCTCTCCAGCTTTCTTCTGAGCCGTTTTAGGTACTGAGAGGTCCTATAAGGTCTCCCCAGAGCCTTCTCCTTTCCAGGCTGAGTAACCCCAGCTCTCTTGGTCTGCCTTTTTAAGAGAGAACAAATAAAGACAAAACTTCCCTTTGGTTTCTCTTTGGAGTTGTACAATTCTTGTGTGGTGGTGTGTTCTAGAGTTACAATGAATTTGTAGGTCCCAGCAAAAAAGTGACCAACGTCTCGATAAGTGTGTTGGCAGTTTGTCTCTAGGGAAGAAGTCTGCAGGATGTTCTTCAGCACAAAGGCACAGACTGCACAGGGAAATGTGCCGTGGGTTTATATAAAGGAAAACAAGGTCAGAGTAACGTGCCTTGTGCTTTAAGCAAGGCAGTAAGTCTTGCACTACCCTTAGCTCTTGTGGGAAAGTCTCCACAGATTTGTCTCATTCTGTGCAAAGGAGCTTTTGCTAGGCAGACAGGATTACCCTTCCTAAAAAAGTTCAGTCATGCAGTAGTTTTCAGCTGTGATCTTCATTCCAGAGTGGAGCCTCTCAATAACCTGGGTGCAGGTCACCAAAAGTCTTTAATATAGGACTCCAGTTTTGGCTTAACTGGATGGATGTGGAAGTAAATGTAGATACCTGCTGCCTCCAGTAGCCTTAGGATCAAATTCTTCATGCTTAAATTTCAATAGAATAGAAATTAAAAAATAATATGATAATTACAAAGGTAGCCCTTTGTTCTGTGCTAGAAATTCTTGCTGTGAAAATGGAGAACTGTAGCAACCCTCACGTGTTTGTGTGCCATTATCCTCAGCTTCCCAAGATCTGAGCCCATATTATCCCAGCTGAACACTGTTTTGGATATTTCCAGCTGTTTTTTCTTTTCCAGCTTTGTCCTATGGCTGCTACTAATCTCTTCCCTTTCTGAACAAATTGCCTTGACTCACACATATGTCCTGAATAATTGCCCTTTCTGTTCCAATGAAGACTGAATTCCAAGCCAGTATAATAAAGTTTAAAATCTTTGCCACTTTTGTAGGTCATATTCATAGCCTGATTCCTGCACTTAGAGAGATCAATAATACCAGACAGGAGATGAGCATGATAAAGCTCTCCTGTGCCTCAAGATTTAAACATGTTTATTCTCATTTCCATTTCTTTGGTTTAGTTGATGCCATGTTTTCCTCTCAGCTCTGCAGGGTATTTGCAGATGAAGAAAAAAATGAGCCGTTCATGAGTAAATCACAGAATACTGTGCTGTCATATAATAACTACTGCTCTAATCTCATATTCAATAAAACTCATATAAACTGACATTTAATAAATCATAATAAAGTACTACCTGGTCCTCTGCAAATGTTTTACCTCATGAAAGTTCTAGTCCAGTTCCCAGCAAGGTCAGGTGGAAACTTTCTATTTCTTTCCATGTGAATTCATTTGATCCCTGAGCTTCACAAACACCAGTGCAGTAAACCTTAATGTTTTTAGGAGGGAGACACAGAGTGGTAAATACAACATTTGCAAACCTTTATGTCTGTAATTTTAAACATAAACATGTTCCTGGACTTAGCAGAATGCTTGTGCAACTGTTAGCTACCTCAGAAAAGACAAGACCTCTTGTGTACCTAAAAAATCCCCAAGTTCAGAATCATGGACTGAAAAATGATTCTAAAAAGAAATTGTGAAATCTTGCCCACTGAATGCAACAGGTTTGCACCCTGTGTATACGTGAGCTGATGTTGGATAATCTTAAATCTGTGATTTCTGAACTTAAAGTGCTTGAATTTGAAACTATCCCTATTATTTGACACAATTTATTCTGCATGCAGTTGTTGATTATTAGGTATCAGCTTTCAACAAATACCACGGTGCCATTTGAAAAACAGCTTCCTAGTTTAAGAGATATGTAAGTTTATGTACCATGTTGAGGAGCAATTATTATTTTCTCCCTCATCAATATGAGAAAATGAAAAAGAGATAAAAGGACTTCATTTACTTAATATGTACCTAAATCTTAAATTTTTCTGTGTTTCTTCTTCCCTAACTCCATTCATTAATTTATTCACACTCAGTAATCATTCTTATTCCTATAATTCACAGGAATAAATTATGGTAGTGATGTATTACCTGACATAATCAAGTTCAGAACATGAACTAACTGGAATTTTAGGAATTCATGTCAGATTTTTTCCATTTTGTCAATACCTGCATCACAGGAGTTGGCTGGAGCTACAAAGAGCAACTGAGAAAAAGAGCTTGTCCCAAAAAATGTGGGTTTATGTCCTGAGTGGATTTTAAATGTTTAAGGACTTGTCAAGGAGGGCAGATGGGAGAACAAGATGATCAATGAATATTGTATCCAATATTTAAGGCTTTAGGGATGGAGTTTTTTACATTTAAATTATTGTCAGCTATGTTCATCACGGCTTATAATTTTTAAGATTTCTCAGTAATCATTTCTAAAGAGAAGAACCAACTTGCATGTATGAAAAATCAGGAAAGCTTAGGTAAGCTCACAAAGTTGTCTCCTGCTCCTTGGGAATCACAGAAGAGATTGTGGCTCGAGCCTGTCTGTAGTAGAAGAAAATCCAAATGCCTGATGCCTAAGTTGTAATTAAACCTCCAGGTGTGACAAGGGTGCAAGAATAGTGACTTAGCTTGTATGCACTGAGGGTTGTGCAGGGACACAAGTTATAAAGCAACAAAATGCAGAGAAAGATAATTCTGTAAAATGACTAATTAGAAATCATTTCCTACTACAGAATAATCTCAGGGAAGTTTATATATATATTTTAGTTGAAAGGTTTATATATGTGTCAACTAAACATTTTTATATTATGCTTAATTATTACCTCAAATAGTAAAATTTTCCAAATCTAGTATGTTCATTATTATAACAGTCTTCACAAAACTACTTGAAGCCTCACTGCAGTGATTTCACCTTGGCCATAAAAGTCATTATAAAATAGAGATGCAGAAGGGTTAGCCAAAAACAGTATTGTAACTACAAAGCAAATTTTGTAATGGGATAATTGGGGAGGATGAGATAATACCCTTGTGCAATGGTGTAAGATCCAAAGAAAAATCATGTTAAACTAGCTCAAAATTTTAATGATATATTTTTTTAAGCCCTATGACAGGAAGATTCTGGGTTTTAGCTGGACTTGACCTTTACTTCAAACTTGTTTGCAAAACATCAGCAAGTGCATGAATTCTTGCACTTCATTTAATGCCAGATTTTGATACACCTCCCTTCAATACCACCTGACACATAAGTTAGCAAGTTACCAATCAGTAAAAAACCCCCTGAACAACCAAAAAAAATCCAGCTTCAAAAAACTTCTGAACCCCTCTTCAGCAAGACTTTTATACCTGTGACCTCTCAGCATATAAAATCCCTCCATGAGTTCTTAAAACGTGCTTACTAAGCCTATGTGTAATCACCTTGATGAAGCCTGAATACATGAGGTTGCAGGCACAAGAGCTTGCATCCAATTGCTGAAGAAAAGCCATAATTCTCATAACAGCAAATATTCTGTAAAAAAATGAAGTTTTATTTTTTTTTTCACTTGACAAGTGAAGCACAATGGGAATTGATTTACAACTGGTCTCCTGTCATACTCTCAGATTTTCAAGTTATGATATGCTTCTAGGAACCTGAACTTTCCTAGAAGTAAGGTCACAGGAACACTTTAGATGTACGAAACTCAACTTTGTATTCAGATGTATTGCTGCAAAGTAATTTACTCCTAAAAGTCAATTCGTCCCCCTCCTCCACTCCCTTCTCCTCACAGTGAAAATCATCTACAAATCAGTGAATTCAGTTAATACTCGTCCAGCTGAATGAGAACTTGGCCAACAGTCATAGTTAAGACTCATTTAAATGAGGTGAGATCTATCAAGAGTCTTACCAGGCCTGGGACATATTTAGAGGGACCTAATCCCTTCAGTCAAGGTGTGTTTAGACATGTTGAATTAAAAAGTTAAAGGAAGGCCAGAAGCCCATTCAGTTAAGAAACTTGCTGGAGAGAGTCATCCTCCAATCTGTCTTCATCAAGTTTTCCTGTGTTCTAACAGCAGGCACCCTCCCAGCTGATACCGGGATTATTTTTCAGTGTTTAAGGAATCTTTCATCTTTAGTAAAAGACAAGTGAATAAATTCCTGGTTCCCCCAAATTCAGTAGCAGATCCCTCACTGTGTTCAGGCAAAATAGAATTACCGTGTTTTTGTTGCCTGTGCAAAACCATAATTACTACTCATGTTTTGTTAAGTTCATTTTCTTGCCTATATGCTTCTGGTGATGTACCTTAATGATGGAATTGCTAATGGACAAACCTGTTATAGAAGTTTTCTTTCAGCTTTCATCTGAATGCTGACATTAATTGAACTCTGTTCACTTTTTTTTTTTTTTTTTTAATTGCAGCCCCAACAGAAATAATTATTGCAAGTGAAATCCCGGAATTTCTTTTGATGCAATGAGTTTGGATGTTTGGAATAGATCTATGGAAATTATTGAAAGAACTTAGAGTCAAAGAAATAAGCTTTACTTTTAAATTCAAAAGCATTTAGTTCTATAAATGTTCTTAGGTTTGTTGTGAGAGTAAGTCCTGTGGAGTAAATCAGGCTCATGGGGCTGTTCAGCCTCCTTCCCTGAGTGGACCTCCCCATCCTGGCAGGATCTTCATTTGCTCTGCAGGAATGGGGCTGCCTGGGGTCCCATGGTGGCAGCAGGAGAAACTACTTCCTTTCTAAATAGGGACAAAAATATTTACCTAAATCTTGGATTTGTGAAGAGCCACAGCAGAGGATTTGTGGTGATCTTAACTAATAATTGGACAGACTGAAGAGTTTTATATAATAGCAACTCTTCAAGTTGCCTGTCTTCATTTCTGGATTTAATTTCTGTCTCATTATTGCCCTTTAAAAAGAAAAGGTGGTGGTGGCGTGATGTGGGAGAAAGACTAGAAGTCTGGCAGGATATACATTTATTTGGAGTTTTTTTTGGGGGGTTGGTTTGGTGTTTTTTTGTTGAGTTTGGTGGGGTTTTTTGCACTGTTTGGAGATAGTCTGGGCTCTGTCAACCTGATTTTTCAGGTGTGAAGATTCACAACTCTGGGAAGACCCAAAATAGGATGTGTGTGTCCATTGCTACTCAGAACCAGACCCAAGGTTTTAGTACTGTTGATAGCAATAAAAGAAACACACCCAAGTCCAAGAAGACAAATGTGAATCCTACATACATGCGTGAGTTTCTAATGATGCTCTTTCTGCCTTTAGAAGAAAATGTTTCTGTTTATCTTTAATAGAAATCCATTGTGTGTAGCTGTGTAATAGAATCTCTCATTTTTTATTTGCATCTGTTAGCTTTTTATTGCAAATAGGGCTCTAAATCTTACTTTAGAAATGAGTATTGCACTATATGTCAGTGCATGTGCAAAGGAAGCCATTAATAATGTTCGTTATGAAAACCTGATCATAAGTGTTTTTAGTCCATTAGCCATTCAGTTTTATTTATGTTCTCTTTCAGGAAGAATTTGAAGCCAGAATTCAAAAGATGAAGTTTGGAAAAGGAGCCACACATGAGGTCATAAAAAGCTGTCACTTTCAGGATGCTAGAAAATTCTTTTCTTTCTGCAAGGTTTTCAATAACCTTTAGAAAGACAAATGAGTATTCATCATGTACTGCTTTACCATCATTAAATTACAGTGCTTTTAGGAAACAAAACTCTGGCAAAGCAAGCCAAAGTAATCTGCTAATTTCACAAAATTAGAATATATCACACTTCCTTGGTCTGTTTAAATGTACTGCAGGTAGCAGCTCTCTCAGAGTCTTAGTCCCTTCCCCTCAAGGCTTAAATGACGTAACTTTATTCCTGACTATTTGTCCTGACTGCCAAAGTGTGTAGCTTCCTGATCTCTTTTAGGATAGGGAACTTTTAAAATAGAATATTAGAAAAATGGGTAGCCAACATCCCATCTTCATGGACTTACTCCAACCGACCTGCATTTTTTTATATGTATCACTGAAAAAAATTGGGCCCTAGCTCTAAAATGTCCGGTGGTCCTATTTTCAGCAGACACCCTCAGGAACAAAATTTTGTTCTAAAAAAATCCCCATGAGCTGGGTGAAAGCATAATCATATTGAAAAAGGAAAAGATTTCCTCTCTTTCAAATAGCCATTCAATTTCTCTTGCATTTCTTTTCTTTCTAAAATACTGTGGCAATTGCGTGATTTATAAATATAAAACTGTAGTTGCTATTTTATCTGAAAGTGAAATCACCTTGTACCTTTGAGCTTAGAAAAAAATAAAAAAGGTTTCTTATGACTTCCTTGGAATATAGTTACTGTCAGCTCCAGAGATTTCTCGTGTATGTTTACTGTTTTAATGTACCCCTGAAGCTATGACTTGATCCTGTTGCATTTAGAAGTTGTGTTTGGGATTTGAAATGCCAGCAGAGGAGCTGCTCTCAATGCATCACCACTGCCATAGGTAGCAGTGGCTGTGGCAGCCACTTCCAGGGGCTGCTGCTGTTCATATTTCACCAAAGCCTCCAGAAAAGAAGCTGTGTGAGAAATAGGGCAGTGTAAAAAAGGAATGATCTTGGCTAATCTGTCTTCATCTTTGGTTCACATAGCACGAGGCAAGTTGATTGTGTATGATACATATTATTTCATGATGTATAGGGAGAGTTTTCTTCCTATGATTTGCATTAAAATGAAGTTGTTAACTTGATGTAATAATTTGGCATTCAGTAGTTTTCGATCACCTAACGCCGAAAGGCTGAAGTGGTTTTTGCATGAAGAATAGGTCGCTAACTTCTGAATTAATTTCTGTGGGAGACAATATGGATGCAATGTTTTGAAAGCTTAATTTAGATTCAAATTAATGTGAAGACAAGCTCCTAGAGTCACCTAGTCTTTCTCTGTGGAATCATTTCTAATTGAATGTTAAGATCAAAGTTTAAGTTTATAAGAAAGAAAAACAAGTGCAGATAAATAGTTATTATCTGACATCCTTATGAAAATTCATGACCTGCCGCTTTATCAGAGACCTTTTAAGAATTCTAATTGTGAAGTATGCATGACTATTAAATGGCTAGAGCACTTCAGTCTCTTGATAAGAAGCGAGTTAAATAATTGTCCTGTTTAACTTGTGCTTGTTAACCTTTAAGGTCAACTAGTTTGAACATACGTTTAATGAAATCCTGGAGCCAGAATTTATGATACTGCTGCTGAATGTTAAATTGGACAATTTACATAAGCAGGACATTAACCTTCTGAGCACTAAATAGCATTTTAGCACTTAGCCGCTGGGGACAATAAGGGACATGTTCTATATATTTGTGATTAGCTTGCCTGGAAACTCTCATGATGACCAATTGGCCTACCAAGTTTAGCAGCATAATTAAATGAATGGACTCAGCCTAAGTAAATTATCAGTGCTGTGTACAGTATATCATTACAGTCCTAAGGAAAAAAAAGATATGAATAATTTAATATTACATTACTAATTTATCAATGCTAAGTGACTGTGAGGAGGCTCTTTGTAATTCGTTGTTTTAAATTTGATATTTGATTTACTGCTGGTGTGATTAAACTTGAACCTACTTCATTTCTTTATCAGAAATTTATGGTAAGAGTAGATTTTTTTCTCAGGGTAATGGATGTTTTTTTCATTTTCTCCAGCTTTAACGATAGCAGCAAATACAAAGTATTACATATTGCCAAACTTGTAATTAAGCAATTTGTCATAAGAAGACATGTGTGTCATCTTTTGGCTGGCAGATCTTGTAGCAGATAAGGGCAGCAGACCTGGAATTGTCAGTGCTCCGAGCTGCAGAAGCAGAATGATAGCAGCAGTAGCAGCTTAGGATGTGCTTTACTCCCTGAGCTGAAACATGGAGCAGGATTTGTCCACGTTTTGTCCATCCAGCTACACTCTTGGGACAATTAAAGGCCATGGATTGCAAACAGGTAATGTGGATTTTTTGGGACAGGCACCATAGTTGATAGAACAATTACGATTTTTGGGGATCGTGCCTCTTTGTCTTGTGTTAGGTGGTGCTGCACAAACATGAATAAGGACATGTTTTGACGGGCAAGGTGGGACTTGAGCTCTTTGCTTTGTTGTTTTTTGGCTGTGAGGTGCCTCCAGGTGGGTGTTACCTGTGGTCATTGCTTCACTGCTGTTCAGGCCCACACCTGCAGGCAGGAGCCATCCTGGGCTGCTGACTCATGTGCAGGTGTTGCATCTCCAGCCCAGCTCATCACCTCTAACCAGAGATTACCCCTGGTCGTCAGAGATAGGAATGGGACTTGTGTTCCAGGAACTGGAGCCAAGGAGGACAAGATGGAGCTGGCTGCCATTTCTGACAGTTGCCTGCACTGCCTGTGGACTGGAAAGTGCAGGATGTGCAGGTATCACTTCCTGAAGGCATTGGCACCAGTAAATGTTGTATTACAGTCCTGAAAAAAGGACGCTGACTTATGGCACTCTTGACTGAACAAAAGAATCAAGACAGTGATGGGCATATAGTAAATTTATAACCATGGATATTTCAACACAGAGAGACAACAGCCCCAAGATGTAGCTCTGGAATTGCACAATAAAACTGTCAGGAAGCTGTGATGACCTTGCTGTCCTTCCCTTATGGGATGGAGCAAGGGAGGCTGCCAAGCTCTGCTCTGTGTGCCCTGTGGAGTTTGCTGAGGGGGCTGGAGAGGTTGAGCAGTGCCAGCAAGCTCAGGCTGTGTGTGTTGGTGCTGTTGGGGAAGAAGCACTCAAAAACAGATTTTCTGGCACCCCGGTGTCCTATTTCAAGTTCTGCACTGATTGGTTTCTTCCCCTGTATTGAGTACAAACTTAGTAATTCTGTTCATGTGCCAGAGGAGTGTCAATTTGACCCAGTGCTGAATTCTCTGCTGGATGTCTGTAATATGGTTGCTTAGAGCTAATAATGCTAAAGTTGTGGGTTTGATACTAATATGGGCCATTCACTTATGAGCTGGACTTGATGATTCTTGTGGATCTCTTCCACTTCAGAATACTCTGTGCCTACATAGAATTAGATCTTTGTGCTCATTCAGCTACACTCTCTTCCCCAGCATCATCTGTTGTGCCTGAGAAAGTCATGGGGTGTGAGATAGTTCATAATCAAGGGATGTCCCTAAATACTGCCTCATCAAGGAGAAGTGGTTTAGGTTCATGTATGCTCTGAAGCTGCCTTCTCTCATCCAAAAGTAGATGGGAGTGCAGTGAGGGTTTTAACTTCCCCTCCTTTTTACGTATTTTTGGCAACACATGAGATGGACTTGCAAAAAGCTGCTTTTCATTACAGAGGATCAGACTAGTTTCTTAAGGCCTATTAATTCCAAGTATTTTTGCTAGAAGGGAAAAGAGAGGAAACCTATGACCTCCGGTCTCTGAAAGACCACCTCTCCTTATAATTGTAGTTCTCTTTCTGTAAGGGGTCAGGTATTCATGGGCAGGAACAAGTTTACAAGATTCCTGCCTGTTTCCCCTGGAAACCAGTTGGAATTATTCCTAAGGATACTGGTGACTAGGTAGGAAAGTTTTGTTCTTTAGAAAAAAAAAGAATCCCTGTGTTTTCAACAAGCTAGACAGTTACTTCTCTTGGTATTTTGGATGCTAGGGCTCTTAGCCTTTCCCTGGCTCACCAATACGTACCAGCCTTTTCAGTCTTACTTACTGATTACATCATAGTTAAAAATGATTAATAATAAAATAGTAGAACAGGAAAAACACTTAAAGCCATCAGTAGACATTAATATGCCTGATCATATCATCCTGAGGTTTATTCAAGGTGTTGTGTGGTAGCTGTAGACATTTGGTAGACCTAAGAAGCAATTAAGGTAGGGAATTAGGTGTTTTCAGAAGCTGGTTTGTCTTAAAAGAAAACTCTTTGAATTGCAAATTTTTCCATATAGACAACCCTGGGTTGTCTACCCTGGCCCAAGTTGTCAACCCTGGCCCAAGTTCAGGGCCTTGTTGTGGCAGAGACATTGGTGTAATGTTGGGCAAGTCACTGAGTTTGAATGCACCAGCTTCTGATCTCAAGTTCTGCCATACACAAAGAGTAGGAAATAGTGTCCTTCAAGTAATTCTGTGACGATGAATGCACCAGGTCTGTGAGCTACTCTGGCACTGCAGTCATGAAAACAGCGTAAGTATTTCCCCTTTCCAGTAAATAGTAAAACTCAATGGAAAAAAAGTTAACTTTTTGTGACAGAAAGGTTTCAGCTTGCTGCATAATAAATACACTTGCATCTGAGTTGAGGGAAAAAAAGGAAGAGATAAAGTCATGCACCAGCCCTTTTTAGCCCCAGAGACTCAGACTGTTAAAAAAGATACATTATGGGCACAGCACGCATCTGTTTTTCTACTCTGCTTTTGTGGCATCAGTGCTTTCAATCAGCCATCACTGGTATTGCAAGGTGCAAGGCTCTTCAGAAACAATTTTAAGCAAGTTCTTATATATATATGAGAATCACCTGTCCCCTCTCCTCTTCCTTCTTCTAGATATTTGTCATTTGAGACATTTTTCCATACATTTTCAAAACAGTTTTGCAAATGCAGTCAAAAGTTCTTGGCTCCCCACTACTTGCTGTGAAGGAGAGCACAGCCCATACAAAACACCAGCACCACAGCTGGAAAGGGAGGGGGTCACAGGGGAAGGAGTGCAAAGGATTGCTGGCAGAGGAGGACAGAAGCACCTGCCAGCACCAGACCTTCAGTATTTTTATTCTTGTAGGGAGTAACTTGTGTGAAGGGACCAAAATGTGGGTTACTCTACACATTTAAGGTTGTCCTTAATATTGTGCCTGAGTTGTTCTGTGTACCTGCTTCTGTATAGAGCCAGGGGTGTTGTTGTGTCAGTGACAGGGAGGTGACAGGGACACTCAGCATGAGACCACGGCAGTTATGCTATTCCCCAGGTGTTACCCATGTAGCCTTTTTTGTTCTCATCAGTCATATTTACCAGTTTGAAATGCTGAAGAGACTGGGGAGGGCTGTTCACTGGTGTTAAAACTTGGGATTTTTCATTTTGTGGTCACAGACAATAGGGTTACCTTGGTGAGATAAAGTCTAGTTTTAATAAGGAACAGAAGAAAGAAGTGGTGACTTCAGGTAGTACAGCCAGTACAGATGGAAAAAATTAAGGCGATTGGAGCCCTCAGCTGCAGACTAGCACAAATCCAAATGGGAAAAGATGAATCTTTTAAAAGGCCCAGTGGTTATCTATCACTTAACCTCATCAACTTTACTCATGGCAAGATTCATTTATGCCTCTTTTGTTTCTCTTCTTTTCATATTGTTCAAATTCAATATAGTCAGACAGCTGTGTGGTTTTGGGGTCTGATTCCTGTCCAAGTGAATTCAGCCTTTGAATTTTTCTCTTTTGGTAAGCCTATCAAATCTCCTGCTGTCCCTCTGTCCTCTAACACAGTCTTATTTTAGGATGCTTATCTTGTCTCCAGTACACTGGAAAACTTGTGTTCTGGTTCAGTTGTCTTTTTTTTCCCCTCCATCAAGAAAAATTTTAATTCTTCTGAAACAGACAGTCCCTGTTGAGGGCATAAACTCATGGAACTGTGAGCATTGCACCAGGTGCTACCAAGGAAGAACTCAATAAAATACATACACACACAGTGAATATGCAATATGATTAAATAGAAAGGCAGACTTTTCCTTCAGTGGACCACCTCCCATCAGTCATGGTGCAACCTGTTTTGCTTAAATCTTAAGCTATTTGCAAGTATTTAACCTTCCTAGTTTTAAAAATGCAGCAGATTCATTAGTTGAGTGCAGCGGGAAAGAGACTTTTCATCACACCTTTAAAATTGCCTGCACTGATTTACACCTACAGGAAGCTGCACTTTTAAAATTGCTGGCATTGTTTTGTCTTTTCTTTCATGCATTTTAGTCTCCCTAAGTCTCTCCTAGTGTCTTAGTTAAATGATGTCATCAGTTTGTTAATCTTCTATTTAAGCCTCCTAATAGCAGTACGTGTGAAGAAACTGATGCACATGAAGAGTTTTGTGTCACCTGGAGCCATAGAGTTTGTATCTGCATCCTTTACTCTTCCTTTTGCTTAGTAAAAGTTGTATATACTATTGCTATTAAACAGCTCTATAGAATTACATATTTTAAGCAAGCTTAAAAAAATTCTAGTCTTAAAAGAACCTCTGAAATGAAATAATGGATGTAGCATGCTGGCAGGCTGAGGGAATTTAAATGTTCTTTCAGTCTGGCTGTAGCTGTAAGATGTCTTCCCACAGAACAACTGTTATCTTTTAAGAAAAAAGAAAGACATTTCTCTGGCTTGTTTTCCATACAGACATTTGTAAATATAATCCCTTTTGTTGCTTTGGTAAGTCAATCACACTAACAGGTACCAGTTATTCAGTGACTGCCTTGGGCTAAAAAGAGCAAATGACAAAAACACTTTTAGGTTGTCATGTGTTAATGCAAAATGCCCCCAGACCCCAGTGCTTATTCATCTTCATCTAGTTGACTAATGCTTTTCCCATGTTGTTACATGTTGGTAAATTAAAGAAGCCTTACAGACAGTTCTGTCAACAGTTTACTGAAATGTACCTCATTAGTGAGGTTGAGCTGTCACATGAGTGTAATTTAATCCTATTGAATTATCACTCAAAAATGCTTGAATACGAGGCCTTTATACAGTGAGAAAGAAGGTTTTCTAGAAATAGTGTCAGGCTGTAAATTGATTAGATGTGAAGCATGCAAAGGAAAAACCCCGGAGTTTTTTTATACTTGCAGTAAGATTTGTGACAGCTCTTTCACTGCATCTTGTGTTTTAGAGACCTGCATAGAGCCAGGTACATTTCTTTTGAGCAATTGTTTTTCATATTCATAGTAAAGCTGAGAGGCTGAGTGGCATGCTTAAGATGGAATATTTCTTTTTTTCATTCAAACAGAAAGGAGAGAGAGGGGAAAAAAGAAGGCAAGGAACTAGAAGGAGAAGGATGGATTTCAGTTGGTGTCATAGTAAATTATGTATGTGTTTAACCCTCCTTTTAGAGAACACTGGGCATTTTAAAATCTTTGAAAATTATTCTTGTTTTTTGACCAATGGACATATGATTTAACACATGAATTATAGTATCTGACTCTGTAGCTGTCTGTGTCTTAAAGGACACTCTGTTCCTACTGAGACCACAGAAATGGGCCCCAACTGCAGACTGGGTGTGATAGGCTTGGGAAAGTCCCAAACCAGCATTGGTCTGAAAAAATTATTTGCTAATATTGAGCATTTCCTAGACTTATCATTCTAATAATGCTGTTATTATAATTGGTTTGAGAGGACTTGAGGAAGGATTTAAGGTCTCTCCTGGGGAGAGACAAGGGTGAGTTCTACCCAATGATGGCCTTGCTGTGGTGGCTCATAGCTCACAGGGCAGCTACATTTCTTACACCCTACCTCTATGGTCAAAACACTAGATAACCAGATCTATAGCAGAAACTGCAAAAAAAAATCATGGACACTTCACAGCAGTGGTTTTTAAATGTAGTCCAACAGGGCAAGGATTTCTCATTCACCTCAGCAATCCCTGCCAGCAAAGGAGTGGCACAGTGGACAAATATACACACAGACCCCACACTTCACCCACTGCTGATGCAGGGGGAGGGTGAATGGAGAGGTCTCCCAGCAGCTCTCCTTGCTGGAGAACATCCCACCAGACTTGAGCCACAGTGCAGGAAAGCTCCCTGACACACAGTCCTCTTCCCACTGAAGGTCACTGGGGAGTCTCTGTGGAGCACATCCTCTGTGCTTGGGGCCAGCCCTACCCAGTTTCCTCTCCTGGTAGGTATGCTGCCTTTACATATTTAATGAGGTTTTATGGGTTTAGGCGTTGTAAATTATATTCACTTTCTCAGACCTCTAAGACCTTCCTCCACCTACCCTCCCTTACCTGTCAAGTTTCACTGGGTATGCTTTAAATTCTGGAGGGGAGAATACTGACTTTGCATAACATAAATGAAAGAGCCAGAAAGCATTACATTTTCATACAAATTACATGAAACCCCCAAGATTCTGCCCTTGAGGGGAGACAGCAAAGCAGCAAGTGTGCAGAGAAACAACAGCTTTGGGTTTCGGGGTTGTGTGGGCAGGGAGTAACATTTCATGTACCTCACATAAGGAAAGGAAAGCTCCTGTGCTTTGCAGGTAGTAGTTGTCAGGCAGAGCTGGGTTTTACTTGGTTTTGTAAAAGCAAGAATCCTTGATGTTATCCTACACAGGAGGAGCTGCACATATCTGTGGGAAGTTTTTATATATAAATATATAAAAAAAAATGCAGCAATTTCTGTTTTGGCCTTCTGCACCAGTAATTTATCCCTAAGTGGAGCAAATGCTCCCTTCCACTGGGAACATTGAACTTTTCTTCTGCAATAGGGACTCCTACAGCCAAAGAATTTTCAGTAATGAAAATGCAGTGTTGCATCTTGTATGTGTGGCTCAGTACAGCAGCTGAGCTCAGTAGGCTCCTACTGAGAATGTGTAACCTGTATGGAAAGCTTTCCTCTTTGGAGTTACTATTGGAGATGAAGACCTATTAAGACTGGTCAGTGGAGTTATCAGCAGAAAGTGGATCACTTCCTTGATGCTCCTGAGTCATTATTGCACAAAGGCAGTCAACTTTGATCTTTCATCATTCTGTATGAGACAAATGTCTGATCAAAATATGCCTACTAATTTAAAACACTTATGAGTGATCATTTCTTTACTATTTTGAACACTAAGCTAGGCATAAAACAAAAGGGTCAGGTGTTTTCTGGCACAGGCCAAAGCATGTGGTGGAAGAGTATATTGCTCCATTGTCTCTGGTCATGACGTTTTGGGCTCAGATATAAATTGTACACGTAATTCTGAGTTCATACACAGAATAGTAGAAAAAGTAATATGAATTTCAGTATGAACTCTTTTGGATAAACTATTTTTCATTTGGAAATAAAGTAGTATTCAGTAGAATTTATCCACCAAGTTTGAAGAGAAAAAGTAATTTTGGGCTTAAATAGAGTCATGGCAAGAGAGCACATCCTGATTCCTATTTTCATGGTGATCCTTTAAGTGGATCCTTTAACTATGGCCACCAGGGGCTGAACCAGAACTTCATATAAAAGGGATGCTCTGTTTTTCAGGTGACTTTGGAGTGTGATAGGGTGTGCCCTGCTTTCCTGTACATGGCTGAACACCTGCCTGCCCATAGGAAGCAGTGAATTCACTCCTTGTTTTTTTTTTTTTGCTTATGTCCTTTCCCTCTTAAACTGTCTTTATCTCAAACCATGGATTTTCCAGCTTTTACCCTTCTAATTTTCTCCCTGATCCCACTGGTAGGGGAGTGAACGAGCAGGTGTGTGTGACTTGACTGGACTGGGGTTAAAACATGACAAAACTTAACAACCTTATGCTTCCTTGGGTTTGTTTTCCATTCTGCCAGAAGCATTACATGCTATAAATACGTGGAACTCCAAACCAGTATTTGTCTTCTGAGCTCAGAACTATCAGTATGCTGCTTTCTAGCTCTGGCCACAAAACCATTCTCTAAAAGAAAAGCAATACAAACTGCATAACAGCTTGCCAAAATGTACCTAAGATTGAATACCACTAAATTTCACTGTTAGTTTCAGAGCTAAAGAATATTGAAATGTAAAAATGTTCCCTGTTTGTACTATCTTTTCTTGACTTTTGGTATTTCAAATCACAAAAAGTGATACTAAACTAATAGTGTGACTAACTTTTCAAACAGTAAATATTTTTAAAACAATTATGTCAAACTTTTATTGGTCAAACCATGTATCTTTCTGATATATATGGATATATATCTTCTTAATTGTCTAATTTTCTTTATAGTTGTGTGTTTTCTATTTATTTAGGTTCCAAATGAAGAATAAACCTATATGTATAGTTTCACTGGACTTCTCCTTTGTAAGTAAGTATATCAAGTTCATGGTGGCTTTCACCACCTTCTACTTCCTAAAGAAAAAACGTAAGCAAATATAAATCTGATAAGTGTTGTAAGAGTAGGAAGGGGATTTTTCTATCCATAGAAAATGAGATAGGAAATTCTGCAAATGATGGGGTACCAATCCTGGGATTTCAAAGATTACTCTTCTTTTTTAAATTCATATGGATTTTTGGAGATAAACTTGAAGTTGTAATAGCTTTATTTTCTGTTTCTAATTATCTTAGCAAAAATCCCCTACTTCTTAAATTCAGATGCTTCACTCCTCACAAAAAGGCCATTGAAGTCAAAGGAAAGATTCATTTACCCCATGATATTTTGCATCAAGCTTTTGTATGAAAGCATCTCATCATCCTTTTTTTCAGCATTGTACTTCTGATCATTGCTGGCACGGTGCTATTAGTGTCTTTTCTCTTACAAATAGTTACTTTGCCAGTTCTTAATCATGGGATGAGCTTGTAACTTCACACGCAGGGCTTTGGATTTTGTTTTTGTTGGTGGTTTTAAATAATAGTTAGAAATGTGGTTTTTAATATTTGAAATTCTTCCAGTTTCTGAGTGCAGTATACTTTGTTTCCAGACCCACTTTGTATTTGCTACAACTTTGCAGGTGGCTTGGAGTTAAAATATAAGGTGCAGGTCCAAATCTCTTTGTGTCATCAGATATCATGTGATGATGCTGGAATGCTTATAGTCTTGTTATGTGATTACCCTGTGATTTTTACAAAGTTGGATCACTGCCTTTTCTCAACAAATTACAGCTGTGTTTTATCTTTCTATTGAAGGAGTGCTGGGGAAGTGTTTTTATGTTTCATTTCCTATTTAGGACATAATCTGATGACAGCAAAAGGCTCTCTGTTGTTGAAGGAGACCATCCTGGTCCCAGTCACATTTTTGTTCCCTTAGGCCAGCTCTGGGGTTTGTCAGACCCCTGAGTAAGCCAGCTCTGCTGATCGTGCAGTCAGAAAACTTCCTCTTTGCCAGGTCAGATGTTTATTGGTGTTATGAAGTGACTCTGTAGGGTACAGAGGACAGTGGGATCACATGCCCAGGAGAAAGCAGAAAGTTTTATTTCATTGCAACAAGTGGCTAGCTGGGCTTAACCATTAATATGGCACCCTTATACAATCCTTTGGCGTCGCTATAAATGATGTATTTGAATAAATTGGGTGAAACATGATCATCACTGCAGGGAGGCAGTTTCCTGCACTCAGGCTTTTACCCCAGTACTTGCTTGGTGGCATTGCTGGAGGACACCTTCTGACCTGTTTTCACATTGACTAGTCCTGATGGGCACTGCAAGAGGCATAGAAGGGCTAAAATTTTTTATTTCAGCATAGATTTAGTCCTTGGCCATGTAATCCACCACATTATAAAGTCCTTTTGTAGAACACAAAGAGTGAAAACTCTGCATAGTTTCAAAACAGGAGTAAAAAGAGAGAGTGTTGCCTGAACCTTCTTCACTCACTAGTTCACCTGCAGCATAGATGCATAGCAAAATAATACACTGGAGTATCATCCCATGATGTTAAGATCATATCTTTTTCCCCTGTGAAAAAGCAGAAACTGAATAGCTGTGCACAGAAGTGTAACATAAGAAAAGTGATAGCCATTATTCACAAAGAAAAATGAGAATGTGGAAGCTGATGGGCCTAGGAATTTTTTGCAGAAGGTGAGCATGATCCCAGAACAGGCACATGCATGACTGGAAGAAGGAATTTGCATTTTAAGGCAGTTTTTCTGCTTTTTTTATTGCTCTGCTTTCAAGTAACAACAGCTTGCAGTTAGGTGATTTGAAAAGGAAGGTTCAACTTCCACAACAAAATACAAGGAAAACTAAAGTTGTCTCAGAAAGAGTAGCAGTGTTGGAAGGCAAGCTTAAAATGGATTGTGCTGAAAAAAAGTCTAGAAAGACTAATTTTTCTTTTTTTTTTTTTTTTTTTTTTTTTTTGTCCTGACATGCCTGTAGATTTAGTATTTCAGAAAATCCTTGGCCTGTCTTCTTCCCCACCATCGTTCTTCTGGAGTGGGAATCTGTACCTGCTTGAAGACAAACTGAGAGATTTTTTTTCTCCCACCCTTCACAAAAGGGTGGTGCAAAGGCAACAATGTGAGTGTCATCTCCCCAGTCATAAACTGTCTCTTGAAGCAACATGTCTGCTACGTAAGAGAAGAAACAGCTTCCAAAACCTTTACTTCTTGGTACGTGGCTCTGCATCCCAGTGGGTTAGCAGCATTTTACTAACTTGTGGGTGAAGTGAGATGGTGGTATTTTACATGTGCTCCATTTGCCTTTTTAAGGATGCCCAAGAACAGATAATCTGGTCATTTTTCTTTGATCTACTGCAATTTCTACTAGAAACATTTCTGTGGTGGTCCTCGGTGGCAACACTTGTCTAGGTTATAAAATGTGAATGCACCACATGGTACCACTTTTGGGTTATCAGGACAACACTCCTAAAATTTCATCTCATCTCACGGGTTAAGTGCTGCAAGCATCAAGTGAGGTGCAGAGCACCTCTTACACTTTTACAGATTTCATATGCTCTAGGCATGCAGGCATCTTGGACATTGAAATGAGGTCTGGCCTACAAATCTCTAAGGATGCATGCTATGAACTCTCAACAGTTACCAAGAGTCAGACTGACCAGGTGTAAAGAAAACAGACCAAAACAAAGCTCACCACCAAAACCCACCAAAAAACCCCAACAAGCCACACAACCAAAGCCCAACATTCTGTACTGACCAGCAGCCTGCCCAGAGGCAGCAGGAGCAGGCTGTTTCCCAAGGGCTGGTGACACCAGAGGCAGTGGTAACAGAGAGTGAAAAGCTCAGGCAGAAGTTCTCAGCCCCACAGTACCTAAACAAGAGGAGCAGATCGAGTCCAACAACCAGGGTCACCCAACAGTCCAGGAGGGCTGGTGGTTACAAATTCCAGGGACACACCAGGCCAGTGTACCACCAAGGCAGAAAGGCAGGTACCCACTGCCTGAGAGGCTGCTCAGGGCACCAGTGACATGCTCATGGCCCTGGCACAAACACCTGCCCTGATCTGTTGATTTGTGGTGTCTTGTGTCAGTCCAGGGTGTTAAATTGTGTGGATGTCAGTGGTGAGAAGGAGACTGGTGCATGCCTGCTCTGGCACAGGAGACATGGGAAGAGCAGGAGGAAGTAGATATCTACTCCCCATGGCATCTCAGCTGAGTCTGTAAGCAGAGTAACTTGTAGATCTTCCTAATTTACTTCTGGATAGGGATAAAAGTAGTTTGAAAATTAAAAGGGCATAACCACAATACTGATGGCCTCCCACTTTTCCTGTCTCAAATAGATCTTGGCAAAGAAAATAATCTGTCCTTCCTGCTTCTGAAGGGCAGGTTTAAAAAGGCTCCAGCTTTGTCACGACTGGGTTGAGTAGATGTTGAGGACAGACAGTTTTTTCCAGCAGTGTCTTCGCCAGGAGAAATCTTTCAAAGTCTTGGAAACAAGGCAGTGCAGCTTAAAAGATATCACTTTTCAGTTCTTCATTTGGTTTGCTCTTGTTTTTTCTCCTTCATTTTTATGCCCATGAAAAGTGCTAGGTTGACAGACTTGGAGATGAACTTCCCTCTTTATCCAGCTGTCCTGACAATGTTCTTCTTCCCTGAGGGACCACTTTTAAGGGGACTGGATGGTAGGTTGATTCCTACATTATGCGCCTCTGCCAGTAACTAACTGCCTGTGAGGGGATGACCTAGTTCTGGCTGTGAAGGTGATGAGATTTTGGCAGGCCAAACTTCTGGCCACAAAAATTTGAGCTTTAATAATTACCTTAATCTGTAGATAAGGTGCTTCTTTGGTTTAAGTATAGAGAGAAATCTACCTGCACACAGACATAAAATATACGTATATTTATATATATATATATATATTCTTAAATGCTGTGTACTTGCTTTGCCTTATAGTACTATTTGCTCTGTGGGCACAGCCCATGGAATTATTGTCTTTACAACTATTTTGCAGTCATGACACTGTTATTACCATGCAGGAATGGGAAAAATATTACCTTTTTTTTGTGTCAGTTTTCATTAAATTGCTAACATTTTGATATCAAATAAAGAGTGGAGACTGTCAACCACTTTATGCTTTTTATCATTGCTAGGTGAACATGAGGGTTTTTTTTACAGATACTGAACTGTGAAGAAATGATTTTTAAAAGGATAAACAATTTCTGTATAAAATACAGTACATTAATCCTGCTGCAGCTTAATGTAACTACCTGAATTTGATCATTTCTTTAAATCCTGAAATCAGTTGGTTCTCAGTTACTTTTCAATGACATTTAACAGTTAGACTTAAAAATACAGAAGAATGCATTATAAGTTTTACCCAAAATGATTATGGCAGTCATTTGAATAAAATACAGATTTTGCAAGCTGTAAAGCATATCATTATACTATATACTGGTCTAACTAAGGTTTGGTTCACAAACTACAGTGCTCTAACCAAGTCATTAAATCTATCTAAAAGGGCCTCATTTGAGAAGCAATAAAATTTTTAATCATTTTATTATTAAAAGAGTGTTTAATATGTAGCTAATTAAATGCCAAAGGCAGGTTATCTGAGTTTAACCTTCAAAAAGAAAATGATGTATCAAAGTCTGCCTCTGGCATCATGGGATAGAAATGTCATCCTCATAATCATTGCGTGACAACTAGCTGGTGGCCTTTTCTAGAGCTATAGTTAAATTACCTGATTAAATTAATAGCCATTTAGATGTTTTAGGAACTGCACAGACCTATATTAAATGAAAATTAGGTCCATTACATTTTCTGAGTGGGCTAGATAGACCCTAAAATAAAACACGTATGCCATTGTCCACATTACTTAGATTAAGCAATTAAAAGCACTTTCTAAAAAGCTACTAATTTCCCATAGTGTGCCAAGAACTAGGTTTACACTAATGATCAGAGAGGAAGCTTTTCCTGTGCTTTTCCCCACCTTCCTTGTTTATTTTACTATTAAAAAAATGCCTCTCAAATTGCAAACGCTTCTGAGTGTTGTGTTGACTTCTCCTGAAGCCTGACCTCCTGGAGAGCAGCAAGGGAGGATGTTGAGTGTTCAGGTGCGAGTTCCACAGAAATCATGATGGTCTTGTCTCTTCAAGTTGGAGCCCTTCAGCACTGGGCTTTGTCTCCATGACAAGAGAAGGCCTTGAAAGGCACAGTGTGTGAAATGACAGGTAAAGAGCAAAAGCCAAAATCCTTGCTCTGTCACACAGACAGCTTTCAGCTATAGCAGCGTGGCTTTTAAGACTCCAGTAAGGATATTTTCCTTGTCTTGATAGTCTGTTTGCAGAGAGAGAAGAGAATTCTGTGGGTGGTGTTCAGATTCTGCCATGGTGTTCAGTGAAGCTGGAGGGACTCACATTTCCTTTTGATCCCTGTCTCCAAAACTAACATTGCTTGTCCATCAGATTTCCATGTTCCCCTCCCAGTCAGGCAGATTCCAAACACATTTACTGCTAAATGCCAGGTATATCTTCCCCATACATGATTGTCCAAGTACACAGTACTATCAAAGTGCTTAAAACTAAAATTTTGATTTAGATATGAGTTTTATGGATGCTTATTCTTTAATCCAGGTGTTGATATTTTTGTAGAGCTCTCATCCAGCAAAATGCTCCATAGGTACAGTGGTTTAAATACATTGAATCCCACTGAGTCGAGCAGGACTGTATATACACATTTGACTTGATATGTACACATTTTTAAAGTGGTTTTTTTGAGTGACACTATAGCTTTCCAAAAATAAAGGAATCTGTTCCAAACCAGGCTGTCACTGAGTGGAGCTGCGTGTTTAGCAGATCAAGCCAGTATGCTCTTTAAGTCAAAAGTGTTCTTCAACCTGGTCTTTCTTAGCATGTGAGATAAAAATGTTTTACACGTTAGGCTTTGAAGTGATGCAGTTTTAACTGGATTAGTAAATTTAACTGTGAAGCATGATTTAAAAACCCAAACTGCTTCATATTTTATATTTAAGTCCAGCAGTGTTTTCAGAGTTAGTAAAACAAAATATGAGACAATCTCATGGAAGAGAAGTTATCATGGAAGCTATGGTATAATAAAACATGATTTAGCATTTCATTTTTCTTTAACAATTAGAAAGACATTAACACAATATTTATAATAATTTTTTCAGTTTTAAATAATGCTTGCCTTTTTGTTTATGGAGTTTTCATTTCTTAATTCTACTGTTTAAGCAACAAGTTTTACCAGTGATATGTCAATAATATAAAGCAGAAATTCTTACAGAAATGTTTAAAATGTATGATAAATTACATAAATCAGGTTGTTGGATGCTGATACCAGTTGTTGGTGCAAAATACCAGTACCAAGTTTATTTGACATTTAAGCTTGAATGAAGTTTAGGGAACTTCCAGGGGAGTAGACTGCTTTTGGGACAGTGGCATATCTTCTCACCATTGCAGGGCAAGGACCCTGTGGTCTGGTCTGCCCAAGAAGTGGACTCTTGGTGTGCTGAATCATGTGACATCTGTAGGCAGCTAAAAACAATCTACTTGGAGTCACTTTCAGTATTTAAAGAAAGTGTCTTCTTGTACCTATCCCCCAAAACCAAACCCAAACCAAACCAGCCTCCAAAACCCCAGTATTTTTGCATAAGTGATTTTGGCTTGCCATACAAGCACTGTTGTTTTGAAGGCTACAGGAACTGTCATCCACAGTAAGTGTGGATGACTATTGGAAGAGAGGCATAGGATAAGGAGCATACTAGAATTGAGACTGAATCTGTAGAAGAAAGAGTGGATCTTTACCTCATGTCAAATTGTCACCCCATGTTTCCATTTGTTTTGCACCAAAAGTTCGTTGCTGTTACTGATTTTGTTGGTTCTCTTGTGTAAGTATCAATGTGTGTGTGTGTTCAGTGAATAACAATGTGACCTATCCCCTTTGGATTATCTTCAGGAGCTCTTGAAGTAAAAGAAAAATTGTTAATAGGGATGATTAAACAGTGACCAAAGCAAGGGTGAGCTCAGCCAAAGCAAGTGAGCTCCTTAGAGTCCCCCTGCACATCTCTGGGGTCACCACTGGTGTTGCCTCAGTGTTTGGCTCTGAGCAAGGACACGTATTGTTCTTCAATACTTACAGCAAAACCCTCCTTTCTCAGCACAGCTGTTGTTACCTCTCCTCACAGAAATTTAAAAATCAACATGTTGAAAGGGCTGTTAAATAACATCTGACTTTAACAAGCCTTTTTATTTCATCATGATACCTACGTGCTTTGCAGCACTTCCCCATCAAACAAGAAAAGGAGGGATTTGTTTTGTCAGCACAGCCACGCCCAGCTCCATGGTGCAGCATCCTGGGGCCAGCTGAGAAGAGAGGTGCAGTGTGTGCCTAAACTAGCTGGAATAGGCACTCATGCAATGCTTTTAAGTGGGAAACATGGAATTCACACAGCTAGGATTTGGCACCGGTGCTGCCCCTGTCTGATTTATTGGGCTCATCTAATGTTTTAGATCTTGGAAAAGCCAGCAATTTCAGGAATAGTTTCAATTTTGAGCTTTCAGAAGCCTGATAAGTGAATCAGAGGTTTTTCCCCATACTGAGCAGTGGATTTATGCTGATAACCTCTATATTAGCATCTGCATAAGCTACTAGCATAAATATTGCTCTGTGGTGTGTAGGGAGGTAAGAACACTGAACCACTCTGATGTTGCTCCAGGATGTGTGTCCTGAAACACCAGCAGCGAGCTGTGCTAGGCCTAAGAGGAGCTGAGGTTTTACAATGAAGATTTATTGTACTGAACTAACTGGAACTGTAATAAAATAGCAATTTTACAATTACAAAATGTCTTTTGTCTGGAGAGCCCAACATGTTTGTGGAATATTGGAGCACTAATCTTAGCAGAATTTAAATATTACCCCTGTTTTAGTGCCTTTCCTGTTACTGCTAATGTGTGGGCTAAGGCATAGAAACAAATTACCTTTATATTAAAATTCTGAGTTATTTCTAACCCAAACTGTTTAATGGAGACCCAAACACCACAGGCTATACAAAAAGAATTGTAGGATGGTCTGGGTTGGGAGGGACCTAAAACAACATCTAGTTCCAAGCCTGCTGCCATGGGGAGGGACACCTTCCATTAGACCAGGTTGCTCTGATCCCCATCAAATCTGGCCTTGAACACAGGGATGGGGCATCCACAACCTCCCTGGGCAACTTGTTCCAATATCTTACTGCCCTCACAGTGAAGAATTTCTTCTGTAAATCTAAACTAAGTTTCCCATCTCTCAGTTCGAAGCCATTCCCTCTTGTCCTGTCTCTACAGTTGAAGATTCCCTCTCCAGCTTCCCTGGAGCCCTTTCAGATACTGGAAGGCTGCTATGAGGTTCCCACACAACCTTCTTTTCTCCAGGCTGAAGAGCCCCAGCATTCTCAGCCGGTCCATGTAGGGGAGGTACTCCAGTGTCTCAGAGTAAATAAAGACAAGAGCCTTGCCCAGGGCTCTTCACCCTCCACATGGGACTGATGTTTTTTTCCATGCAGGAAATTAATTTCTTAAAGACACCAGGCAAAGGGTGAGAAATACACACCAGTAATGAAGATATAGAGGTGTGTTTCCTATGGGAGAAAAGCAATCTATTAAAAAAGTGCCAAAGTTTCTTAAGAATGTCAAAAGCCCTAGCTGAAGAAAATGCCACTGTAAAAAACTTCCAGCAGTGCAATTTCTTCAGAAATACATATTTTAGGTGATTTTTCTCTATTAGTAGCTGGCTGACATTTTCCAAATGTTATGTCCCTGCCTTTGAATCTTTGCTTTAAGTCCCCACCTTGTGGGGGAGGGCTCCACCATACCAAAATTATACTGGTGGTACCAGGCTGAAATTTAGATGCCTTTACTGAAGCGTCCCTTTGAGAATAGCTGCATATCTGCTCATGAGGTTCATTTTCAAGTGAGACAGACTATTTCCAGGTCAGACTTTTTGCAAAGAGCTTTCCCATATCCTTTCCAAGAGCTCTGCATATCTTTCCCTGTAGCACTCCAGTTCACAGCTGCTTTGTGAGGAAGGGAAATGAAGGAAGGTGAGCACAGTTTGAGCCTGTATAAAACTAGTTTCTAGGCTTTGTCTAGAGCAGTTCCCACTGCCTTCAGGAGCAGTTGAGCTTAAGAATGACAGCAATAATTCAAATAAAGTTCTTCAAAAGTTTCTGTCTTTGGTTAAGCATCATACCCCTGCGCTACACTAAGTGTTGCCATTCCATTGGCTTCATTGCAGCAGCTCAGGATGAGTTAGGATGACAGAATTGACCACCAAATCATGCTTCTGGTGAGGAAAATGTGCTTTAAGCTGTAAAATATTAACAGTAAACACAAATCAATGTGTTTTTATGGCTAGATAATGATTTCAATAATGGGATATTGGATTTGATAAGCAATGCAAGCTGCCACAGCTGATGAGTTAAATACTAGAAAAAAAATGCTCATGGAAAAAGAACAGTGACAGACCTGTTAAAAACCAAATTTTTGAAGAAAAATGGAAAGGCAAAGGGTGCAATTTAATGTTTATAATATGGTTGGAGGTCACTTAGTATCAGCAGGGAGCTGAAAATGCTGAAATAAAAATGTGATTTTTTAAGTGTAATTACAGTGATTTTGTCACAGCATCTCGTTTTCAAAGCCCATTCATTATTAATACAGGCTTGCCTTTTCAGTATTCATACTTGTCCAAACTTCCAGATTTAACTGATTCTCCCTCTATTATGAGAGGAAAACAATAAAGAAAAATCATTTATACACAGTTTACATGTGTATATATTTATGTGCTTGTTTCTTCTGGCCAAGTAGTTAATTATGGATTTACAGCAGTACAGCAGAGATCTGAATTTCTCCATGACCTAAGAACAGGATCTTCTAGGTGCTGAGAGCTGACTAAATCCTGCTTTTAAGTCAATAAGCAGGGATGGGTTTGCATGTGTGGTCTGGGCTGAGTGTACACTGTAACCCAGCCACAACTCACAACCGAGGTGGTCCAGGGTGAGTTCATACAAATGTGAGAGCGTGGGAGCTCCTGACAGGGCTGTGAGCTGGCAACTGCACCTGGTGGGAGCTCTGCCCATATTGGAGATCGAGGCGTAGATCTATTTTTCCCAACTGATGCAGCTTTTTGGTGAACTGTCATTGCACATTAGAGGTGTCCATCTGGGAACAGAGCACCTAGAGGTGTTGCTGAGAGGTGGGCTGGGCCACCTGGCTACTGGTTCCTGGGCTATGGGGATTTTCTTCAGAATGCTGGAAATAGGCACTTTCACTACTTGACAAAAATAAGGACACTTCTTTCCCCACTATAATATTTGAGTATTGAATATAAAACATCCAGACATCTGAATTTCCTTTCAAATCAGCTAAGCTCAGAGGGTTCTGAAACCTTCTAGTTTTCTTTGCTGAATTAACTTAGGTAGTACACAAGTACAGTCACAAAGGGTCGGGAGCTGTAAATTTTATTTCCAGCTTTTACACTGTTTACAGCTATTTGGGTCTTTGGGGTGAGCCCAGTAAAAGGTTGACCCAGCACTGAAGACCAAGTGTGGATTCAAGCAAAACATGCCACAAATAACTGGCCTTGTGTTTGGACCTACTCTAAATGGAGTCAGTATTTTTTTTTTTTCTCTTATAGTTAGCCCAGTGTTTTCCAGTCTTCCATAAAAGGCTTATTTTGATTTTTGGCATGAAGTTTGGGGGCACTTTTTGCAAGGCAGTGTTGTTTGCCTTTGTTTGAAACCTTCAATATCTCATAAAATTTCAATATGTGGGATAAGCTACCTATCTCTTTGTTAATGCAGAATAGTGCTTTGTTTGAATCTGGTTTTAGACTGGAGGTTTTTGTTGTGTTGATTTTCTTTTCTTTATTTTTTTAAAAGCTGTGTAATTTTTTTTTAACATGGCATTTGCTGGCTGCCTGCACTTCTCCTTTAAATGCTAGCTGGGAGATACAAACATGCATTACCCTCGCCAGTTCTGAACAGTATATTTATCATTTTTATTATTTATGTTTCTGGCTTGCAGTGTGGATGCAAATGTATTAAATGCTGTTAAGACCTGTGTGCTTTAGCATCTGTGGAATATCATCACACCTCCAAGGCTAAGCCTGCAGCTAAAGTGTTTAAGAATTTATATGGCCATTCTTTTTCTCTCTCTGTGGCATTAGAGGGAGGAAAAAAAAAGCAATAATGAAATGCATAACCTACATCCACAGAAAATATAACTGGTCTATTTATGATTATGATTCACAGTTCGGTCACTAGAAATATACTACATTTCTGCAAGTTTATGCCTTCAGTGGTTATTTGTTAATGGCAACTCCTGCACACATTTTCCTGCAAGTCTTTTGTATTTCAAGAGAAAATGTGTCCTTCAAACAAGTTGCTTCTTTGAGGGATCTTTCTGTAAGTGGTTTCCACTGTGTATTGACTACTCATAATATTTTCTGTTATCATCTTGTCAGGGTTCAATTCATTACTCCATTCATTATTCAATTTGTTGGGCCATGAGCATCTGAATAATTGAAAACTGCAGAAGTATTATAAATTATAGTGTCGCCATGAAATCCCAGTTTTAGGGTTTATGGCTTGACTTTAAGGAATCACTCTCTGTTGAAAGTTGGCATATGAGGTCTCATCTTTAAAGCAGAATCTTATCAGTGTGATGGTTTTTAATATCTCTATCACTGCACACTTGAGAACTCGGGTTGCCTGTGTGCATCAAGTTATGGACTTTTTTAACAGTTTATCTGTTTTTTAATTACAATTGCCATCTCAGTGATGTGGGCTAGGGACAGATAAAGAAATTAATTTATTTTGAGGTTAATAAGCAATTTCCAGCTGTTAATTAAAAATCTTTTTTTTTTCTCCTTTCACAAAATAGGGGTAATATAGTTCCCTATACTAAAGACAAAATATTTTTGTAGTGTTTTGCAGAAAGATAAACTGACATTTAGCTGTTATTTAACTAAGTATGTTTTAAATGTGTTTTTTTAAATTTTATTCTTAGCTCCTGTGTTTTGATTTGGAATACTACTATATTTCTACTCTGGATAAATTGTATCAAATGGCATCATATTTATTTTAAGGCAACAACTATTTAATTCTAAAAATATGAATACCTCATAGACTACATTCTTCTCTCGATTATGTTGCTGAAAGATCAGCAGAATTGTGCCAGGGTAGCCTGCACTTCTTGTTTTGAATTCTTAAACATTGCTTGTCTTTAGGTTATAGACCAAATTTGGGAAGACATGCCAAAATAAGTTAATTTGTCTTTAAGGCTGCAAAATTATTTTTTGTTTATTTTGGTGCTGATTGTGTGTAGCCTCACTTGCTTCCTCATCAGTAAATGTCAGGATCATCTGATTTTGCTGTTATAATAGAGGAAAGCTTTTAGTCATGCTCTTGGCAAGCTGAAAAAATAGAGATGCAGTGATGAAGTCTCCAGTATCAACATTACCATGATTACCAGATTCTTGGGTTTGGCACAACCTTTTGCAGAAGGCAAGAGAAGGATGTTTTGCTGTCCCGTGGTCCAGGACTCACTGTCAGCTCTCAGAGCTTGATCCAGCAACCCAAACCTGGGTTCACGGCATCCTCTGAGGTATCTTGGCTGTCCTGTGCTTCTACATCTGTTTGTCCAACAGGATGCAAGGCTCCTTAAATTCTGAGGGATACCAGCCCTCTCTCTGCAGGGGCCTCAGGTCCCTTACAACCCATTCCTGACCCAAGATTTGAAGGGATTCAGCCTTGCCTGCTGCATGCCCTGTAAAGCATCTCTTATACCCTGCCCTTCTTTTGACCATGTCTGGTTTTCACTGTGCTTCTGTGCCTTGCCATGCTTGAGGGCTGCTACAGAGATGGCAGCAATTTCCTACCGACAAAATAACTCGCCCAGAGGAAGCAAAAATGGAATTTCATAACAAGTTTTAGAATCTAACCATCTCCACCAAGCTGAAATGAAAAAAACTACTTTTGAGCCTTCTCAGTGATGCCATGTGGCAAGAGGCCCCAGCTGGCTGTGGCTGCCAGAGATGTTCAGCTCATTTGTCCAAGAGCTCTCCGAGCAGTGTTCACAGGGATGGCTCCATGGGAAGCCCAGCCCTGCCAGCACAGCTGGCCACTGAGTGTTGCCTTCACAGCTGTGATGGTGCTGCAGCTGCAGGGAGGCTGAAAGCCAAGAAATGGAGGGTCTCTCCTGGAAGCAGGGAAATCATTTGGGATCTCAGTAAGGTTTGGGAGAGTTTGATTTGTGGTCCAAATCCAAGTGTGCGTTTACCACTTCCATGATTTGCATTGCTTGCACAAATTACCTTGTGGGTCTAAGCCTTTGTATTAGGCAGGAATAAGTAATTTTATTGCCTAAGAAAAGGGCTAGAAAATATGTTTACCATATTCTTATTTCCTACAGGCATCTAGAGCTGCTTCTCCATACTGCAGGAAGTAAACACAGGAAGAATTAATCCCTTTGTGAGTTAAAAACTGCAGTTATTATCACTGCTACTCAAAACTTGGATAAATTTTTTGCCAGATTGAGGCTAAAACATCTGGGCTGTGGAAGAGCTGGAAACAGTAGCTCAGTGTTAGTATTAAAGTGCCAAGTAGTCTTAATGTGTCTATTGTGCACGTGCCCACAGGACTGCCAGCAGCTCGACCTCAGTACAGCAGAGGCCAGTTGGAGTTTTGCTCACAGCTTTGTCAGATCTAGGGATTCACTCCTGTATTCTCTACCATGAATCATTGGAAAAGTAAGGATCAAAAAATGTCTTCAAGGCTAGTCAAGAGGCTAAAGGCTACCACAAAGACAGGTGATGCCTGTGGTTTCTTATGGACAGGTGCAAAAAGGCTGAGTAAAGGTGTAATGATTGGACCACATGGAAAACTCACCTCATTCTATGCTGTGCTCATGCATAACTAAATCCCTAAATACATACATAGTTATTCAGCCAATTTCTGCACATTAATTTCAGTGAAAGTGAAACAGGAGGAAGTCTTAAACCCTTTAGAACCACATATCTGTGTGGTAGAAAAAGTGCAGATTTGTTTCTACCTACCTCTGAAACCCTCATGGTCATCTTGATGGCATTTTGTTTGGATTTGCAGTAGAAAGGCCAAAAAAATCCCTCAGAACATTATCAACACTGTTGATTTTGGAGAAATATTACCAAAAAAAAAAGAAAGGCAAGAAGCAGATGGGGGACACAAAGGTACACAAAGACACATGGCATCTGTCTGGTTCCCAAATTCATCTGTTCCGTTATTCCTGTGTTACTTGGGAATTGTGGCACAGCCCTGTCAAGGTGTTCCAGCATAGCCAAACCCCTGAGGCTGCTTCCTGATGATAACTCCTTATGTCAAATAACCAGAAAGAAGGGGGAAAAACGTGGTGTTGGGAGGGGTGGGAAGGAGCATTTGGGCCTATGATATTGCCCATATTAGGAGAGGGATCAGGACCTAGTTTGCCACTTGGGTCCATGGTGTGGGATCCATGGGGTAAGTGGAGGAGATTACCTCTTCTGTCAGGAATGTCAGGGCTGCCCAAAGCCCCTGGAAGGCAGGGGCTGTTGAGAGGCGATCTGGCCCCGTGGGACCAAAGTGAGTGGTTAGAGAACAAATTCCTGGTGCATAATGGAAGAGGGCTGAAGAAATAAAGGGGTTTGGACCTGTGGGGGTGCAGGTAGGGGCTTTGATAGTGAGCAAGGGTCAATGCACCATGGAGCTGGGAGTGCAGGCAACATCAAAACTGGAGGGGAATGGGAGGAGGGAGGGTGATGAGCAGGGGAGAGGGTAAAAAGGTTAGCAGTGAAGTATGCAACATCCTACTTGCTTTATTTTCTGTCCTGTTATTGACAATCTTATTTTCAGTCATTATTTAATGGGCAGTTAGTCGGAGTAAGAAGACCGATTAGGTGTGGTAAGCACAGTGATTAAAGCAGTGGGGTACAAAACTGCTTTAGGAAATCTGCCCACTAACTTTTTTTTTTTAATATCAAAGGAGGTAATGACATTTTCTAGTAAAGAACGGGTTTTAATCTGAAAGCTGTTTTTCTTCTTTGTTTTTCATACTGTTAAATGCATGGGCTTTTCAAAGTACAGCAAACAGTTCTCTTACCAAGCTACCACATATCCCACTCCACACTGACAAAGTCTAGCTTGGCTTTGCAAATAACTGAGTGGTTTTGAGAGCTAAAAAGCTTTTTATTTATGTTTTAGAGTGAACAAATCTGGGTTTGCAGTGAGAACACATTCTCATCTTCAGCAGTGGGGGAGCTGCCTTTTTGCCTCAGCACGACTTAGAACGTAGGATCATATTTAATAAAGAGATATTTAGTTTGCTATTGGAAAAGGATTGCTGCAGAAGATATAAAAGCTACTTGGATATTTTTATAGAACTTTTGCATAAATCTTGTATCCATAACCTGATCTAGTGACATAAATATTAGCAGCTTGTTTCTATTTCACCTGCTGTAGAACCACTGCTGTCCTACAGCAATAACCAGCAAGGGAATAGAGCTATTTGCTGCTGTCATAAATAAGACAGGGTGTCACAGCTGTTTTCATTTGACTGAGCAGTAATGGAGTTAATTATACTTCCAGTCTCTTTGTTTTTGATCTGTGTTTCCAAAGTCATCTGAGCTTCTTGAATTCTTGAAATTTTTTAACCCTTTTTTCTATTCACCTGGATTAGATATTTTCTGTAATTTGCAGGCAATTTCACTGTTATAATTTTTTCTATTTGTGTGTGCTTTTCTTATTAGTTAGATTTTATTTGTTCTATGAAAATCTCTACTAAACATCAATGTATTTAGTTGTCTTGAGCAGCATAACAGATAGAGAGTATGGTCTTTTTGAAGATCAGGCATATAGACTCACTTTTGCTAGAAAACACACCCATTTTCATCTCCAGCAATGCAAATTACTTGCTTTAAGAAAAAGAGCAGCACAATAAAGCTATACTTTGATCCAATCAATGGTATTTCTGAAAGAATTCATGGAATTAGTGTCAAAAGGACAGCTAGACTCACACAAATAGGGAAAAGATGATTCATATTTAGGAACACTAGTCCATATAGCTGCTTCAGAGCAGCATATCAGGCAGAACTTAAAGCAAGAAGTTTTCTCTGTTGTTGACAGATCTTTTCAAGTTACTTGCAATTTTATGTTTTCTTTCCCCTCCTTTATTAAGGGTTTTTGTTTTATAAATGCAACAATAGTAGCTAAGAATAAAGGGAAATCTTTGTTTATAGGTATTAATGACCATCTATTGAATGTGTCCAAGTTTTGCTCAAAGAATTTAATAAGTCTGCAGTCATGCAAAGAAGTGTAGTTGTTGAAGTGTCTGTGATGGAGGCTCTGATTCTGGGCCAGCTTTATAAAGTTACTGGTTTTATGGGAGTCAGACACCAAGCCTGTATGAAAATCACACTGGACACCTGTCTGCATATCTCCATACTTGAAAATAGGCTTTGAGATGTGCCTCCAGCGGTTTGCAAGCAAACAAGTGACCAAGTGAAATGTGGGAGCTGCAAGTACTACAGATATATTTCTCTAGCATTAATAGTCTGTAGTTGCTAAGTCTCTGAAATACCCTTGGAATGGAAAGCAAGGAGGAAGATTCAAGAGTCAGACATAAATAAGGTTGTTAATACACGCTTAACATTCCAAAGTTTCTTGTAATTTTGCATGACGAACAGTATGATCAGTGATATGTGCCAGCATAAAAGTGTGTGATAAGCAACCTTGCTCATAGTGTGGCTGTCTAGCTCTCAAATCCAGTTGCCACACTGTTACTGCAGCACTGCAAGACAAAGGATTATGTATTATTATGTATCCCTTTGTTTACTCTTGTTGACAAATAAATAATTAACTGAGCAGACAGGATGAGGAGAGACAGATGAGATGATGAGATGAGATTGAGGTGAGGTGAGGTGAGGTGAGGTGAGATGAGATGAGATGAGATGAGATGAGATGAGATGAGATGAGATGAGATGAGATAAGATGAACTTCCTAGAAATCCTGCCAAAATGTCCCATCACTGGTACACAGTGGTCATGACAGAGTGGACAATGTGCAGGAGTGATACTTCTCACGTGTGACAGAGAGAAGTCCAAAGTTTCCATTTTCTGCTGCCAAAACCTTCAACCACCCCTCACCCCCAAATATGGCTATGTATGATCATGGAAACTTTCCCTGTTGATGGAAATTCTGGGATGCTGGGAAGACAGATATGCTTAGCTGAAATATAGGAAGAAATTTGGGGATTGGTTTTGTTTAAGGTTTGGGTTTTTTCTGAGGGCAGGTAAAATTTAAAACCCAGATTTCCTTGTGAGGTGTGTAAAATCTCCACTTTCAGTAACAGATTTAGCCAGATACAGCCTTTTGCTACAGAAGGTCAAATCTTTCACTCTGAAGTCTTTCAGACTCTGAACCCAGTTTGCATATTGAGCTCTCAGAACTATTTTCAACTACCAAGGGCATCTGAGCATGAAGAACACATTTCTTGATGTCTTTAGTTACAAATTGGCACACAGATGGGCTGCAGTAGTATGATGGGGGGGGCTCACATCTTAAATCCGCTCTGTTTATTACCCAGGAAGTTTTGATCAAGTTTATGGTGTTAAAGACTCCAACATATCAACTCCATTGAAGAACAGGACAAGCTATTGTAAATATGAACCATCAAAGCATTAGCCATTTCAATGAAATGAAGCAAATCAATTGTTTTCTATAAAGGTGCCTTTCAGATCTCCTTTTTCAGGTTCTGAGATCCCTTATCAAGTTCAGCATTATTAAATGTTGGACTATGGACTGCAAGAGTAATTTTTTAAGACTTCTAAAGGGTCACTTTGCTGCTAACATGCTTGTCTTTGCATTTATTTTACTTGGCCTAAATAGAGTGACTCACACACACACAAATATACATAAACCAGAATTAATTCTGTTACATATAATACCTGTTTGAACCTTAACCCAGCAAAGAATTTGAGGCCTTAAAGAAAATTAGAGATGTGTTCAAATGTTGTTGTAAGATGGGAATAATATCTCCAGTGAAATGTATCTGTTATGATGATCTGGTTAGGATCCTTACTGTGTATCTGCAAGAGTAAACTACAGCTTTCGCTGGGGAAATAGAAGATGTTTTCTCTGTGCTGCATCATGTACCCACCTTTGTAGACAGCTACATCTCTAGATCAGTGAGATAGTTTCCTTTTCTGGGGCATCCATCAGCTTCTTGAGAGATGCTGCAGAAATACTGAGCCTGTGTTGTCCATATTGGGGTAATACCAGTGGTGTGTACAAGTATTCAAAGGGTGGAGGATACTCCCTTGTTTTCTGTCCTTCCTCTGCTGGAGATAGTAATTATAAAGTGGCTCTTTCATGGGGGTGCTATTGCCGGCTAGCAGATCCCCCAGGCCAATTTATAGAAGTTTGTGGCTCCTCCAAACAGCTGGCTGAAGCATGGATTCAGGCTTGGAAGAAGGAAGCGTGCTCTCTCTCTTGGGTTAGGAGGATGTTTATTCAGTGCAGGCCCATGTGGAAGAGGCTTTGCAGGAGCCTCTTCTCAGCATGGAGGAAGCATGGAGAGAGAGAGAGAGAGTGGGCGTCGTGTGTCCCCTTTTTCCCAGGTCCGGGCCTGGGTGGGGAAACACCCAGACCCAATGGGGAAGGGAAGGGGAAGGGGTTACATCAGGAGAAACCACAAGGGTCATCAGGGGCAGGGGGGTGAAAGAGACATATCAAGTACAGACAAATAACAAATACAAATACAAATTCAAAACCTGAAACTCGCGCCGCTACAAGTAATGGAATAAAAAATAGAACCTTGTTCATGTTGAATATGTAGACTTTATCCTTTATGTAACTTTAGGTAATTTCTGAAGAGGACTTTTCCATTGAGATAGAATTCCTTAACTTCTAGCACAAGGTGTCCATCTCAAAGCACACCTTTAAGGATAACTAGAAGATTAAATGCCTTCATAGCCTGGGGTCAGTGCTTGTAATCAAAGGTGCCTGACATTACTTTAACATATGCTTTATTTATCATGCCAAAGTCCTGAGCTGCCATGTTTCAAAGAAACAAGAGGCTAGAATGAATTATCTTCTTTCAGTAAAAAGTAGAATTTCCTCTCTAAAATTACACTGGCTTGAGCTCCATTATTCCCAATATACTTTCCAACACCAGTGACAGGTTTAAGATCTGGTATTTGTGATACTTGAGAATGAAAAACATGTGATTTATACCTCTGGGAAGACTGCATTTCTGGCTTTCTAATGGGACAAACAGAAGTTGCACCTAGCTTAGGAATGTCCAGAGCCATTGCAGGTTAAAGCTCTGATGTATGTTTAAACACAAAAGTTATTCCATGTCACTTTAAAACATGATTTAAAATAAGAGTTATATCTTTACCAATGTAAAACTGAACCTGGTAGCAATTTAGTAAAATGGGTTTTTCTGGACAGAATATCTATTATATCATACAAGCCTACTTTCCAAAGCATGCAGTAAAACAGAACTTACTGTAAATTGCTTGATTGCTCAACTTTCTTCCCAGACAGCTCAGTGAAGTAACAGTGCTATAAAACTGGGGAGAAAGAAGAGATTTCTTGTGCCTCAGTGACTGAATAATTCCAGTATTCCCACCTTCACGTGAACCTAATCTGCTCTCCAAACTGGCATCCTGTCAACCTGGAGCAATTGGTCAGGAAAGCGAGTAAGCAGGGTCAGTTTTCTCTGGTTTGTGTTTTTGGTTTTTTAAAAAAACACTCTTTGAAAGAGGAAATTATCTTTAACAGTCTTATACTGTATACTTGAGTAGTGACCATTTCTCTAAAAGAGGTAATGGTAATGCTATTCTGACAGTAGTGTAAATCTATCTTTTCCTACAAATTAAAGCTTCAAAAATTATAAATGTATTCTTGCAGCATACTGATATCCTCTTATTCTTCCTCCACATTTTTCCTCTCTCTTTACAACTCCCTAAATTATAAGGGAATTAAAAGTCCATTAGATAGTAAACATTAACATATGCTATTATGGTTTTAGCTAGTGAGCGTGGGCAGAAGCTGCTGTGTGATGTGATTTTCCATTACTGCCTTTTGAAGGCAAAACATAAAATTGTTTAATACATTTTGCTGTTAAAAAAAAAAGTACTAAAATTCTAAACTATGACAAATGGTTCAAAATAAGTAAAGAAAATATTTATTTCTAAAATATGCTCCACATGAATTCCTATGATGAAAAAGGCTGGTTTATCTCGTGAAATGCCACGACTAAAGTATCAGGATTTTCCAAACCATGTTGAAGAAGCCTTTTATAGGTTTCGGTAGAATACCTTCTACCAAGGAAATCTGACTCAGTTTTTTTTTCAAGTAGACATAGTTGCCAAACCCCAAAATAATGAGTTTTAAACCAGAAATAACAGTTTTTCAATTGTGTTTATTTTACTTTCTGTCTGCCTTAAGTCTGCTAAGTAGCCTGCAGGAACAAGTGGCTATAACCTATGTATTTTTATGTCCTTGACCAAGTTGGTTACCCTTGCTACATCCTTATTTCACCCCATACACAATGGCATCAGGTTTCTCTACCTCATGCAATGAAAACTGGACTTTATATTTAAAAATTGTAAATTGCAGAGAGATGCTTTGTCAAATTTGTAGCATGTTCAATTGTAAACTACTACAGCTGTGCAAAGTACTGCATATCCTAATGCTATGTTTTCTACCAGTTTGAAAGATTTTCTCATCTTACTACCACAGATTTAGTGGGAAATACCAGGAATAAATCTTAACAGTCAAAGAAATTTACTTACAGTTGCCTTTTCTACTCCTATTGATAGCAGATTTATATCTGTGACCAGGGAAGTAGTCATCTGAATGCAGTCATGGATGATTTTAAATTAAACATAAAGTTTAAGAAAATTCTGGCTAAATGTCATCAAGATCCATCATACCAAGCTGTCTGAGAGGGTAAAGGGCACTCTGTGAGCTAGATGAAGGGCAAAAGCAGATCCAGAGCCAAGAGAGTCCTGCAGTATGGCACAGGTGCTTGGGGACAGCCAAAGGAGCTGTCTGGGTGAAGTGGGGTTTGTCACTCTGAAGCACAGGAGTGGGTGCTCTCCTTGTGTGCCCATCTCCTTCCCTGCCTCCCCTCATCCTGTACTCCAGGCTGCTGCTGCTTTTGCCTGAGCTCTTGCTCCCTAATCTCTGCCTATCAGCAGCTCTGTGTGCATCCAGTCCTTTCCTCCATCCCATCCAACCATTTCCATGTATCCAGCACTGTGAGGTCCTCAGCAGAGGGTAATTTTTTTTCTCCCCAGAATCCAGCTCTAATTTACAGCATTTCTTTCTGTATTAACCATAAAAGGAAAAGAATATTTTTGAAATCAATGTTTAAATGTGAATCAAAATTCAGTATGTGGAGGACAGGGAATATTTATAGCCATATTGTTTGTGTTTTGGGATAAAAATAGCCTTTCAATGAAAAATGCAGTAGTGACCGGAATTCCATTGTTTCCCCTACAACACATACATTAAACAGTCCTAAGTGGATAATGGGAAAGAACAATAATAAGGATAACGATAGGTTACAGAAACAATTAGGTAAGGAATAACACATGACAGGTAATCCAGTCATAAATTTATAGGCATGCTGCTCTCTCCTCAGGAGCCCTGTGAGACACAGGGCCAAAGGCCAAATACATTCCCAAGGAATGTGTACTGAATCACATGCCTGCAGACGGCATGTTATTATTA
>JANPWX010000243.1:788023-821121 GCA_024734555.1 Trochalopteron elliotii
TATATCCTCCCCAGCACTCTAGTAGCTCTGCTTCATCCTCTTGCCTTTCAGCACCACATACAAAGAGCACACAGATTCCCCCAGGACAGTGCACAACTCTGTTTCCTTTCTCAACAACAATCACACATAGCAGCTGTGTGCCACAAGCCACAGGCAGAGTCAAGGTCACATGTGTGTTCTTAGGACCTCTTCCTTTGTTCTCCACTGATAATTTTCCACTTGGTCTTTGTTGGGTATGGCCATGGTGGCTACTCTTCAGCAGAATGGAGTTCTTGTCTGGGGAAAATTCCAAAAGAAAAGGACTTTTATAATCTTTCTCCAATTCAAACATTATGTGCATTTTGCTTCTTTGAATTGACTGAGTTTTTCCTTCTGAAATTCAAATCACATGCTGAATAACTACACCTATTATTACATGGTTATAAGTAAAAAGAGTCTCTTGCTTGCTTCCTATCGTGTCCAGTTTGCATAAGCTTTATATTATGCTGCTTCAAAGATTATGCTGGAAGCCATATATTCAAAGGATATATAAGGTAAATTTATTTCTGATTGTTCTTTGTGAGGTAAAGTAGTTCTAATGAATGTCATGGGCAAATGACACTCCCTTGAGTTAGGTCTTGGGCAAGTTTCTGTGTTAAACATTAGTAATAAATCTTATTTCAGTAATTTGTCATAGCCCTGTGAAATAGATTATATTGGCCTTTTAAGAGAAAGATTTGGCCCTAGCACTGTTCCATTAGTTCTGAAGTAAAACATGTTAGTTTTCTTTGCAAAGACTATGTAGAGGAAAATGTAGAGTTTAGCCATGCCTAGGATGTCAGGAAGTCTGTCCCATGATTAAAGTAGAATATTGTTTTATCAGCAAGGAAAGCCTATTTTGGAATACCTCTGATAAAAAAAAAAAATAGGAAAAAAAAAAAAGGTTGGAAAAGCTCTTTCTTCAACTCTTTTCAGAAACAGGGCTGGACAAGGAGCTCAGCTGCTTTGTGAGAAGACTGTGGAGATGTTGAGATGGTCTGATGAGCAACCAGAGTAAGGAGCCCCTGTGAAATTTTTTTGTCCATATTATAAAGGGACTTTGGCTGTTTCCAACTGAGGGGGAAGGTTTTCTGAAGTCACTGCTGCAATATGTTGTCGGGACAGAAGCATAGCACAGCGAGGCCTCAGGTATTTGACATCCTATCAAAGATCTGAGGCATGTGTTGGAGCTCTCTGTTGTCAGTCCAGAAATGGCTTTTGTCAGGACACTGAACCTGCATCCCTTGGAACAAATTATTTTTCTACAGGTAAGAAGCTCTTAAATTCAATTGAAAGCTTTACTTCAATTGACATGCAGGGTTTGCAAAAATAGAGCTTTTTCTGATTTGGGGAGGGGGTAAGCAGGGCACATGGCAGGCAGGCAAAGAGTGTGTCTGCATCCTGCTACCAGTAGCCAACTGGCTGCAGGCCCTTGTTCAGAGGGGTTGGAGAGTAGCAGCCTTCCACTTCACACACCTTCATATATTCACATGTTAGACATAATAAAAATCCTCAGGAAAGACTGCAAAGGATGAGCAAAAGAGAAACTATTTGGCAGTCCTACCAAACACTTTAACAAGATAATTGCAAAAGGAATTATTAATTGTAAACAAACTAGTTCGGCCTACATTTCAGTTTTAGGCTGTGGCCCTTTTTCTGAAAGAATTAATGTTTGCTTGTGTTTTAACACGTGATAAAGCCAAACAGAAGTGACCTCTGTCCTATCTTACAGAAAAACCATGAGAATCAGGAGAAGTGCTTGACACCGAAGTAGCCTCAACAGTTGGTACACTGTAGCTGTCAGCGTGAAATCGAGTGCAAAATTGCCAGATTTGGAGTCCTTCCTAAAACTGCTTGCTTTGTCAAGTGGAAGTAAAGGACATTGACCAGAAAAATGACACAAGACTTTTCCAGAGGCAATCTTTGCAGAAACTCCATTTCACCTATACAACAACTGTATCTGCACACTGATTTTCCAGTGCAGGAAAGACTTTTCACTTTTGCTGACTCACAATTTCCGCAGAAATCTTGTAAAAATCAGAAGAAAAGACCTAATAGTTTATTTTTCAAATGGGTACAGTTTGGTCTGTCCAAAAGTAAGATAGGCAGCCTGTCATGAGAACTTCCTGCTGTCATAACAAGTAAATTTGTAATAGTAACTTGCTATTATCTGAGCAAAATTTTGAAGCTATTTCACAAGATTTGAACAGATTTGCATTGTACTGCTTTCAGTGGAGGATTTAAGGAATGATAAGTGTTAGTACTACTGTCCTCTAAATAGGTATATGTGTGAGATACATATATTTTTTCATTGTTCTCTGTAAAATAAAGCATCTTGTATTTGGTTTTGCTTGAGATGGATGAAAACTTGAGCAACAACTCAATTCCTCCAGGAGGAATGTGTTGTAGGTATCTTTTAAAATAAGGAGGAATGGAAAACAGGGAAGATAAATTTCTTCAGATTAAATTATAATATGAGCAAAATGGGCTTCTGACACTAAATGTTTATTTAGAAATAGTAAAATATTCTGTCTTTCAAAAGCATGCTATGGGGTTCTCTTTTTGATTTTTTTTTCTGTACTCTCTGCAAGCATGCCAAATACTATAGTTTTGTCACCAAATTACTGTACTGAATCAAAGGTAATGCATCCTCCATGAGTGTGAGCATTAGGGGTTATCTTAACCCAACAACTCCAGTCAAGAAATACGAAGTTTTGGAGAAGTCCAGATGATATGGAAAGATCATTCACATTGCCTACATACTAGTTAAAGACTAAGCCACACTCCAATTTTAAAACAGATTTTAACCAAATAAGCTCTCAGAAATGTTTTTTTCTCTCATCTTCATATTGATACTAGCTTATATTTGAAAAACTAATAGATTGTCCATGTCCTCCCCAAAGTGTTTGACTTAAAGTTCAAGCTTTTTAAAGTACTATATATTGCCATTAGGATAAAATATTGGGTCGTACTATCTCCCGAACACCATATTTTTAAGAATATGCTTCATGCCTCATTTACCAGAAATGTATTGAGATTTTCCTGAGCCAACATTCAAATAATAACTTGACATTTTTCATAGCATGATGCCATGTTTTTTGTCTTTTCCTTTTAATTCCTTTGCCACACAAACTGGTAGCTTCAATTGCTCTTTTATTTGTTTATTTGTTTACCATCTAAAGCTCAAGTAGAATATGTTTATGTACTGCATATGAAATATCTGTGTAAGAAATTATTAGATTTTCAAAGAGAATATAGTGTGATAGAATGTATAAGAGCAAAAGAAAGTTAAGCAGAATAATATAGCCTGCAAGGGATTGATTCCTGCTGGGGTGTCATTGCACAGAATTTCAGAATCAATAAGATTGTAAAAGAGGGGGTTTAATTCTCAGTTCTGGAGCTGTATATTTCACGTTAGAGCACCTCCTCTAGTTTACTACCAGAGGACTGCCCGCTGGTGGCACTGCACAGCTTCTTCTGCTGCCTTAGTGCTCCCGATGTATTTGACCAATTCCTGCCAACTTCCTTAAGTCTTCCCTTTGTTGCCACTGCTGATGGGTCCTGTTCAGCATTTCTCTTGCTGTGTTGCTCCGTGCTCTCATAAAATACCAAATTTTTCTTCCACTTATGCACTAAAACAAAGCTGGAGAAGATGGGGAAACCACAGTTTCTCAAAGATACATAATTAAAATAGCCAAAAGAAAGAGAGTAAGAACAATTCAGAGTGGAACGTGCATCAGAATGTGAATGTTAGGATGTGTTTATAAAGGATGTCTTTTCACACTTTTTCACAACTTACAGCCCAGAACCAGCCCCACCAATTTTGGCAGGGTTACACATGGAAGAAAGGGGAGAAAGTTGTCTCCCCTCTTCCCATCCCTGCAGGACTAATAAGACAAATCCAGAACAGAAGACAAGATCGTCTGATAATTTTATTCACATCAAACCTGAATAGTTCAAGCTCAGGTCTGTGGCTCCTAAGATACACATAGATCACCGAGACCACGGTTCAGGAGCAGAGATGAGATTCAAAAATCCCTTTGGCAGCAGATGAACTGTAAAGCAGCAAATCATACAGCACAAACTACCACAGACAGCAAACAGTGAATAAACAGGGATGTGCATTGCAAACAAAAGAAAGAGCTGGGGTTAATTCAGGTTCTCAGAGGGCTTTAGAACTGAACTAAAAATATATCTCTTAAATGCAAATAGAGAAAAATGATAGGCATTTGCATGATTGACAGCCTTTTGAAATAGAAGTGTTGCTGTAATTAAGCAATAATGTATGAGTGAGTGTACATTATGACAAATTGGAAGCTTGGTTGATTAGATTGAGCATATAAACTGTCAGTATAATTATCACATTTTAATCATTTTTCTCCATTTTTTATAACAGCATTGTCTTCAGCCTCATTTGGTGCTTATTAGATTGATATTCTAAGAGGAATTGTACAACATAAAACATGTCCTTTAACAGGATGAACTTTATATAAGACTTTAGGTATGTCTATAAATATTTATAATGGTGGCTGTTGTGCCTCAACTTTTTGCCACATCTTATGTGTCAAATCATAAGAGCTCATAAGAGGTTTAGAGCTTTCTTTACCATGATAAAATATTATAATCTGAAAGTACTTTGTACTCAGTAAGTATTCACTCACTATATATTTTAAGCTGTCACAGGGAAAACATATCACAGCTGAATAATGAATTAATGATACAAACTGCAATGATTAACAAGATGCTCAGTCAATCAGTGTGGGAGCAAGATTTTTCCATTTTCATGCAGCTATGCTAAAATGTATGTGGCTTCTTTAACAAGAAAATGTTTGTTAACACCCAGGGAACAGCAAGGTTTCAACCAATTTAAAAGGTTTAGTTTTATGCCAGTTCCTCTGTAAAATGTAAACCACTGGAGGAGTAGCATGTCCCTGAAAATGCAGTATAACAAAGAAAATAGAGGTTCTTAACGTGGTCATGCTCTTATAGTCTTACCCTATCTCAAATTAGATCTGAGCAGTTCTTTCACCAGTGTTGAAGTGAGAAGGTGGAGGGTGGCCTGGGTGAGAGTTTGTGAAACAAAATTCTTCAGGTGCTTTCCCCATTTCTGCCACAGGTTTGCTTCTTGGCCTTGGGCAAGATGCTTATCTGCTCCTCAGATTAGTGGCCCTTTGGGAAACAGAGATACACATATGTGCTCTGTAGGGATTATTGGAAAATTAATGTGCTCCAGGTCTCAGTTTACTGCTGTTAAAATTCATATTGTACAGCCTACTCCAGGCTTTGCAGCTGCTGCAGAGAGAGAAGTGTAGACTTCGTGGCCTTTCTAGCCAATGGTGAATTTCCTTATTTAAGGAAAACTATCAAAGTTGACAGTACAATTGTTCAGGGAGGAATTGCACAGAACAAATCACAGCAATAGAAAGGTCTTAATTATTTTAATATTTCATTAAAGTTATTCTGTATGAAGGATTTAAATGACCCTTTTTATGGATGGCTTGAAAAAAGATTCTAGGCCAAAGAGGTGTCTTCTAGATATCATTCCTCTCATGTCCTCTTCAGTATATATTCAATAAATAGAGAGCACTATATTTTCTCTCAAGATGACTTTTGATATTGATAGTGAAATACGAGATACTGAAGTCCTCTTAAGTTGATGATTTTTGAAAGTGGAAAATGGCCAAATTATCAGTTTGAACTATTTGGTATAATTTTGTTTGCCTGTGTTTATTTCCTTTCCTAAACTTTCCACAAATTTTGTTTGAAGTTGATGCTAGAAATATCTTTAAAAAATTATACATTGTAGGCTGAATTTGAAGAATATGTGCAGAAAGTTAATTTGAACTCAGAAGTGCAAAGATTGATATAATAAGCTCAATTTCAATTGTAGGATTTTCTCAATCCTTTGAAAATTTACCTTCTTATCTCAGTTTTTAACTGCACTCCTTCAACAAAATACTTGAGCCATTCAACAGTCTTCACTGAGTTCAAGGTGAAGATGTTACTACCAGTCTTGGATATTGCTGTCTGCGCAGAATAATTATGTGCAATTCTTAGTTCTTCTGGTACTACTTCTAATGACCCAATTACCAGTAAAATGCATAAAAGCAGGATCTCACATTGATTTTTTCCCCTTGATTTTCTCAATAGCTTTCACAAACCTGAACTTAACATGCTTTTTATCATAATTATAAGGATTTGATTCTGGATCTTACTAGGTATATTTAGTGTTTCAAAAGGCTCAGTGGAGCCCCTTCCATGAACTTATCAAGGAGCCTCATTATGGCATGAAAATGGTATAAAAATATTACGCATAAATGACTGTGTCTTGATTGGAAAACAACCTAACAACAGAGTGTCTCAAAATTCTGTATTTTAATGCCATAGGCAGGGATGCCTTCTACTAGACCAGGTTGCTCAGAGCTCCATCCAACCTGGCCTTAAACATTTCCAGGGTTGGGCATCCATGGTTTCTCTGGGCATCCCCTATTCCACTCCCCTCACAGCAAAGGATTTCTTTCTAACATCTAATCTAATCTAATCCTACTCTCTTTCTGTTTAAAGCCATCCCCCCGTGTTCTATTATTGCAAGCCCTTGTCAGCAGTCCCTCTCCAGCTTTCTTCTAAACCCCTTTAGGTACTCGAAGGTGCTATAAGTTCTCCTGGGAGCCTTCCCTTCTCCAGCCTGAACAACCCCAACTTTCTTAACCAGTTTCCACAGGAGAGGTTGAGCGACTCATCCAGGTGTACTTTTATAGGACAGAATTCAGTAAGAGAAAAGCTGCCTGCCCCTGCCAAGACACTCTCTGGCTGCATTTTGCATTGCCTGGAGATTGCTGCCCAGGTAAGTGACAGTAAAAGTGTAGTGAAGATGAAGAATGCTGTGTCTTGACGTCAGCACTGCCAGGGAAGCAGATCAGCACTTTTGCCCCTCCTGTCACAGGGTGCCTTGGTGACCACAGTTTCAGGAAACAGCACAGGGATGTGTGCTGGGAGACCCAATGGCTCCAACCACTTGCTGCAGGGCCCTCAGATCTTGGAAATGCAGTTTGGATGGTCTAGCTTGACGTAGCATGGCAGAAAAAAACCCTGCACCTTGCTGGGCTTTGGGGTTGGTGAAATGGGGTGTGTGGACCTCTGTGATCACTCTGAGGATTTCGGATAACCTGTCCCAGGAGCACAGGCTGCCAGAGGCACGGCGAGCTGCTGGGGCTCAGCGTGGCAGTGTGGCCACTGCACGGAGCCCTGAGGAGAGCTGGCTGCCCTCTAGGCATGGGGCAGCACGGCCAGGGCACAGGCACACCTGTCCCTGTGCATCTGTGTGCACTGCCCGGCCAAAACTCGCCTATGCTCTCAAGGACACCTTCTCCCACACGCTGGAGAGCACCACAAAAATAGCTACCTAAACATGTTAGTGCTACCACACATAGTAGCTCTTGGCTATCCGTGCTGGGACAGGTAAAGAGCAAGAGGAAAATTTCGTTTTCAAATGACAGAGGGTTTATTTCCTCACTGGTGAAAGGAGGCTCTCTGTGTTGCATATATCCCCTCATACACTCACACTCTGGCCCAGCCCAGTGGAGAAGGTGACAGTGATGTTGTAACCTGAAAAGCATTCAGGTTTAGTTTGGGAAAAGAAAAAAATTGTGGATTGGATCTCTTCTTATTTTAAAGATCCTGCTTCACCTCTCACAATGTGAGAAGATTAATTTACTTCCCCTTTTGTTTTGCTCCAGTGTGTATTCCATAGCATTAATTTATTCCTGAAGGTCTGATAACATCAGTTCTGTGTCCATTGTCATCAAAGTGTATAGGTGATGTGTAGAAATGATAACAAGGTTGCATTTTTTCTGTGCTTGATGGCTATTCAACAAAAGTAGCCTGCTAAGCATTCCTCTTAGATTTCTCTATTGTCCAGATTGATGGAAGGGCCTGAAATAATTTTCTGTCCTGTAAAAAAATATAAATTAGTTCTTGAATTTAGACATCAGAGAAATACCATCTTTCAAAAATAGTAAACAGCTTTTTATTTTGCTGTTTTCCACATAGGCACCTTTTGTTTTTGGGATTGTCTAAAAAGTTTTTTAGTCAACCTTTTCTTTTTATTTATGCACTTGATAAATTTTAACAGAGACTCTTGAAAGAAAAGAAAATGTTTTGTCCTTGCTAAAAATCTGGAGACATGTCCCGAAGAATTTAACATTCTCATACTTTGGCATCAATGATTGAAATCTCACAAGAAGATGGCCTTTTTGTAAGGGGTATACTTCTGTCATTCAAGTGAGCTGATCTGAAAGCCCTTCAAACAAACCAACCAACAAAAATAAAACCCTAAACCTTTTAACACGTTGGGTATTTTTAAAAGTTAACAGCAAAATTCCCCTGGTGATGCCAACATTCTGTAAAAGACTAAATAAAGAGCCCAGAAGGACTGTAGACAGGTAAAATTTTTTGTTTTACACTTACCCTAGAGTCTTGCCTTCTTTGGTTCCAGGCTAGTCAGGTGCTTCAAGGCGCTAAGTTTCCAGGAAACCTAAATATGACTGAAACATTTCATACGCCATCATGTTTTTGTACAGTGTTCAGGTAGGACTTCTGTCCTGCAGGCCTCAGACAAATCCAGAGAAAGTTTTTATATTCACTGTTGGAATTGTATTTTTTTCTGTTCCTGAAGAAAAATTCTATTATTTGGAGAGCTACATCTCCACTGGGAATAGCCAGTTTTTAAAACAGCAGAAATTATGCTGATCCATGGATTCATAAGGAGGAATGTGTCTGACTAAAATGAAAGAAAGTAAATATGAGATTATTCAAAAACATATGTATACACAAGGAATGAGAAGAGCTCTATTTAAAGTTCAAATTGTTTTACAAATGTGTTTAAAACATTTACGTGCTCTGTTGTTTTACACAGAAGTCTTGTCTTCTGTGACTGCACATGGAATATATCTTTCTAGACAAAGGATTCATCATCAGCCTATACTGTACGGAAGTAGAATTTGCCATTTGTAAATGTGTGGATACAAAATGTATATGTTACAAAAATATTTTTGGAATTGTGCATCTTTTCTGTGCTTTGATGTTTGAAAGGGCCATTTCTGATTATCTTGCCCATTTCTAAGTTTTGGAAGCAGAATTCCATTTTCCAAATGCCTGCTATTTTTCACTAGAACTAAGTCATCGACAAGTTCTCTTTTCAAAGCGATTTCCTATGTACTTGTACAACATTATTCCACAGATTTGCTATTGAAATGAAATACTGCAGTGACCTTTTTAATTCCCATGACTTTTTACAATCTTTGAAATTTAGCACAACAGCAGGAGTTTAATCATATTCACTGATGTAAAAGACAAAATAAGGCACCTCTACATTCAGACAGAGATATGACCTCAAAGGTGCAGAGCCTTAGAGACTTGCTGGAGATCCCCAAGGACAATTACAGCGATTTCGCTTGTGGTCTACCTGTAATCTCTGACTTTGCCTCCTGATAACACCAACAGAAATTTTGCACTTACATTGCCTGCCAGAGTATTTTGTTCTTGCTGCATGAGCACTGTTGTTTTCCTATCAAAGAATAATCTCATATTACTTTATCTCTCTGTTCCACTTTATGCCCACTTCACAACACTTTCAAGGTGTGAATTTGCAAGGTCTTTGATTTTCTCACCGCTGCAAAGTCTGAGGCTTTGGTTTCATGCTTGTCCTTTTTTTCTGCCATAGTATGGAAGTTCACCAACAAAACAACCTACACCACTCATCTGCTGGCAGTTGTCTGTTCTGTCAGGAGGTTTGTCACTTGTGTTGATTGATGCCAGGTGGACCAAAGGAAGGCTTTAAAAAAATCCCAGCATTTATCCATTGCCCCAGAGTGACAGGGCAGATCAGCTCTCTTAAATCCTCTTCCCATGCAATGACCATGATGGGGTGACTGATGTAGAATCCTGTCAGCTCTCAGCTGTTTTCAGTGTCAAACGAACAGAGGAGCAGTACATGATCACTCTGCACAGGTTTTTTACTGCGTAGCAGTTAAAAGTACAGTGTGGGTACTTTTGCCTGCGTGTGCTCACACATAAATGTGCTCAGCACAAGACTGTGTGCAATACTATACCTAGACTCCTTTATATGCACTTATGCTTTTTTTCTTCCACAAATTGTGTCTTCAATGGCAACCAATTATGGTAAATACTGTTTAAAATTACCCTTTTTAAAGTTTAGCTCCAGCTGGCTAAAGAGAGATACTAGGATCAAGGGTCAATATCGGACCCCTTACAATTTTTAGGGGTTACACTATCACTGTCTTATATGTAAGAAGATTAGCAGTGGCCAGTGAATTCTGTCATGAGGCTTTTTGATTATCTCTGTGAATTGAGTCAATAGCTGTGGTTCGGTTAATCAAAATTAATAGAGACAAAAATTATCATCTTGAGCTGGCAGCCACAACAGAAAAAATAGTCTTGAGGTGTGGTGGCTCCTGACACTTCTGACCAGACAAAGAATTGCATTGATACTGCTTCTGATGTAACTTCTTGTTAAAGAAGACCCCAACTGTTTGGGAAATTATTCAAACATCAGCCACGAGCACTAAATTCAACATTTGTGAAGGAACGCACAACATTATCTTAAAGGTTGTTGGACTTGCTTTATGCACATAACGCTCAGTAGCACATGCTCTTTGGTAACTTCCAGAGTTGTTGAAGTTAATAGCAATGTATAGAGGATGCCTAGTGGAGTTGCAGAAAATTTGCAAAACTTTTCACTTGAATTGTACAAATTAATTTCTTGGTCCAGACCACGTGTCTTAAGGATCCACAGATTTAGATAATGACAAATTGCCTAAGTCAGATCCTTTCCTCAATGTTTGCTATTTAAACATTTTAAACTAAGAAAGCTTATGGACTGCTTTGATGAAAAGACATTTCAGAGCTGCATTTGCAGTTATCTATCTAATAGTACTTTTCTAAATTAACATGTCATTGTCAACCAAGCCTGAGCATCAAAACCATAAAGCTTCTCTGAGTGGATTTAACTGACCTAAAGTTTTCAATGAAAAAATGCCAAGTCTTCCTAACCTGATAGTTTTCCAGTTAATTCACAAGGTAAATCTAAATAGTGAAGAAATCAGTGCATCTGCTCAAAAGTTGCAGAAAAAGGATAAATTATTCATTGCAAATTATTTGCTTAACTCATGTTCACCATTTTTTTGAGTGATGCTTTGTGAAAATTCAGGTTGCTGAAGTGGTCAGCTTACAACTAGGTGATAAAACTTCTAAGAGAAGACAAATCACATATTCAGCCAAGATACTATTCTTAGAATGATAAATGAAGTCATTTATCTCAGGAACCTTGTTCTTGACAAGATTTTGTTTGACCAAAAACTGCTTAAAAAATACATTAGTGGAGCAATACTTGCTGTTAAACTCGACATCCACACAGGGATCTTTAACAAGCCATTTGTGGTCCTTCATTACAAAATTTACAGCACAATACTTTATGTGCTTCCATATCCTTCACATAAAGCACTGTACAATAGTTTCAATAAAATTTGTGTGAAGTGCTTTACAAAGCTCCATCTCAGCAATGGGATTCCATCAGAAAGAATGAGCATCTCAATGTAAGACTTTTATTTGCAAGGATTTTCCATGTAAATGACTAAATCATTATTCAGTTGAGAGACAACTCACTGTAAACAGTGCATTGCTTCTAGATGTATCACCTGTGATCAATAGGTTCCCTTTCTGCGTCAGCACTTGTTAATATTGTATATGGATCTGATTAAATGTTTAAAAACATTTTTAAGTGACAGAATTAAAAAGGATGGACTCATTACCAAAAACATTCAGCTTTTAATGCCAGGCTAGAAAATATTTACTGGTGCTAGATCATCTTAGGATGTGATCTAATCACATCTAATAACTTATGTCAGACTGCCCTTCATTTGTGTGTGGATAGGAGACACATGATCCAAGGGAACTCTTCATTTTCTGAAAGAGGTGGCACAGATGACATCCCACTACACTGTTATTGATTCTCTCAATGCAAAATCAACTAGAATTTCTTTTTATTAGCTTTTAAAATTACTTCCTTTTGCTATTTTGTTTTCTCAGTCTCCTTTGCTAGTCTGACATGTCGTAAGTCCCAGGTTTTCAACAGAAACCTTACCAATGCCGTTAGCATGCAAAATTATGCAGTCAGACACACTTCTTGGGTTGTCTGAGTGTTTGTGACAACTAATGGCAATTTTTCCAGCTTCATTTGGGGAATTGCCTTGTTGTTGGATACCACAAAGCGATCAAATGTCAGTGTTGAAGACCGAAGTTTGCGATTTATGTGACACGTGCTGTTATTTCCTGAAAGAAGGTGTAAATACTTTATTTACTTTTCTTTCCCCATTTGTCCTCAAGATGCTTAGACACTTTAACCCAAACACACCTGTAGAAAAAACTTTTATGGGATTTGTGTTGCAGGACACAGAGCTTGGTAAGGCCTTTCACATTTGGTAACATCTCAAATCACACGATCATGAACTGTATTTTCTACAAGAATTTTGTCTCTTCACTGCATGGGCTGCATGATGTTCACTTAAAAACCAGATGTTTAACATTCCTTTTATCCTCAATTTTCAGAATATGATTCCATGTTGTGAGTACACACAGCTTCAGTTTGACTTTACAAACTTGGATTAGTTTACCTTTGCATTTGCTTTGGAGTGAAGTTGTTATATCCATGTTTAGTAGAAAGGGAAAGGAGGTACACAGGGAATTAATTTAGAAGTTTCTGATACTTAGGCCCTGGTTTGTTTGGTGTGCACAGTATTAAGTGACACATCCCATCTCTGAAGCTCATCCCTGTAGATTGCAGCTCCAGCTGTGATGGGTCAGTGATTCAGCTCCCATCTAGCATCCATGGTTAAGGAAATGGCTTTAAGGACCTTGCCCAGTCCTATTAGAATTGTTGATGTAGAAGCAGAGACAGAAGCAGTTTTCCAAGGCGGCACTCAGAGATATTTGCTATGAAACTATTTTTTTTCTGCTTTCTGGAGGCCTCTGGGTTTATTAGTAAATGCCTTCCCAGTTTGATTGTAAGCAAGACTAGACCATACTTTATTCATTTTGGCAAATCAGTTAAATGACTTTTCCATCACACGGCTCCTTATTTGATTTAACAATTAATCATATCAATGTGGAAATTGCACATCAAAATGTTATTGCTGAAGCTGGCAAAAAAGCTCAGCTTGGCTTTGCCTTGGAGGCTGGCATTTTTAAGAGAACAGACTCCTTTTACCATGCCAGCTTGAACTAACCCAATGCCACTGCCAGAGGCAAACAGCTACTACATACTATTCCTTACCCTAGCCTTCCCTATGAACATCTGCTTTTCCATCATGGTTTGTCCCAGTTGTCCTTACTTTACCTTCTATCCTGAAAAAAACAAAATTAACCTAAACTGAAAAATCCCCATTGCATCCTTGTCCTGGTCTGTGTATGTTTTTCCACATCCATTTGCCGAATTCTTGTTTATTCAACATTTCAGATTGAAAGCCCCTTTTAATCTGCTGAATTGGTGTCAGGAAGCAAAGTCAACAGAGAAACGAATTCTTAGCTGTAGTGACTGTCTCCTGCCCTGGTATTGCCCTTTCCAGGAAGGCCCAGTTTCATTTTCTAGGCCTGGGCAGAAGGGAGATGGCACCACTGCCCTTTCAGGATGCTGTCTAACCTGCAACATTTCTGTTTGCAAATAAAGTGAAACAAAGGCAGAATCTGAGAAGATTTAGTGGTCACACTGAGGTGGTGTGACTTCTCAAACCTAAAGCTTGGCCAAATGGCAGATGTTTCTTTAAAAGGGGGAGCAGAAGTCATTTTCTCAACACATAGCCCATATTGTCTACCAAATAAGAAAAATTGCAATGATTGGTGTTTTGCAGTTTCACCCCTTTCATCATCTTCCTCCCTTGTCTCAGCAAACTCAGCATTAATTTTTTCCTGGCTTATTAGTGGTCCTAGCCACTGGGAAGAGCAGCCAGGCTAAAATGAAAAGATCAAGCCAGAAGTAAGGGCAGGTGCCTGTGTGTCAGTAGGGGCTCTCATCCCACCTCCTGTGCAGGGTCAGACCCTCTCAGCTACATTTAGGACACTAAATCCATTTAGGACACTGTAGAGACATGCAGGTATTTTGTTATTTCCCAGATCATTGTTATTCTCAGCCCACATGATTCACCCTCTGAATGTTGAAATGCTTATTTTCAATAATGAATATTTCAGCTACTGAGATAAACAGCTCTCATTTTACAGAATTATATATAGAGCTTGGTTGCACACATTTCACTTCCAGATGCTTGCCAAGTGCAAGGATGGCTGAACTTTACAGTTCAGAAGCCACGAATCAGGCCCTGAAAGTCAGGAGTCTGCCTTTAAAATAATAGAATCTCAAAGAATAATCAGTGCTGGCAGTATTAATTTGCTGCCTGGTTTCTAAGCCCTTGGGGATTCTATTTTCCCTTTGCAAATCCACAAGGACAGAAACTTTTGTGGTTTTTAATGAAAGAAGAGATGGGGTAAGCACAGGGTAAAGAGCAAAGGGTCCATGAGAGTTGACAAGACTGACAATGGCAGGCATCCTCTGCAAATACGGTGAGAGATGAGACTTGATCCCAGCCTTTGTGGTTTGCACAATGCCTTGAGAATTCATGCTGGTCTCTGCATCAAGCACAATTCTGCATCAGAAACCATCTGCAAAAAGAAGTGTTGAAAATGTCTTAGGTTGTCTTGGTATGCAACAGAAGTATTTTTATAAACTAACATGATTTTGAAGATTATTTTTTCTCTTTCTACTGCAGGAAATGCTTAGTGGTAGAAGAGAAAGGTAAATGTCTGTCAGAGACCCTTGTTCTGTTCTCTATTTTTATATTTCTGGCTACATTGGGGTGCTTCTCTGTAATAGGATCTCCTGAGTTTCCCAGTGTTACATTTTCAAGGCTGATGGAGAAAAAGGACAGTACACAAGGAGATGGAGATGGTCCAGGTAGCTGTGTCTGCACTGAGCTGCACACAGAGTAGCCATTCCTGTACTTATGAGAGGAAACTAGTCCTGCACTGACAGAGCTGCAACTCTCTACCACTTTTGTGAATGATGCATCCTTTCCACCACACAAATATATCCTCCAGCTCTCTTCTCTGGCCTCTCCTGTTCCTTAGAGTTTCATGTGTTTGTAGGCGAAGTGCTGCAGGCCAGGAAAGGAGCTAGAATAGCACTAAAATCTCTTGTCCATGAGAAGCAATGTGTTCTCCCTGGGGTTCTGGGTATGAAAATACATCCAGGCACGGGAAAACCATGAGAGGGACAAAGAGAGGGTCTTCTCATTTTGTCACTATCTGACAGCCAAGGCATGGAACAAAGGAAAGGAGTAGGGCTGGACATGGATAATATTCCAGCAGCAGGAGTGGTGAGGGTTGCTCTGTAGAAAGCAGGACTGCTTAAGCCTAATCACAGGTGTCACTCTACGGGCTACTTGGAAGCTGAAGTTGCTGCCTGCAGAGTTTTCCTTTGTTCATGGTGTATCAGACAGTCTCATCAGCTCAGTGCTATTCCATGTTGCTGTGCAATGAAAAATCCCAAACTGTCCCTTTGCTGAAAGGGATATAATCATTTGTCTGTTCCTTTACCCTCTGGAACCCTGCACCCTCTGGAAATTATAATTTAAAAATAACAATAAGCCTTTTTTTCCCCCCTCTCCTTTATTGTACCAGCACAGCACAGATCTGTAAGACCCTTGAAGTGTTGCATAGGTCAGCCTATTCTTTATGCTCAGTGAAAGAGCAGCACTTCAATGTTACTCATTTTTATTGTGCTCAGAGTGGTTCTATGTACTTGACATACATAAATGATTATGATCCTTCCCTGAGAAGCTGCTTGGACACTGTACAAAGTACAGGAAAAATGCAGCATGCAAATGCCTAACTACTTGTGTTATTTTACTTTCTTTTAGGTTACTCTTTTTAAAAACAGGATTGTACTAGAAAAGTGCGTTTAATAAATACTCTGGGCTGAGGCATCCTTAAATGTCCTTCCATTTTATTTAGGGAAAAAAAAGGAAAAGAAAAAAAAGCAGGTCTGCAGGGAAGCTGAGGGACTTGGATATGGAAGAGATCTGGCATGTCATTATGTCAAGGTTTCTAGTGTTACCTAGAACTTTTTTGCAGCTCAAGGGAAGAAACTTTCCAACTGGATAAATAATAACCTTGAAAAGGCACCAGACAAAACACGCGAAGTACAAGACATGAAAAGAGATCAAGCAAAATAACCCCTGGCTTACAAGTCCAAAAGTGTAATGATAATATAAGCATTGTCAAAAGTCAGGGCTCAGTTACACCTTGGAAAGGCTTAAAATATATACACTGAAAAATACAACCCCAAAGTCCTGAATGGGCTCAAGTAAGAGGGCTTGGTTTCAAGACTTGGGATCTGGGATGAAAACATGGTATCAAGTATTGGACCATATCTGTTTTCTGTGTGACACCAGGCTGATAAAGAATGGATAGTGTACTTGCATTTAAAAGGCAGCAATAGAGATTAAGAGGGAATTTTGGTCCCTTTCCTTTTTGTCTAAGTCTTTATCACAATTTTTTAAAGGAAGAATAATTCTTGAAAAATGGAGGTAAATGTACAGAGAGAACTGATACCTGTGTTTGGTTTCAAGACAAAGGAAATACTGGAGATATAATCCCTCTGAACTTCAGTAAAGCAATCAGAAGTCTGACAGATTGGTAAAAATAATAAGAAAGACTCCATTTTTGAGGGAAATTTTCAGACAGGTGAAGAGTGATGACATCAAGCAATATTGAAGAGAAGGCTGAAGGAAGATAATTAATGAAACTTCTCTGGGAATGAGATGAGGAGGACCTATGGATGCAATGTGGTCATGCAGAGCTGTGAACTTGTTCATATTGTAGCCATGGAGAATGAAGGACTACATCCAGAACTGTGTTTTCCATAAAGATGGAGAATCCATGCCATAAGCATTAGCTCAGGAGAGATCTCATGTGAATCACTATGTAATTTTGGCAATCCTTGTTCCAGAGACATGTTTTACTTTACTCTAAAAAATAAACAAGCTCAAGGAAAAGGTAGCAAGGTGATAATGAGAATGGGGACTGTCTGGAGAGAGGAGATTAACCAGCTTTTTGTCATTGTCTATAAATGTGCATTTGGTACATGAAGAAGGGAAAGGTGAAGCAGTATCTAACTCAATGACACCCTGATAATTTAGAACATAACTAATAACTCTTTAAAGTAACCTGAGTTGGGAAGGGTTTCTTGGTCAAAAAAAGTGAAAATTTTAATTCTTTGTCACTTGTTGAGAGGGATTATATTATGTCACTGCCTGAAAAGACAGAGAATGAACTTCATATTCCTGAAGGTCCCTAATTCTGCGCCTCTTCCCCACCCAGACCTCCACAATCTCTGCTGAGTTAGTTCTCTTAGAAGAACATGGGAAGGAATGGTTTTTAATAAATTTGGTTGTGTGGCAACATATTGTTATGGTTCATCAGAGAATACAAGAAATTCTCCTTTCCTGGAATGGCATTCTTGGGTCTGGGCCTCCTAATTATTTTTCGGTCCTCCAAGCAATACTGGTGAGAAATGGCACTAAGTCTCCTCCCTGTCCTCTGCTGAGGGTTGCACGGGGCATTATTTGGCATTTCAAAGCTCATCACAATGTTGGATACGTGCAATCATTTCCCTCTTTGGGAAGAAATGCTGAAATTCTGGGGTGAAAACAAAACCCAACCGGTGGCAGTGAATACTGAGGTGTCCTTCAGAATCGGGAGTCCTCACATAAGCATATGCTGGAAATAATTATTTTATTACAAGCTGATGAGCTAATTCAGGCTGTGACCACCTTGTTTCCTTCTGGAGTGGGATGCCATTGCTTCCCGGGACCACCAGATGCCAGACTTTTACTGCAAAACCTCAGCCCTTGGACTGCACAATGGAAAGAAAGGTTTTATACACTTGCATTTTCCCGAATCCCTCCAGTTTTGTTTTCTGCAAAAGTACATCGCTATTCGTGCTGATTTCTAAGGGTGTACTGTAACTCTTTAAGATCATTTACAAACAAATTGTAGAGGGTTACTGAGAAACGGCCTCTCTGTAGGCTACTGGCTCCTCTGACACGCCGGTGACTTGAATGTCTTACTTCAAAATCATAATAAAAATTGGGCAGTTAGAAAAAGCAGCGCTGAAATGCACAAAAAGAATATTATAATACTTGGTTGAGAGCAGCAGCAAAATGTTCACAATCAATAGCTCAAAATCATTTGCATTTAACAACTTAAGGGTCTTGGATAAACAACAAAATAATTACAGTCACTTTTATTTGCAGAAATGTTCTTAAGAGAAATGATTATTCTCATGTTTTTTCTGTAATTTGAGCTGTAATTGTTTCATCATTTTTCTTTCTAATATACACATATTTTATCTAAATTTTACACTTTGCAAATGTACACACTTACATTTGATTAATTCTAAAGTTCAGTTATTGCAAAATTATGCAATTATGGTTTTGCTAATAGTGTTATAAACATTCTCATTCCTATGCAGAATATATTATTTTAACAAAGCATGCACTGGTTTATACAATTTAGAAATGTTGAATTAATTTGTAATGAATTGACCATTTAGTGCAGAATGAAAATATTGAACTGTGAATCATCCATATTGGGCCAAAGAGACACATTGTGCCATAAACAAGGAGAAATATACACAAACAAAAATACAAATAAAAGGAATATAATTTTGGCTAAAAGAACATAATAGAAATGCAACAGTACAAGTAAACAGGCACATTATTTTGTTACAAGCAGCAGAGATTTGTTTCAATTTGAAGTTGCTTTCAATTATTTTAAGGGAATATCAAACTGTAAAGTGTAGCATTAGTGTAGATTTTTTTTTATTCCCTCATACCACTGTATATAAAGCATCTCTTCATCAATGTGAAGTCAATTGTTAAAGCTTTCAAAAGCAACCCTTCCATGGAAAAGCCATATAAATATATTGGAAATAAATATATATTCCCCTCTATATCTTCCCCCTATATAAAAGCAAAGAGTATGCAAATATCATAAGACATTAATAAAAAATTCTGACAGTTAAAGCAAAGGGTCTCATTAATAATTAAAATACAAATTATGACAGAACACAATGCTTTATTCTATCATGAAATTATGTTGGTCTACAATTATGATAACACTGGTTCTCAATTTTGCATTATTTTGTAGAAATTAAAGAGAAAAAGGCAATGTTTGGGTACTGGCAAAAGCAGCAAAGTGATATGAAATATTTACTACAAAAGCTTCTCAAAAAGTGTATGCATTATTGACACATAATCAAATAAAAAATATTTCCATTTTCCCAGCTCAACTACAATTATAACTTTGAATTCAATTTCTCTCTTAGTGTGAAAATGTTAAATACGAGAATATGTAATGTATATCAGAGTAGTCCAGAGGCTTTTTTAAAACATCATCCCTCAGTGTAGAATCAGGATTTATTTGAACTTGACTGAATTGCCCATGGATAGCAGAAATCACTATTTATTCTTGATTCAAGAAGAGTCTTTTTCTTGACATGAAAATGTCAAAAAGTTTCATAATTATAGTTTATGATGTCATTAAAATTTCTCTCCATTTCTTAAAAACAGAGCATTAAGTCATTCCATTACACTGCCTTACGCTTAATCTTTCCCTTTTTCTAAAAAAACACGATATATTTATCATTGATTTTCCAGCAGATGTTGTACTGGATGCCCTTTTTTAAAAACCACCTCAGTTAATCTGACCTCTCTTAATGATTACTCACATATCCTTTAGTAAGTGAATAAAACTTTTCTTTCACAGATAGTAGGTACTTAATCCTCATTATTGAGAATATGCTGAAACCTTGAATACTTGTCAAAGATTCATTTTATAATCCTGAGGTTGGTTTGCCATCAGTGATTTACACAGGGGCTGTGCTTGCAATAATTGATTCATTCCATACTTAAAGTCTACTGCTGTCATTAAAATGACAGTACAACACTTGCTGTTACAATTTAGATTTACTTGAAAAAGAGGGCTTCATTCTCTCCTGGAAATATGTGGTATTGAAACAGGATAAATCACTCTGTGTGTCAAAATAAAATGACAATGACTTGATTCTTATTCTCAAAATATTAATCTAGAAACACGTTTAAAACATGATGGAAGTTTAACCTGCAATTCCATGAATGATACGATCCTATCTTTTTGCACTCTGCCTTGGTTCAAAGAGCATTTTTTAAGGCACTTTCAAAATCTGCCTATAAAAAGGAGTTTTAAGGTGCAGTTTCTAGGTGCTCCTGTAATTAATCAGCATGTCAGACGCAATGCCCCTCGATGCTAAGCTTTTGTAACACATCAGACTGCAATTTGGACGGCCGGTGACGATGCTGCAAATGAGAATGTGTGTACATTTACAGTGGTTCCAGACAAAACTGCTCAGGCTGCTTTCCCCCAGAACACATTGTCTTCTCTGAGACCCAGAATCGAATGCAAAGCCTTTAGCCAATTCCTCACACTGACAATGTGACATGCAGCTTTCATCTCCTTGAGTGTGTTTGACGAGGGGATTAGCTAAGTGCTAAGGTACGGTAGAACCCTCTAAAGGACACAGTAGTGCATTCCCCTGTAGGTCCCAGTTTCGTGAAGCTGTTCAGGAAAGGATTCCTGGTGAATTGTTACCCAGAAAACTACACTAGGTTAAGATTTCTATGTAATAGAAAAAAGATATTATAAATGAAAAAATGGGCTTGCATGACTTTTTCGGTAATATGTCAATTTTAATGAAGCTTCATTAAAGTTCTCAGATAAGTAAGAAAGATAATTGTCATTCATTAACATTGTGGTTCTACCCACAGCTGAAAAAAACATGCTGTAAAATGTTAATAAGAGGAAATATTCAAATATATATGACTGAGATGGACGGAGACAGTGTGAAAGAATTAACTGAGCCACAAAAAAACTGCGCCATTGATAGTTTAGTAAACTATCAGGAGGCAAAAAAAATTAGGTTACAGTTAAATTGTATCCTTTCCAACCTTGATGTGCCTAAGTAGTAGACCACATGCAAAAGCAGGAGGTCACTTAGGACTCAGTTCTGACCAGAACAGCAGCTCACACTCCTCCCACCGAGGTCTCTGTCTTCTGTGCTTATTCAAGGACAGAGCAGGGTCTTCATCATTTAGGACATCTTTTGCACAGTGCAGTTAAAGAGAATAATTTGGCCCTGGCTGTAAGATCATTCTTGATCTTGGAGGGCTAAATTTAGCTCTGAATGTGCCATAATGTAGTCTTCTGCTGTGATAAAATTTGCCTTGTTTCCACTACTGTTGAATAAGGAAAGAAAAATTGCAACTAACTCAGTGTTTTCATGAAGATTATCTTGAGTTTGGGCATGTCACTGTTCCAATAGTTGATATACTGTTAATTTTGATGTAAAAGGAAAAATCAACTGATTGTCTTGTGGTTTTGAACACATACTGATTTTTGCCTGTTTATGCAACCTGAGTTCTGTGATTCAGTGTCCTTTTACTTTAATAACGGGAGTTCTGTACATCTGTATGAAGAGCAGGTTTAAATTACTGACATTTTTTTTGTTCCTGACTGAGCCTCCACAAGCAAATCTTGCAACTGAAGTTTCAGTGAGAAGGAAAATATCTCTGTCAAAGTCAGAATCACTCATGAAGAGGAGCCTACAATATAAATAATCACAATTGCTGGGGCTGAGAGTGCTTAACCACTGCAATGCTTTATCATTCCTCACGTAAAATATTTTATAACTAGATATTCCACCACAATATCAGATATTTCTTCCAAAAATATCATCTGTAACTAAACCACCTGCTTTTAGTGGGGTTACAAGTTTTTGAGAATTCACCTGAATATTTTCCTTTAAATAGCTTATTCTATTCCTGAAACAGAGAGAAAAAGTTGCAACTAGCACATCTCATCAGTGGCAGAGCTAAAAGACCCCATATAATGGGGCAAATCAATGTATTGAGGGAACTGGTAATCAAGAAAAACAAGTGTTTTGATAGTATGTTTCACAAGTCATTGAATTTCACTTAAGTAACCTTCTAAAGAAATAAGAAGAAGAAGAAGAAAAAAAAAAGAAGAATCTGCTAGTTTGGAAAAAAAGCTGTCTTGGACAGATCTCTTTTTCATTCAATGAGTACCCTAAAGTGTTTATTTTTCCTGAAATTTAAGCACTTTATTGCCCAATATTAAAATCACTTAGTGCTAATATAGAGTTATAGCAAATGCTCTTAAAGCATGCAAAAAAAAGAAAAAACAAAAGTAGCCACAAATTAATTGATTACAATTATCCTTTGTATTTCCGCAATTAAACACACAACTAGAAAATACTGCTGTCATTTCATTCTCTAGGAAATGCTTTGTTAACTTGCAGCTAATAACAATAAAGTGCTTTTTCATTGAAACACTTTTCTTTCTTTTCCCCAGAAATATCAGTAGGAAACCTTCTGTGTTGTGCTGCATGCAGCATTAGAAGCATTCTCTATTGACTCTTTTTATAAAAAAAAATACAGCTGCACATATTGCCAGGAAGTTTTGGGTTGGTTTGGTTTGTATGTTCAGTAGCAGCTGATTCAGTCCTTTGCTGTTGATAACAGCTGAATTGGGTGTTTTAAGGGCACCATGTGTCTTTAAAAAATGCATTATTTTGTGCCTGAAGTGCATTGAAAATGTGTGTGTGTGTGTGTGTGTGCAGGGCTCTGCCCTGGTACCAGTCCATGTTTCTGTGCCTGTTGTTTGGGGTGGTTCCACCTGCCCCACAGGGTGATCTGATGAGTGAAACCTTCCTGATGGGAGATGCAAGGGGGAGAGGGACATATTACCACTGGCAAATAGTCGCCACATGCAAAAAGTTAGGAAATTATCACTGTAGAAGCAAAGATGCCACGTAGTAGGATGTGATACAGAATATGCTGGTCGTAAATCACAAAGCAGCTGAACTAATCTGCACATAAGGAAAATGGCACTCTAATTTTCTGTTGAAAATCCAGACAACATTCTCACCTTGCATTTCACTGCTCTGGTGCTGCTCTACAAAGGAGAAGAAAACTGATTAGCAAAGTGTTAATCCAATAATTGTAACAAATAATTAGCTTTGTAATAATTAGACAGAGAAGCATATAGAATTAGAATTACATCAAATATGAATTTTCTCTCTTTTCCCTCCCTATCACGTTCATAATTCAACATTTGGGTACAAATATCTTTCACATGAAACGACAGTGATTTCTTCATTTCACATGAAAATATTCAAAATAAATAAATTGTAAACATAATACCATTGTGAACTGAATGCTCAATAAAAATAGCAAGGCCAAGATGTTTTCTTTGACCTTCCTTTCTTCTCATTATCCCTTCCTCAGGACATTCACTCCTTGTTGTGACCCTTTGTAATTTCTCTTTTATTATAAATTGTTAATACAAAAATGCTGTGGCTCATGAAGCTTCGGGTATGATAAATGCCATTCATGTCAGAAATAAAATCAGATTGACATGCCAGAAGAAAACACTTTTAAAACTGGTGAATATTCAGCTCTTGATAGGATTCCCTGCTGCTTAGACCATCTCTCCTTAATATATCTTTCAGGTGTTTGTCAGCTAGAGCATCTACTGTTGCAGTTTTAAGGTTTGTCATGAAAGGTGCTTAAAAATCTATTTTGCATTTCAAATTTTATGTGGACTTTTGTACCTGTGTTGAAGCCATGTAATGTGACTAACAGCTAAGAGTGCAAAATGTGTAAAGTAGAAACAAACTGGAGGTGGCTTGTCTGACCAAGGGGGACACAACCACCTGGCACGGAGGTTGCCTTACAAACCCCTGTGGGGATGAGCTACACCACCAATGCCCCGGGTATCTAGAGAGGTGCCCTCACATGAAAAGAGATCAAAAAAATTACATTGCCTCATTCGGGGCCTGATCCTTCCACTTGGGGCTCCAAGGACCAAGAGCTCTTGGACTTTAAAATCTGTCACCCCTTTTTTGTTAAGCCCCTCCTGCTAAGACCAGGGAAACTCGTTATGGGTGCTGACCCACTGCCGAGGGGCTGTGCCTGGGGGAGAGCCCCTCGTGTGTCCCCACCCCCGTCACCTCTAAAAGAAGCCGCTTCAGAGTCTCCCCTCATTTGCATGGGGAGATTTAATTTCCATCCCTTAAATATGACGAATTGCCGAGATTTCCTTCAGTTAATGCTTTTAACAGCTCCCAATAAACTTCATTAATCAGGCCAGCTCTAGGCCCAACGTGCAGCCTGGAAGCAGCTAATTTGCCTGATGAGCCCGCGACTTTAGTGAATAAACAGGTGGATAAGCCGAGGGTTTTATGGCCTTAATTACACTCTAATCAGTTCAGCACTTGGCGGGCAAAAGGGAAGAGGGAAAAAAGAGGTGGCGGCAAAAAGAGCATCAGCAGCCACTGCTACTCAGTCCTTCCCTTCCCACATCAGCTCCGCTCTCCTGCTTCACCCTCTCCCCCTACCACGCTTTGTCTCTCCCCTCCTTCCTCCTCTGCTGTTTCCCCCTTTTTCCTCCTCTCTTTTCACCCTCCTGTGTCTTTCACGTGAAAATCATCATCTGATGGAGAGATAAGCTATTTTGTTCTCTCTTTCCTGCTACTTGCTGCCTCGCCTTTCCTCTTTTCTTTTTTGTTTCTCTGTCCGTACCTCGTTCCCCCTCTCCCCTGCCTCTGGGCCCTGCCTCCCCCCACCACTTCCATCCCTCTCTCCACCGCTACACATTCTCCCTGTCACAGTTAGGCCGCCTGACAAATCACTTCAAGGGCAGCCTAACTTTGAAGGACAAGACAAAGCTTTAGCATATGGTCCAATCCCCAGATGTTTGTCTCTCTCTCTTGCTCTCTCTCCCTCCCCTCTAAGAAGGGCTACTTGGAAGCCCGGCTTCTTTTTTGTTGCCGCTCTCCTCCCTCCCCCCGAGCTGAGGCGGGGGGCCCTGACTGGCGGCGAGGGCCGCTGTTCCCTTTACGGCCTCCCCGCGGGGGGAGCGGCACGGCCCGGGGGGAGCGGCGCTGCTTCTCCTCAGGCTCAATGATGTTTTTCACGGCACGGGGAGGGGCCGTGGCAAGAGGACGCTGCCGGGTCTGGTCGGACCTGCCTGGCATCGTCATCCCCGCTCCCGTGCCGCCCAGGGTGGCAGCGGTGGGAGGTGGGGGGATGCTCCCGCATCCCTGCGCACCCCGTGGGGAAAAGAAAGCCCCGGCGGGGGCCGGGCCGGGCGAAGGGAGGGAGGGAAGGACAGGGAGCAGCCGGCTCTCCCCAAACCCTCAGCACCCTGATCTGCCTGCTTTCCCGTGTTTACTTTCAGGATTAAGCTGAGCACAGCTGTGCCAGCCGGGCACCCCCTGCAAACGCGGCAGCGAGGGTCTGGCGCGGCTCACCCGGCTCGGGCTTCTCCCCCCAAGTTTTGTCCTTCAGTAGGAGCAGTCCCTCGCGCCGTGCTCCGGCCGGCACCGAAACTAAAACGCCTGCCCGCCGGCCACTTTGTGGCTTTAAAAATCCACAAAAAGCTGCTCACGAGGTGACCGTGGCTCAGTCTGGCCGTGAGAAAGCCCAGCTGAAGAAAAGGGCACCGCTGCTCATGTAGCCGGCTCCTAAAACCACAGCGCTCCTTAGAAGCAAAACGTATTTTTCCCTTCCAAAAACTTGTTCTGTAAAGGATTTGTTTGAGCATTTTATCTTGGCTGTCAAAAGCATATTAAGAGAATAAAAGATTGTATTCTCCAGTACCCCCTTCTTAATACAGTTTTTCATCCTGTACGTGTAACAGTATTGAGACTTAAAAAAATGAACTGTCACAAAAGGAAAATGGATTTCATCTTTGTCTGTCCGTTTTCAGAGGGATTAAAACATTCCTATTATTTTGGAGGCTGACACAATTTTCACTTGAAATTTGCATGGGTGTCTTTATGATGTCGCTTGTTTAATTTGTTTTTAACTGTGCTAATTAAACTTTTCCACAGCTTTATAATAGATATCTGTAGTGTTATTCAACTGGATTTTAAAAACCCCTTGGTTTATATGACCAGCATATATTATTAAATGTTACTTATTTTTTGTGAAATCAAACACAGTGCATCCTTTGCAGAGAGCATTTCCTTTAGACAAAACAACATTTCTTTCATATGTGAATTTTTAAAGAGGAGAATTAGTTTAATCATCTTTTAAGTGGATTTACTTAAAGCTTTCTTGATCAAAAATAATTATGAGCAGGTGCCTCTTTTGTAAAATTATCAGTGCAAAGGATACCTTTGGAGAAAGTTATAGAATGACTTGTCTTTTCATTTTCAACGTTTTATGGCTCTAAGAATGCTGAGTATACTCAGTGCTGGCTTTTCCCCTGTCTTGTTGCTATGATAAAGTAAAATTCTGATGCTAATCTTGGGTATAACGGAGAAGAAATGGACAGCAAAAACTTGCAGTTTTGTGTGCAGTACCCGGATTAAATTGGCTGCCCCTTAATCAAATTACATCTTGTATAGTTATGTTGCCTTGATGAAATTTGGTATCACAGTATCCTGCAGTTCCTTTCCATGTCTGCGTCTCGCGTTGCCGTTTGATAATCAAAGCGAATTAAGATATTTTTTAAAACGCGCGACAATTTCTCTCCGCCCCCAACCCCCCCAAGTTCTGCAAATTCTCAAAGTGGCCCTGGAGAAATACAAATGCACAAAGCGACAGGCGAAGCCGGGCCTGTGCTCAGCACTCCATCATTCCTTGTCACAGGCGCAGCCACTATGCATTATCCTGCCGTGATTGATAGAGTGGGTTTGTGCAGACCGGGAAGCTGGGCATGGCTCAGATGGGGCCCTGGCGCTCTGGCTCCCTTCCATACTACCTGTAGGGAACAGGGAAAACTTTGCTGGGATTGCCACTTCAGCGCTGGTCAGGAATTTCACTTCTGTGTCCACAGTGTAAAGGTCGTATTCCCGAGAAGGTAAATGTAGCTTTTAGTCTTACTGCTCCTAAAACAGGAGGCAGAGGAAGGAAGGACAGATCCTGCTTACATGAGTAATAGCACAATAATGAAATGGCTTTCAGGTTATCACAAAGTTTGTTTCTTTGTTTTGTTTGTAAACTTCTTTGGTGGGCAGCGTATTCAGACTTTTCCTTATCTTTCAGCTCATTTATTCATCAGGAGGGGCTGACAGCCCACACTTTCAGTGCTGCCCTTTTAAGATTAATCTGATGTCAGTGTTACTGGTCAGAAGAATAGAATAAAATATAAAAGTAGATTGTTATATGCAAAACCAAAACATAATAAAATTCTATTCCCGGGATACAGGTGACCAGAAAGTCTGCCTAAAGGGGCTATTGTTGCTGTAGGATAGAATGTAATAATTTATGCAGTTAGAATCTTTGACACATTTTTGTTCAGCTGGGGAGAAGAGTTTAGAATTCTTCGCCTATGATCATTCAAGATCTTGACTAATTGATGTGCGATCAAAGATGACAACAATCTCACCAGTGTTATGGAAAACTGTAATATCCTCCAGTTCCTTCATTTCTTTCTGAAATGGCCAAAGGCAAAATAATTTGCATAAAAGGTCTCAAGTTTTAAAATGTAAAATTTCTTTCGTTGGGACTTCTGCGTGATCCCTGAAGATTTCTATGGATGTTTACAAACTTAATCAAAATGAGCATATAAATGTTACTGCAAATGATTCTGAGGGGGGAAACAGAGCTTTGTCTTGATTTAAAGTATTAACAAGTTGAAATAATATGGAATGACACTTTTAAAACATGATATTTGAATTCACATCCATATTTACAGTGATTATTTGCTGGAAGGGGCCACTCTCAGATACTAATTGATGAATCCTAATTTATCATCCTGTAAACTCTCCCCATCCCCCATTTAATTTCTCTGGGCAAAACTGCCTTGAAATACAGAAGCAAGGAGGCCATGTATTCTACATCAATAAAAGAAATTGTGAAAAATGCTTTCTACTGCACATTGCTTTAAAAGCAATCCTTGTATATTTTTCTGTGGGGTGGATTTTGAGCGGATTTTTTTTTTTGCAATACTGATAACAAACAAGAAGGTTAAATTCATCAGCACTCATTTTAGACTCTCCTGTGATACAGTGTGTGTATTTAAATAATTTGCAGGTAGTTTTTTTGACTGCAACACCAGCCATTGTCTATCCACTTTTACATCCTTGCAATTTTGGAAAGATCTCTTTTATGTTTTGAGAAAATTAGCTGAGAAATGAGTACTTTTTACTTTACAGTTGAGGTCTTTTCAATGGGGAAGAAAAGTATCTGCTTACTTGTCCATATATCAGTCTGTATATTTGTGTATAATGAGCTTGTGCAAATGAGTTTTGCTGTTTATTTTTTTAAATATGAAATCAAGATAACAAGATCATCTCAAACTTCAGTTCTTCCCCTGGACCTCACCTGTCTTGCAGCGTTTTAGATAATGTTCCACTTAAACATTTACTTCAGGTAATTTTACTTTACTTGACTGTGGTTTAAACCTTTCCTTTGCAAGTGTGTTATACTTAAACATGTGAAAATGTGAAGCAGCTACTTAAAAAATGCTTACCACTGTAGAATAATTAACATCACCCTGGAGTAGTACATCATAGCTAATTCAGTGAGCCCTGCTTTACAGCTGCCACCAAGCAACAAGCAGTAGTTATAAAATGCTCACGTATCAGGATATTCCTTTAACACCTCATTTATTATTGTAACATGAAAAATGTCCCCTTCCATTTATTATGATATCACTGCATTAAGGGTCTTAGTCACAAAGAAATGATTTGTATATGCACACGTATAAAGGTGCAGTTTCCTTGTAAAACACAGAGAATTTGTCTAACAAGTTATCTTTGATGCAAATGAAATGGAAGAGTTGAGGAAGCAGAGTTGTATGCCTAGGAAAAAGATGAGGGGGTAATTTTGTGTTTTTCTCTGTGTTTAATGCTTATTTTCTGTGAGCAAACACAGGCAAAAAGCAGCAGTAAACAGAGACAAGAAACACAGACAAACAGACACACAGGCACACACGTGAGTGTAGGTTGACAGTCCATTGCCTTTATAAACATATGATAGACCCAGAGGCAAATTCAAAGCTGCCAACACAACTACTAAATGAGTCTGCCAAAGAGCCAGATGCTGCAGCTGGAAAAGCATTTTCATTGTCTTAGCAGCTGCATACGGCGATTGCTATCCCGAAAGGAGGGGAAGGAATTGGGAGCATGGTTATCAATTAAATGGTGCCCAGATATGCTTTCTGTGTACTTCTGGGGGCCTATGTGTGCAATTATGACAGCAACTATGTTTACTAGGGGGAGAAATTTATTATTTTTTATTTTCTAATGGCTTCTTAAAGGCCAATAATAGAATTGTTTGGGGAAGTCATATTTTAAAGAAAACTGAGATGACTGGTTCTGATTTTCTGGGTTTTTTTACAGTTTCTGGCTCAGAGATAGCAGACCAATGATCAGTTGAGAGCTGTTTGGGATCCATATGAAGATACAGTCTTCCCTCCCACATCCTCTACCCCTACACTATATGGAATTTTGATTTGGAGAAATAAGTCAGGGTAATCCAAGAGTTTTCTAAGCACAGTTTAATGACTACAAGGCTCAGAGAGGATATTATATTCAGAGCCCCAGAAGGCAACCCTCAAACTTTTATTCCTGCAGGGCACTTGTAGACCAGTGGTGGCAGAGACAGCATGTGGTTTCACAAGGATTCAGGACACAGCTGAACCATGGCTCTAGGTAAAGAACAAAAGGAAAAGGAGCAAATCTGTAATGTAGGTTTTTTACCTAGAATAAAAAAGGGAGAAAGGGGAATGGCAACGGGGGTGGCCATCCAAATTGTTCTGGTGAGCAGCCTGTGTTCTGAACTACTATGCTGCTCCATCTGGCCCCTACAATGGCTGTGCTGGCCCTGCTAGCACGAGACGATATACATTTGAATTTACAGCGACTTGAAAAGACAGATGTGTGCAATTTGTAGGACTGGTCTATGCACAATTAAGAAACATGGCAGCTGAAGTGGTGTTCCCATTCTTTTTCTAAGAAGCTGCACAGATTTGTACTGTGAACTAATGAAGAGGTCTTTATACAAAATTAGAGATTGGAAAACTGTGTGCTAAAGCCTTCTTGGCTAGATCATTACTTTTTTATCATTATAATGGCCTGTCATACTAATAAAGTTTTTTTCCCCAAAAAAGTTCATCAACCCTGCAAGAAAGGGGACTAGAAGACAAAATCAATTGAAATCATTATTTCACAGGCTGGATATATTTTAAAATGTTTCCCTTTAAGTGGTTGTATATCATTACATGCAATTTGTATTATAAAAGTGGCAAATTATGAAAAATCCCAACCAATGTGCTGAGTGGATCTTGGCTGGCATACAGTACAGATAGTGCCCATGAGTATGTATAGCCATATGTAACTGCTTTTAGAGGAAGCTAACTTGGGCATGTATTTGTGATATTAAAGTATCGAATCTGAAATAGTGTTGCATAAATTAACTTTCAGATTTGTCTTGAGGAAAAGAGAGGAAAGGAACTGTCTCCAAAAGACTAGTTGCTCATTTTCCTGCTCTTAATTTTTACTGGGAATCTGTTGTGTTCAATATCCAGTATAAGTAAGACAAAGTAAAGGTTTTCTCTTTAAAAAAATGAGGAGAAAGAGTTTTCTTTAAAAAAAAAAATTAAAAATGTTTTCATTATTAAAAAAAAAATCTCACGAAGAATGTGAGTTCCGTCATACTCAGAGACAGCAATTTTCTTTCTAACAGAATATTCACGAACAGGTAGGAGATTTTCAGTGAGAAAATACTGCTCTCCTACTTTTGCCATGCAGTCCTTCCTTTCCCATCCCACTTTATTTTTTTCTTTCTCTTATAAATATAGCGGCTGCTTCGTTTTGTTTTTCCTAAGTCAGCCATGGAGTAGAATGCTCCTAAACCAGAAGCAGATGCAAAGAAGTGTCAGACAGAATTGCAGATGGAGCTGGAATAAAAAGGAAAGAAAAAAAAAGAAGGCAGTGTCCTACAGGGGAAGTTGCAAGGTAGATAAAGAACTTTTGTTTGCCGTTTGGTGGAACAGTCGTGTCTCCCAGTGGGCTGAGCAGGCTGGCTGATACATCCAGAGGGGACGGGTGTCAGGCTGGTGCAGGTGTCAGTGGCTGCCAGTGAGTGATTGCACCATCAGCCTCCTACCGTGATCCATCATGCGGGCCCAGCCGGTGAAGAATCACAGCCTCAGCAAGGTGCTGAGCCCAGCAACATATCATTAAACAAGGTTACCACCGGCAGATTTGTTCCCATGATCAATCTGGTCAATAACCGTTCCACCTCGCTGTACATTTTCCCCCCTTAAAAACATAAACAAGTATTATGAAAGTGGTGGCAAAACATTGTAAAGCCGTAAGAGAAGACTTCGTTTCTCCAATGAAGCAGGCTGCAGGTTTCTTGTAAATCCCTTATAAATCAGGAAAAATAACCCTTCCTGCGAAAATTTATTCTCAGACTAAGCCTCTGAGCTAATTCGTATTTTATTACTTGAAATTGTTTACTTCTGACTCATTCTTGGATGGATGTTTTTTTTTTTCTTGCTAGTTTTCAACCCCCAGCATGTAGTTCTCATATGTATTAGGATGTGGTGTGCTGTGTAATAACTATGTCAGTTTAGAGTTATCCAAAAGAAATCTCTCAGAGGATGGAAACAAAACACTTCTGTTATTGCTTTGCTTTAATTCTGGCTTCTGGTATTAACCCTCTGTTAGATCTGATCAGTTCTCCTCCCACCCTGGCCCACCCAGCATCACTGTGCTGTGCAAACACCCTCACTTACAAAATCCTTGTGTTTGTGTTCCTGGGAATGCAGAAACCTCCTCTGTATGCTCACAGGGCCGCTGTTTGCCTTCCCTGCTATGATGGTGGGCTGCAAACTCCTGGCCAGTAATTGGGAGATCTTGGAGTCCTGCATCAGACAGAAGCTCACCAAGAGGGCTATTAATACAGTCTTTGTGCTGCACTCAAGTGGTTATGATATGAGAGGTGAAGGCCAAATAAGAGAGCTTTATAAACTCTTAGGCAGCAACAAATAAGCTGAATTTCTCCCCAGCAGGCTACTAAGCTTTGGAAAATGAGTAAAGGAGGCTGTGGGGAAAAAGAGAGCTGACATTCCTCCATCATCTCTTTTACAAACACAGCAAAATCATCAGAAACACAAATCCAGAAAGGGTGGATTGGGAAAGGATTGTCTGTGGTACACAGCAAAGTAGACTGTGACCTGGTGTCCTGTCGTCTTTTTCCCATCTTCCAATCTAAAGGAAAAATAAGCCAAAGCAAACCTCTCCTGAAAAGGAAAGTAATTCTGAGATAGTTGTTTCCACTGGTTTGATGAAATCAGTTTTAGAGTTTTTCCGTGTAGACACGCTGACCATGCCTGTGAATGAATGGCTGTTACTAAACCTGCCTGACCTTCCCATCAATAAGGGTGAGGCTGAGGGCTCAGGGAGAATGTGACACATGCTCTCCCCTCCTTTGTACTTCAGGTCAAAAATTGCCTGGGGTGCAATGTCAGCACCTCCAGCCAGACCCGTATTCCCCACAGGCTGCTGGCAGTTCACTGCTCCCGGCCTGGGGGCTCCTCAGTCACAACGCTGGTGCTTTCCCAGGCACCGAGGAATTGTGCTCCTTCCAGACATCTCAGGCTTGCTATAGCTGTAGTCCAGAGCCTGCAACATATTGGGATGTTTGTAGCAACAAATTCTTGCTATGGGAAGAAAGGAGACATAAAGCCAAGGATTTATTGTGAGTACGACTGAAATCCTGGCATTCTGATCAAACAATTGTTGGTAGTGTATTAGTTCAGTTCTTACAGAAAGAGGAGAGAAAGAAAGCTGAGGGAAAAACAGAGACAGGGAGAGGAAGGAAGGAAGGAAGGAAGGAAGGAAGGAAGGAAGGAAGGAAGGAAGGAAGGAAGGAAGG
>JANPWX010000243.1:821509-856509 GCA_024734555.1 Trochalopteron elliotii
GGAAGGAGGGAAGGAAGGAGGGAAGGAAGGAGGGAAGGAGGGAAGGAAGGAGGGAAGGAAGGAAGGAAGGAAGGAAGGAAGGAAGGAAGGAAGGAAGGAAGGAAGGAAGGAAGGAAGGAAGGAAGGAAGGAAGGGAGTAGTACTAAATGGAAAAAAAAAATTGAAAAAAAAATTATGTTAAATAGTTATCCACATTTCCTAGAATCTTCCCATTTTGTGTGTGAGTGCAGTGAGTGACCAGCATCTCAGGTCCTCCCTGGGGAGGAACAGGGAGTTATGTTGGTAGTTTCTTCTTCCTCACTTCAAGATCTCCTTGGGACCATGTTTAAATGTTTGCTATTTCACCCCAAACACCTTGGGCTGAAACTCTACATTATATATGACTTTACTAAATACAGCGCATTTTATGTATGTTGAATACTATTTCTTTCTCTTTGCTGCCCCTGAAACACATTCAGGACAGTTCTAGGTCAATATCTCTGTCACTGATGGTTGGTGACAGAACAGTTGCTCATAGCCTTGGGGTCTCCAGTGCCAAACTTGGGCCCCATCTCTTATCATCCCATGCTTGCATCATCTTCACAGCTTCTTGTGTTCCCAGTTCCTTAAGGCCTCTTTCCTGGCACACCAGATCTCTGTTTCTCTACATTACTTCATAGTGTTAAGAGTCCTAAGTGTCTCATCCTGCACAGAACAATTGCTTGTTAAGTGTTAACTAAATAAAAACTATGGTTGTACTATCTAAAATAATCTAAAATCTAAAAAATAATTTTAGGTAATTAGAAAACATGGGTATATCTCCAAATCTAGGGTGGCAGAACAATTATGAGGTACTAGGTGCTTTCTGGGCTGTCTCTTAGGTGGATGTCTCATTAAAGTATTCAAGGACCTTCTGTCCTTGTTTCTGATCAAGCCGAAGCAGAATTGGAGCTCCTCCCATGAGTTCTGATGCTTTCTTTGGCACTGAAGTCCATAAAATGACAAGAAGTTTGGAAATGTTACCTGAATGTTTGGTTTTGAAGAGGTTTAGGGCCTTTCTGTTTGGAATTCACGTCCCTAATATTAAAAGACATTTCACAGTGTTGAATATTTCAAAATAATACATTTCCTTATGTTACAATTTAAAAGCGGATCATTCACTGCTTGCACTTGCTAGTTTGAGAGGAGCTTTTATATTATCATATTATGGAAATAAATTCACAGTGATAGAGAGTTAATCAGTTGTGGGCCTTTTTTATCCATGTTTGTTTGCTTGCTTGTTTGTTTGCTTATTTGTTTAACCTGCAGTGAATTCATCTGTGGCAATCATTGCTGGTAAAGCTGGTATCAAGACCTCATCCCCACGATCTGCCAATAGTGGACTCCCAGCCTGTATTGATATATGCACTAGAGAATTGATTGCCTGCCTGAGTAGATAAGAACATGTATTGTTCTTCAGTGGGTGTAGTGCATTACTCTTTCCTGGCTAATGTGATCTCAGAATCCTTCTCAATAACACAATTCCACCAATCAAACCAGATGACAAAATATAAATTTTATGGAGTTGTAGTCCTCAATTCATAATCCTTTGTAAAAGACAAATACGAATGAGTGAAGTTTCCCATAATGAAAAAACCATAAAATTTCTGAGTCCGCCAAGGTTCTCTTTTTGATGCATTTCTTGTGCTCATTCTTTTAGCTTTTCTACAGATTTAATTTCCTTTTTCTGACAGTAATCCTGTGATTGTAGATCTAATTTTCCTCTTAGTTAGTGAAGAGCAAGTCCCAGAACTACCAAAACTATTTAACGTAGTTAACACCTGAATGAGTTATGGCTTCAATGCTGCATTGGTTGCAGCTTCCTCATAGCCACGAGTGGTTCTTGTGGTACAGGAATATCAATGATTGAAGAGAAGCCCAGTAATAAGTAGTCAATATCTGTAAAAAGATTTAAAACATGAATTGCGTTTACCCATATGTTGTTACCAGCATTTTTTCTTTGTTACTAATTAGAAGCTGAAGGACATGTATTTCTCATCATAGTTGCTTCCCTGTTGCTCCATTATAAAGTTATTTGTTTCTAACTCTGCTTTTTTAAGATGAGTGCTTATCTGTTCACATCCAGATCCCAAAATATCAATACATCTTTAAACCCATAAAAATAGGGAACTTTTTCATCCTATCCAATGCAACATTATTCAAGGTCAAACTAAAACTTTGTTTTCATAACCAAAACAGTATTACTGCAATCCTGAACTCCCTGTTGAAAACCACAGTGATATGTGGCCCACAAATCAGGAATTCTGTAAAAATAGCTTAGCTACATCTTAGTTAAAATTAATTCTTCATGGAAATTTTTGTGTGAAAATCAATCAAAATTTTTTTTCAAATTCAACTGTCATCTTCTGCCCACTATAAATTTAACCCTAACAGAACCTAATACACTCTTCATGGTGTTTCATCCTATATGTACAACTGTTTTCTTGAAACTTCAGTAATAGAGATAATTATGTGTAGTGACAGGAGGGAGTGAAGAAAGTTGTCACAAATAATGCAGGAGTGGAATCCAGACTTAGCTTCTACAATTAATTTCTATGGATTTTTTTTTACTATTCCTCCCTGCCCCCAAAATAAACAAACAAAAAAATTCTCATCCTTGGCAAGTGATCATATTATAGCAGAATTATAATTTTTGTTAAGCTAAATCTTCATTGCAGTCAATGGGGAGTTCTGCTGAAAACTGAAAAGAGCAACACAGTCCATGGAATAGGCCGATTGAGGGGGAATATTGCTGTTAACACTGGCCATTTCACAGCCCTTGTCATTACCTTTCAATGGCAATAAGGTTATGAAGAAGCAGGGCTGTGAAAGGTGTCCTTCCCAAAGGTGGGATGTGGCTCCATGCCAGACTTCATAGGCAACCGCATCCCGTTTGGAAATTGTTTCTCAGCCAAAACAAGCTAAAGTCTCGGGTTTTTAAAAGAAGTAAAATGTACAGCTGTTGTCCATCAATGACATCAAAAATTGTACCTAGGTGAACCAAATTCACTCCAAATGAACTAACTGTATTCATAAGAATATAGAGATCAGTCAGCTGCATATTGTCAAACAGGCCTCATTGAGATGACTTTTCTTTTTTTTCCTATTTTTCCCTCTAAATCAAGAAAATGGGTGCTAGTATCTTTGAACTGTTATCCTTTTTTTTTCTTTTTCTTTTTTTTCCCTCACATTTCCCCCCACTTCCAAAATGCCGTATATTTGTTAGTATCTCTATAATATTTTTGCTCTGAAGCATATGCCCCCTCCATTCATTGTGTTCACTGCTGTCCAAGCCAGATTTAATAATTTTCTAAAATATCTTAACCTGCACAAAACCTGTGTTGTGCCACAATGTCCTTTAGTCATTACTAAATTGTCACTCGAAGTTTCAAATCATCTTAAATTTGAAAATCACAGTGTCTCTTCGGAGTTAAGTTGTTTTGGGAATCCATGGCTGGCTTCAACATCCAAAATGCACAAATTCCAAAGTTTCTATAACGGTGGCACTGAAGAATTAAAATTACAAAACAAAAAATTGAAACAAAATATTTACAGAACAGGAAGATGAAATTATGAGAATAATTCCACCAGTAGAAATGTATTCTGGTTACATAAAATAAATCCAAATCTATACCTGTCCCTGGATAAACCTACTAATGCTTTTGGGTTGTATTCCAGTTTTATAAAATGTTTTCCTATTCCCTTTTCCTATTTGGGGAAAAGAAATAGTTCTGAGAGATCAAAATGTGCTGGTATGCCATAATAATACTTGAGGCAGACAGACCAGAATTTCCCATGGAGAGCATTTGCAATGCAATGGCAGTATTCAAAATTCTGTACCAGTTCCTCTGAATTCCCTTTCCAACCACAACTCATACTTACATTGGAATATGGACTGGTCATGAGAAAACAGTAAAACTGACTGTACACAAAGTTATCTGTAGGGGTGAATAGCCTGAACAAAAAGGGAATGCTGCTTTTATTATTCAGTTCTTTCATTTCTAATAATTCATGGTGGTAGGAGAACACAGTTTTAGGTGAGATTTAAAGGGTCTAAAAGCAGACAAGTAGAAAAAAAATTGTAGATCCATTAATAACCCTCATTTAGTGTAACCCACTATTGGGAGCCAAATTCTGAAGCAACTTTCCAGATCTGTTACCTACCTGTTCTTTACTTTGTGCCGTGTTACCATCACATCATAGTATAGCTTCTTTTTCATTTGACTGCCATTAATGTAAGTGGCCATTGCATTTCTGGAATATTCCCCAGTTCATATTTACATTATGGAAATCTCCACCCCAACAGGGGAACAGGACTGAAACACATAAAGGAGGCACCCTTCTTATCCTAGTCTGCTCACTGCAGGGTGACCCCCACAACTTATGTAGCATTGAGAATAAAGTACATTTTGTTAGAAACTGAAAATAAAATGCATTTTTTGTGATAAAAAACCTGCACGCACACATAGGAGCACGGAGAGACAATGAGTGGCCAGGACACCCCGAATAACCCCTGCCAGGCCACTCCCAGCCCTAGCACAGGAGTCATCAACCCATTGAAAGCCCACCTAAGCAAGCCCAGAGGAGAAGAGGGCAACAGTTGCATCCAGAAAACAGGCAGGAATCTGGCTCATCTGCAGAAGCTATTGGAAGTCCTTGTTCATGGAAACAGGAGCATTAAGAGCAGAGAGAAAAAGTCCCACGTTCAAAGGAAGAATGGAGGAAATAAGTTAGCCTTAAGAAAGAACAGATTGGGACCAGGAGCCACAATGCATAGATAAACCCAGAAAATTTTGATGAGATCACTGATCCTATCCAATAGGTCTGGATTCGTGAAAGAGATCCTAAACATCAAGGACAGCTGTGCTTGAGCATGTGGATAACATGCTGGGCGCATTCTTACAGAAAAATAATATGCTGTGAAGCAAAATAAAAGTTTTTGGTTGCTACCAGCCTTCCTTATTAAGATGCCCATGCTCATGGCTTGCTTTGCCTTCATGATATTCCAATATTCTTGTGTCTTATAGCAGAGAGTGCCATAAGCTTATCAGCTCTGTGCCCAGCAACAAGACCTTCCCTGGCTGAACCTTGTACCACCAGCTTGGGGTTATCAGAGTATGTAGGGATAGCCAGGTGGCTTATCAGAGACCTTGAACTTGGTACATGGTTAGAAAGACTGCTTGATGCTTTTATCACAGATGTTTCTTTGCTTGGAGTGTTCTTCCTGATTTGGCCTAAATTCTTATCAGGAAATTATTTTACATACTGATTAAAGTTGGGCAGTCTATTAATGAGAACCTGATTATCATCTATCTTTACAAATACCCACAGAAAAAAATAAATTTAAAAAAATGGGAAATACAGAATGAAATTTTATGTTTGTTATTGGAATTCTATCATGCAGAACATTTTCATTTCTTTAGTGCAAGAAACAGAGCAAATTTGAAAGTGACAGAGGAGCAGGAAAGAGATTTGTTGAAGGTAGGAAAAATGTCCATCTATTCATGGTAAAATAAAGCAGTGTTTTGAAAAGTCTGCAAAGAAATTAGACCTTTCAAGTGACCTGGAGATATTGTCCTTGCTGCTGCTTAAGGACAGTTTTCTGTACACAACAGTGGACTTTCATAGTGCTGTCCTTACTGCCAAAGATACTCCTCTGATTGTTCCTGTGTCCTAGGATGCTGTAATCTTCATTTTCTTCTCCGATTTTCACTTTTTATTTTATACATATTTTTTATATATAGTTATTTATATATACATACACATAGTTCATGCAAAATTCTCTGTTAAACTATAGCAAATAAAAATATTAAATAAACTAGTTTTGTGTAATTATGCAAATATATATGTGCATATTCCAATCATATGTATCATAAATTATTTCTCAATATATATGTTACATAATGTCATATGTGAATGAACAGGTGAACATTTTCTAATTAATTTTTTCTAACACAACACTCTGCAAGGCCGGATGTTGCATTTCTCACAACCCTCACTGCCTGAAACAGAGCAATGGAGACAAGGATGCAGATTAGTACATTGTTACCTTCTAAGACATATTCTTCATCTAGACTGTATGAAAAATATAGCTAATATTCATAATATTCAGGAAATTCTTGTTCCCCTTTTCTCATTTTTCTAATTCATCTTCAAAACTCAGAGATTCAGGATGCATAGGACGAAAACCCAGCTGACTAATAGTGAAGGATGAGTTTAATCACATTTGAAAAATGATAAAATTAGAAGTTGATGTGGACAGAATTTAAGAGGACTTTGCACCTTCATAATTAAGACATAAGATGATCACCAGACAAGGTCACAAAAGCAAGTTTAAGTTCATTTGTGAGTGTGTGCCAATTTGGCAGATACCCTACTTCTGAAACATTCCTTTCTGGCAATTCTTGGAAGATATTTTGAAGAAAGATTATGTCATTAACCCATTTAATTATGTGAACTTTTATGACAGAATTTGTATATCTTTATTGAAAATCTCTGTTTCATTTAAAATTCATTGAATGACAAAATAGAAACATACACAGAAGGAAATGTGATACTGTTGATTTAAAATTATATCCCTCCAAACCCAAACATTCCCAGGGTTACCACATCTTTTTTCTCCTAGATGGGCTCTCTGCAAAGCCTCTCTGCAGACCTGACTCCCCACACCTGACCTGGCCACAGTGAGGGCCAAAATAATTGCAATGGGTGATGGTGAAGATGTCTTAATGCATATTTAGAGGAGTTTCATACAGATTTTGCTCACAGATACAAATGTTTGCCAACCATTCAGCCGTGCTTTGTTCTATCCCTAATACTGTAAGTCGCAGAGGAGCTCTCCCCATGCTTTTTCTTGTTAGTTTTTGAGGAGGCAAAATCCAGGCAGCTGGTTCCTGTCCTGTGATCACACTGTTGGCTGGGTTTTTTCTCTTGTGTATCTGTATGCTGTGCCAGCCAAAATTTACCTACTACTGCTTTCACACAGACCTCATAATCACTTCAACGATGTATGCCAAATTTTTTTGCATACCTTGTTCATGAAGCCTTTTCTTTCCCCGTTCACTCAGTTCATATCTACCTGTCTAACTCTGAGCTTCAGAAATAAGATTTAGTCCTGGGGAGGGGACATGTAAAGTTCACTCACAAACATCACAGAAATATTTAGAAGTTACTATAGACATATTTCTGGTCGCATTTGGAGAACTTGAGCTTAAATGCTGATCGTTAACTCATCAGCAGTTCAAACAACAGGAATAAACGTTGGCTCTTTAATAAGCTCTCTAATTCATTTTAATGGCTTTTACCAAATCTAAATTTAGGATCCCATCAGGTATGGCTGAGTGTTGTTATTAATTGAGTATTTTTTTTTCTCATAGGAAATGCATTCTTCACATTTTACAATTATATTAACTGTCAAGTCTTTTGAAGGTAGTAAGCAATGACTCTTTGCTATATATAGGGCAACCCTTTTATAAAGCAGTATGGTTCACCTGTGAGTTCATCTGTTTGAATCACAGGTTTTAAAACCACGATTTTACCTTTCATATTTGGAAAAACAAAACCAATTTCCTTAGTATACTTGATTTAAAATAATTTTTCAAGCATTTTCCCTGCATTTTTTCTGCATTTGATGCCTATAGTTATACAAGCAACTTGTGTTTGAAATTAATCATCTCCGTGATCATAACCTGCAGTAAGGAGGTAGTGCTGAAAATGGCCCCAATGAACTAAACTTCTAAAGAACTTCTAAATCCAGCTTCAAATGTTTCTCCAAAACCACCTTTGAAGAGTCATAAAGTACAACACCAGGACCCAGAACACCCAGTATTTATGTTGTATTGCTGACCTGTGTGTAGAGACCAGGAAGAGGAGAATTCTAGCTGGGCACCAGGCATTTCTCCAGAGAGGATATCCGTGCTCTGCTGGAAGGAAAGGCTTCTTGACGTGCCCAGTGGAACTGCTGGAAAGGCCAGGCAGCAGAGCCAGACCCCTGCTGGGACTGTCCACCACCCAAAGGCCAAAATTTCTGGTACTAGAGAGGAAATGCAAGGATCAGGGGCCACCCCCACAGTTGGCAGTGAAGGAGCAGTTGTAGTAGCAGTGCTCACCTGGTTGAAGCTGTGTGCATGCCTGAGGGCAGTATGGGGTAAGAAGTGGTGTTCCCATAGAGGATTCTTTCCACACATAGTTTTAGGCCCAAAATAAGCCTGTGCACTTCAGGGGAGACCATCAGCAATAGCTGTGTGCACCCAGAGCCCTGGGACAGAACTCCTTTGTGATGTTCAGAGTGCAGCTGGCAAGCAGGAGCCCACACGTGTCCTCAAGTCGTGAGGGCCTCGAGGGATGGCAGCAAGAAAGGTGCACACAGGGGCTTGTTCAATTGTAGAGGTGCCCCCTGCTTTGGAAGGCAGAGTGCCTTTTCCTTCCAAGTCCTGCAGAAGGGAGGTCTTGCTCCAGCTTCCATCTCATTCCATCAGTGAAGCCTCTGTCACTGCAGTGCTGATGGAATATAATTGCTCACCTGAAAGAGGATCACTGAGATATGAGACAAGCTGTTCTGAGGCTGTGGTGAGGTTAGGAGTGTTGACATGCCAATAAAAGCTCCATGTAAAAATGTTTAGTTAGTATAAAAGGCAACAAGGAAAAGTCTAAGGAAGGACTAGGTGTCACGACAGCTAATCCTCCTCTCTAGTATCTGACCTCTGTAAGGCTGGAAGTAAAAGAAGTTAAATGAACTCTGCATAATTCTTTGTGTTTATCTGTCATGAAACCACCTCATGATTCAGCATTTGTGTCAGCCTGTTTGGGGGAGGCTCTGCTGCAAGAGCAGAGGGCTGTGGCAGACCAGGACCGAGCCATAACCCGCTGGAATCTGTGTGAGTGAGGCCATTCCCTCCAGTCCTGCCCACGCTTTGTCTTTTCTTCCTCACTGATGTTGTTGGCTCCAGATGCTGGGTGTTTGAGGACACAGTCATTTGCCGTGCTCCAACTTTGAGGAAGAATTTTTCAATTTTTGACAAGGCCCTTAGAATCACATTGTGGAGGAAAGGGTGTATTATAATTATCAATATCAATAGTAATAAAAGTTTATTAAAGGCCATTAAAATGAAAGGGGATGGCTATAGATCCCATCACTCTGAATTGACTCCCTCCTCTTGTGTTAATTAGAAAACTCAGATAATGGTTCTATGGGGGAGTGCAGGGGAAATTTAATTACGAAAGTTTAATGGGCCACTATCTACTTCCTGCCAGATTAAAAACTGATGATTTACACTATTTTAGATACTACTGAGGGCTTGCTAACAAAATATGTTGCAGAACAAAGAGTAATGCGAGACTTCACCTGGAATCTTTTGCTCATTTTATAAGCAAAGCTGTAATAATGTAGACCTGAAAACCAAATCACTGTGACAGAGCTGTTACCACCAAAAACTGAGAGAAATTGTGAGCAGTCTTTGTTAGGTTCTTCATTTTGTTGTTTATTCTAAGTAAATAAAGAAGACATTTGCATACGCAGAAATGTCTGCCCCCTCGAAAAGCTAAATAATAATAATAATAATTTAAAAAGCCAACCTAAACTAGCTGTAAGGTCATTTTTCAGTTATTGAGGTAAGCTAGCAACTCTGTTGATTTTTAAAAGTTCTAGGAGTGGAATTTGTGTTCACAAACATACAGTCAGGCTCTGCAGTCCATGTTCTTATTCCTACCAAATTTCATGGCAATTTTTAATAAACAGATATTTAGTGAATTATTATGTAATTTTTTTCCTTAAAAATAAGTGTTAATTTGAAAATTCAGTCAAAATGCCTATGATGTAAGTGTGAAACTGATAAAATCAGTTGTATTTAATTCCTCATTTTCAGAATCTCCAGACAGCCAATTTATAGGGAGTTATGACTAGACAGAACCTCAAAATTATTCACTTTTTGGAGAAGTTTGAAATCTGGCACCTGAAATTAGTAGCTCTTTTTGAAACATTAGTCTTCATGAACTCATTATAGGAGTGATAATTCAGCAGTCTGCAAAGCAGCTACAGGAATCTCTCTTCAAGCCCTCTGTTTTACCTGCTGGCTCCATTTAATGTAGAGGTTTGTTATTAAATTTTTGTTTCCATTTTATTCAGTGGATTACTATGAAATTTAACTCCTGTCCTTAGCAAGCCCTATTTTTAGGGAAAACACTGTATCATATTCAAGTGTGATCAAGATAAATTTCGGTTGTATTATTTTTTAGAATTAAATGCTTAACTTTAAAGGGATTTTCTACCAAAAAAAACCCAAAAAAGCATGTATCAAATGCTGTATTTTAAAATTAAGATGGAAAAAAAAAAAAAAAGAAAAGAGAAGAAATAGAAGAAACAATGCCCAAAAGCAAAAAAAAAAAAAAAAATTAAAAAAAATCTAATGTACTCTGTTTTCTTTTCTGGATAGGTTTTGGTGTCCAAAAGTTGAGAACTCAGCATTATAAAACCAGGGCTGGTTGTCAGTTCTAATTTAGGTAGATGTAGACAGTTTTATACAGCAGCTTTGTGCCTGGAGCTGTCTGTCTTACAGTCAGAGGCCCACTGTGTCAGCTGCATGTCCTTGAACATTTCAGGTAGAATGCAGCTCTGGGAATTGCCACCCTCCTGGACTTCAGGTGTGTAAACAAAGTCTCCTACATTTACTAATTTATTACCAGGTAATGAAACAATATAAAGGAAGGGGGGAAAAAAGAGGTATTTGAATATCTTTTTTTCTCCCTATTCCTAAAAGACCTTAAGCCACCTGAGTGTACACAGATTGGGAACTACTCATTATTCTCGATCTTTTCCACAAAAACAAGGTTTGCCTGCCTGCACTTCAGCTTGGATTTCTCATCATTCCCCTCTGTATAGCACGGCTGCCCTCAGAAAATTCTGTTTATGCAATGGGTATCAGTTGCAGCTAAATATATTTGCATCAGTATAGAATTCAGCTTTTAGTGAACATAATAGCCTTCTCTGTGTTTCAAAGGTGCACCTAAATTCAAAAATAGTGTAAAAAAACATGACAGGGCACTATGGATGTCTAGACTTCCCTTGTCTAGACTTCAAATATGTAGTGCTGAATGGATATCAAAATCAAGTGGATGTCCTCAGAAATATAATTGAGAAGAACATGCACAGGAACACTTGCGTGACTTGCCTTTTATTTGCAGCAAATGATTCACAGCTAAGCTCTGTAAAATATTAGTCAGTTCACATCACTGTAACCACCAAACCTCAGGAAAAAAAAAAAACCAACTTATTTTTTCAGAAGTTACTTAGACAGCTGTTACAGTTACAGAACTTAATTACATTGGCAATTTATATAAAGAGAGAGAGAGACAGAGAAATAAAAAATATTTAAGTCGATTTCAAGTGAGGTGTTCGGGTTTTTTTATTGTGACTCTTTATTTGATTAAGGTAGAGCTATAATTAGTCTCAATGTACTAATAAATTGCTGGTTTTTCCAGACACTTAATAAGGACCATTCGTTCTCCAAGGGGATTGCAACCTGAAATCTTGCTGAAAGACTGGTGCTACAACAGAGGACAAAGAGAGAAGAGGTGAATTAACTGGGAAAAATGCCAGTTACTGTCTTGATCACATGAGTGACCATATGCTAAATGACACAGTAAAATGAATGGATGCACAGTGTGTTGATTTAGTTGCTTTCTTTCCCCTTTTCTGTCTGATTGTATATGATGTAATTGTTCCACACAGCAGAATGTCCAATGTTTCCCTATAGCGTCCACTATTGTGAGAATAATTGGAACGTGATCCAGGCTTGGAGTGGCACTTATTTTACCAAAATGAGAGATTGAAAGCCCTGCTAAAGCGAAACAGAGCTATGAATTAAAAGGCTTCAGCACTCTGAAGTGCTTTGGGCTAGAGCCTTGGCTGGAGCAATTGGTGGAGCTGCTGTAACATCAGTACAACTCCTCAAACATGTGTACACTAACAAGGGCTCACACCCCTTTATGGTGACTGGCACGAATTTGGGGTTGGCTGAAGGGAGAAGCCTGGGATCTTTTTTTGGCAGGTCCTGAAAAGCCAGACATTTGCTTGAGCACAAATGTGGATCTGGCAAACCTCTATGCTCTGAGTTGTGTCAGTTCTTGGGATATGGATCTAATCCTGCAAGATGGTGAAGAGGACTCATGTACTGCCCAGCGTGCTGGGCTCCTCCTGCCAAGTCTGCACACAGATGTTACACGCACTTCCAGCTGAGAATTCAAGTGGAGAGTTCCAAGTGGAGAGCTCGGCAACCAAATGCCAAAGCATTAAGATGCAAACTCTGTGCTCTTTTTAGCAGAAGAAATCCAGAAATCTGGGGTTAGTACCAAGGATGGAAAAAATACCAGGCTGTAGGTAGTTGCCAATTTTATTGGTATATTTGTAAAGAAGTTTATCTAAATATTTTCAGGAGTCTGCCTAGTCCCTTATGGTTTGTATATGGAATACCTTTTTTTTTTGGGGGGGGGGGTTGTTTCCCATAAATAAGTAAAGTTAAATAGTTATCAAAATAGGATTAAAACATTCAATTTTCCGGCTAGTTCTATGACAGATGGAAAAAGAAGGGTTGAATGCACAGATAAATAAAAATATAAGAAACTAATATGAATCTGTTTTGCATTCCCAGAGAGAAAGTTGTTAGAGAAGATGGCTGTTGCATAATTCCAGGTTATTTAAACCGAAAAGTCAGCACAAGAACAGCCACTTTTGGTTATGTGTTTTTTAAGTTCAGCCACCAGGGCATTGCCAGCAGGGACTGCAGTGTTAATCATAAAGGAAAGGCTTCTTATGAGCCCAACTACAGCTTTTTTTTTCTTCTTTTTTTTAACTGAATATTTATTTTGAACAAACAAGTTACCTAGACAATTAAACAAGTTAAACAAAAATTATATTGTTTCAGGCAATTATCCAGATGTGTGCTGACCTCATTTGGGGAAATAAAACATTTCACATTTTATTACCCAGAGTGTCAATGAAAAAATATTCAGCTGATACCTCATTAATGGTTTCATTTTCCCAAACATTGTACAAAGTCACTGCAATACAATGCCAAGTCAATCTACCCATTTGATCTTATATAACCTTCAGGGAACATTAATAAAATTCTGACTCAGATATGCCCTCTGTCAGTCTCTTTTTTAGGCATACAGGTGCTTAAATGTCCTTTACAACCTACTGAATGGGATGTACATTCAGATTTAAGCACAAATGTCAATACTTTTCTGGACAGAGATGCTTGCTGGAATGAAGGCCTCTGCATCAGAATAAACATAGTGGTTGATAAGAGTGTACACAGGGAATTTTGATTTGGGTTTACACAACCTGTGGTATCCTGAGGTTAGAAAATCAAACTGCCACAGCAATTTAGCGTGTTCTTGTATCACCACCTGTGTTCGACTGTGTGCACAATTTCCTTATTTTTAAGAGACTCAACATGTATTAAAAAGTATCTTTACAGGTTTTCAAACATTTCATTCAGGAATTGAGTTTTGTCAGTGAAGGAAAAAGAGCTTTTACAATTCTCTGGCAAAGTCATTTAGGACTCCCAGAGGAAGACTGGAAAAATCTATCAGCTATTGTAGAAAGTGCATTATAGTGGAAGGAGCTTAGTATGAAACACATGCAATCAATGATGGGATACTTGAACTTTGCTTGTACAGTTATCTCCTTAGGGAAGGTATTCTGTAGGTGTTGAACTGCTTTTCACAAGATCAAGAAGCCACAGAAAGAAATTAAAGTGGGTTTTAATAATTTTTTTTTTTTTGCTGAGCCTTGATGGAGTAGGAGGAGTGTGGGAGACCGTTCCTGAATGCTGTGATTTAGGGTCACCAGGGCAGTTGTGAGGGCTCAGTCACTGGTCATAAGGGAACCCAGGCAGGTAAAAATCAGTTTGGGAACTGGCACCTTTGAAGTGTGATGTTTCCTCTTTTTCAGGTAGCCTGTTCTGGTTTCATGCATTCCTTTGGCTCATTTGTGCAATGGGTAAAGTGCCACTGATAATAGCTGACATTAAAAAATTTGATTTTCCACTGCATAGGTTCCATGGATTCTCTCCATTCCCAGCAATGCCTTTGTCCTGCTTCAGTTGCTTTCGTGCACTATTCAATGAAAAGGGCAGGAAAGCAGCACTGTCTTAGCTGAGCACTTTGCCAACACTGAGTCTGGATGAACCTTAATTGTTTTCTCTGTCCTCATGAATCAGAGGCTTTGCTGTACAGTGTCTCCATTCCCAGTAAAGTGGAGAGGCTTCCCCAATAGCTTTGTGCTTAGAGAATTCTCCTGAGTGTTAAAGCTACTATTTTTAATCTATTTGTATATGCTTTTTGATTTGCTGATATAATGTCCAAAACCCATTAAAGTAAATAAAATACCTATCACAATCTTGTAATTAGATTTTTCACTTTTTGGTGTTTGGCAAAGGGAAAGTCAGATTTCCAAACTCCACAGTCTTCAAAATGCCAGCAATTTTTAAATAGCTCACTAAAATGATGTTTCCACAAGTTGGTTCAAGAGGAATATGTTCTATTCTGAACATTGTGCACCTTGTGTCTCATCTGGAGGAAATTGTCAGGGAGGTGAGAACAAGCAGGGTAGTGCCTTGATTGAGAAGACATCTCAGGCAAAACCACTAATTTGGATTCTCCAATAAGGATGTGTGAGGAGAGGTCAGATAATCAGTCTTCAGCCTCTTCCTGAACCCGGAAGAAAAGTACATGGGACCTGTCAGGTATTGACTTAGTACAGCCCAGAAAAGAGGAGGAGTAGCAAAGTTTGTGACTACACCTTTCAATTAAATTTTAATGTAATCATTTCCCTTTCTAAAATTATCTTTCATTTACAGGGAGCCTTCCTAGACCATTTGAACTTCCTGTTGTGAGACATATCCAGCTTTTGGCACAGACCATGAAGGTAGCTATGCAGCGTACCAGACTGATGGAACAAGAAATCATGGTTGCATGGAGTACTAATGGCTGCAGCTAAAGTTCACCTTTCCTAGCAGTGTAAGAATATCTCCCCAGGTTTGTTCCCTTTACAGCTTCTCCTTGAGCCCAGAGAGAAGCTGCAGGAGTCCTGCCCTGCCTCCCCCAGGCTCCCCATGGGTGCACAAGGTGTCTCTGCCCCGGCTGGCCCAGGAGGGAAGAGAGGAGCAGGGAAGGGAAGGAGGCACACCCGGTGACTGTGGTTCCAGACTCTCCCCCTGGCCAGCAGTGCTCAGCACTGGCAAAGGCAGAGACTGGCCAGAGGTGCACTCACTGAGTCTTTTGGCTGTCTACAGGAGCACACAGGGCTAAGGGGTTCTGTGGTTTTGATGCTGCAAGAGACCAGGGAGGAAACAGTGCTTGGGAGAGTCACTCTGCTGCTGTCACAAAATAGTCTTTTCCTCACCTTGTGGAGAAGTCAGTTCTGTTGTGAATTGTGAATTTTGGCACTCCAGCTATTTGTGGAGAGGTGGGTGTGAGCACCAGCCTTACATTCATGAAGGAAACATTAATGAGACCATTCCTCAGTCAAATTAAATATTGGGAAAAGGGTCCTGCCTTCAGTAAGCAGCCTGAAACTTTCCTCTGTCTGTACTTTCTGCCCAACAGGACATTCTTCTGGTAGGTACTGATATAAACATCCCCATCCCAGTAACTCTGAAGGTGAATCCTGGGAGACCACAGTTTGCTCACTCATGAGCAGGAAGAGCAAGTGTTTGAAGAAAAACCTTTTCACTGGTGGCAGGGACATGGATCAGATGTTAGATGATGATTTTTTTTTTTTTCAGCATTAAGATGCTCTGTAATTGGTACATGTAATGAATGAACAGCTGCCTTCCTAATATCCTCTTTAGGATGAATTTGCAAATCTGTTTGTGTTAGGATTGATTATTTTGGTATTAATAGGATGATTTAACTTATTTTGTGATCTAATATGCTTGCCAGTACTGTGTCTAACTTGTTGATGTGATCCAGCCTGACAGCTGAATTGCTCTTTTCGTAGGTTAGTAATTATGACTTCAGTGACAGTGTCTTCAATGTTATTTTTGTTTAAGTAGCTTGATAAAAGGAATAAAATCAGAGCTAGGCATATTTTTTCAGAGTAACATAGGCCTCAGACCTTTGATGGCCTGGGTGTAGACCAGCAAATCAGCCTAAAAGCTCCCTCCAATAAGCCCTTTGTTGTCTCACAGGAAAAGAGTGTGAACTGGAAATTTACTTGAAACTGCCACAATAAATATGTTTGTTCAGGGAAAATTAAAAGAGGTGAAGCAAGAAGCCTGACATGACTTCAGTTTTGAGGAAAAACCTGTTTGTGTCTAATACATTGCAGAAATTGCTCAAGAACATTTTGTCCTTGTGTAAGGATTGCCCTGTAATGCTGCTAATGTCCTTAGGTTGAGACCCTGGGTTATCAGCTGTGTATGTGCCGATCATGCAAGTTAAAACTGATTTTTTTTGAAATGTAGTTTTTGTCTGTATGAGTTCATGACACTTGTTCCTTGAAGCCAGATCTTCTCCTTCCCCTGCATTTTCCTTTCTTTCTCCTTTTGGCTTCCACTGCGGGCTGAACATGTGTCTCAAAAGCAGTGAAACCTCCAGATGGCACATTACCAAGTTCTCATAAATTAGAACAGGAGAGATGTGCAAGGCATTGGAATTCTTTGAGATTTAGGTTTATAGGGATTACAATAAATTCTGTCAGATGGGGAGGGTCGTTAGGTACCAGTGGAATGCAGATAAGATTGTGCTGCTTTGGTTTTTTTAACATTAAAATGGCCATTAGACAATCTCCTGAAGGCTACAAAAAGTGTTCTGTGCTTGGACGTCTCTGTGATTTCCCATATGTAGATCCTAAAGGGAAGGAAGTCCAAATCTGGATCAGAAAAAATGTTCATAATCTCCATACAAGGCATGCAAGCCTGTCCTGTTTGCACTCTGTCAAATAATGGGCTCTAAGTCCCATCAGGGAAACCACAGCTCCAGTTAAACACAGTAGCAGCTTTCTCGAAGCAAGAGCTGCAGAACAAGGGCCATGCAGTTCAAATACAACATCGTGTTGGTGCCACACCACAGAACCCTTTCCACTGGCAGGCTTAGAATCAGCCTGGCCAGTTATGAATTTACTCCAGTTATTAGGAGCTAATTAAAGAAAAGCAATGCCTTGAAAAGCATGAGGTGAAATAAAGCACTCTGCTCAGAAGAAAACCAGAAGAATGAAAAGAGTGTTCCTTGCATTTCTTCTTAAGCTGGCCACTTTGTTTCACCAAGGGTCAGCACATCATTCCTTAATCACCTGGTTAGGCCCCCAGATGTATCCCTGTTAAGTGGAATTCTTTGCTAATACTGTCCTGATTAATTAAGAAGCAGTCTTTCCCATTCACTGTTATCAGTGACCTATCATTCAGTGTCACCATCCTTCACTGTCATTAAGTGGAGTATGCACATACTCTAAGAGGTAAGATGATTTCGGAGACAACTATTGATCCTTCCCCAGTGGTCTATTGCTAGTTAATGAGCATTAGTTTCTTTAATGATGTTTAATATTGGTGAGTTATTTTTAAGTGATACATGGCCTGACCCTGGAAAGTGCTGAACGCCCTTAACTCCCATTGACTTCAGCAAGTGTTGGGGGCACTTGTGGGATCAGCCCACAGGACTTGTGTCTGAAGTGGCTGCAAAAGGTTCTTTCTGCATTCAGGCAGGGGCGAGCAATGCTGTGAAACCAGAGAAAGAACAGGTTCTCTTAGAAGAGAGTTCAAATTTCTATTTTCCTTTCTGACATTGAAATGGACAATTTCTACACAGGGTAGACATTGCTGTTCTGCAAGATCTTGCCTTTTGCTTATTTTCTTCCAATGCCTCTCACTGTCCCCTAGCTTCTTTCAGTGGCCAAGATGAAGGAAGAGGCATCTTGCAAACTCATCCCCCATTTCTGCTTTCCTCCCCACGTTTCCTTTACTTCCAAATTAATCCGACAGGCAGTCTGTCACCACTACCTTAAGTTACTTAAACTCTAATGAATCTTTTCCAGTTGGCTTTCATTTCTGTGCTCTGCTGGAATTGCCTTGATTACCAAAGGCTGCCTCTTGGCAAAATCTCAAAGTTTCTTCTCCTCCTCTCTGACCTTACCAATTTTTTTTGTGAATGTAATACTGTTCAGCTCAGTGTACTGTTCTGCATGTTCCTTCCCCATTGCTCTTCTGTTTGCACTACTGTTCATTACTTTATCATCCCTTTGGTGTGCATTCCCCCTCCTTTTCCCAACACTATGTCCACAGCACCCTGCCCTGTGACCCCCTCTTCAAACAATGAAGATTTTAAAAAATATAAGACAAAAAATGTTTGCTCTCTCTCTCTCCAGGCATGTACAGTTTGCTTCCATATTGCTTGGTAATATGTCCAAGCTTCGTGGCATATAAAATTCTGTTCTAGGTGATTTTCCAGTTTTCTCTTACTCAAAAGACATGGTGTCCTTAAATCCTTGCACATGAGAAGTGTACAGGGCTAGGAAAAAAGAATCTATTTGACTAGAGAGAATAGAATTTCCCAGAGATATGGGCAACACTGGTTTCTGTTAGTGAGAAACGTCATAATGTTTTGCATGGAGACATGCAAATTACTTTTGGTCTTTTGAAATAGTTTATTGCTTTTCATCAAGTATTGTGCAATGTAAGTTATGGTAATTATACCATCTGACTTTACAGAAAATATTCCCACTCTTCACAGCTGATAACTTCCATAGAAATCCTAAGATAGATTAGTTGTTCTGTGACGTGTGCCAAGCAGTTGAATTTATCATTTTGGTGGATTACTTCACATACAAGAGAATGAAGAGAAAATACATCCTTGGCAGGCCTGTCCTGAAGAATAAGTATCAGAAACAGCTCATGTTAGAATTAATCCCCAGAGAAGGAGATCAATGTGCAGATGATGCTGTTGTAATAAGAAGATAAGTTGTACAGATACATATCTTTGTCCTGCACAAGCATAATTTATTGCATGGATCTTCCTGTACACTAGAGTGGATTGGGAAATTCAACTGCACAGTGTGAGTAACTTCGGAGACACTTTTTCTTCACCTCTGCACAACAGGCTGGAGTTTTGTCCCTTTATCTGATGAAATCACCAATTTGCCTTTTGTTTGTTTGTTTGTTTTTGTTTTTGTTTTTGTTTTTGTTTTTTGGGGGAGGTTGGGAGGTTTTTTGTTGTTTTTTATTTAACAAATGAATGAATGTGAAAGTAGAACTGAAAAAATCCTGGAAAACAAAAAAAAAGCCCCAAAAGAACAGGTGTCTCCTTGTGCTCTGCTCTCAGACTCCTACATTGCAGGCAGCAAAGGTGCCCGTGGTGCTGTGCTGGCCCCGGAGCATCCCCAGGGCGCAGCCGGAGCGGGTGTCCTGGTACGCCCCGGGGGCTGCGCTCTGCTTCTTCTCACTGCTTTGAAAAGAGCCCGGGAAGAGCTCGCTCCCAACAGTGCTTCCTCTCAGTAGCACTGACAGCCCTCTGGATGAACTCGTACCTTGCAGGGCTGGGGAGAAACCTGGCTGACCCCGAGCAGGGCGGCAGGGGCTGGGCAGGGTCGCTTGTGCTGGATCCTGGCTGCTTTCCTTACCTCCAAGTACCACTCAAAGGGGGCTTTGTGCTGGAGAAAGGGTTAACTGGGATTCTCTATAATTTGTTCCTATTTCCTTTCCCTCCCTTCAGCTCCTTCACAAAATGTTAATCTAATTGTGATAGTATCACTTTGATGACAATATGACAAGACAGACAAATTTGATTTTATTCTCCACAGAGCAAAGCATATGCTGCTTGGGAGACTTTGACAGAGAGAAGGACATAAAACAAATGGAGTTCATGAATATACAATTTTTATTGTACACAGTAGTGACATCCAAACTTCAGAGAATAGGTGGGTGAGACTTATGCTTTACTATTGAGATTAATGGGTACGTAAAAAAGTGCCAACAGAGAGTACTACAGTTTATGTTAAAAATGTCGACGTGGATAAGAATAATTTTCTTCTCAAGATGAATGATGCATTTAATGGCTGTGAGACATTCATGGCCAGTAGCAGTTCCTCAAAAGTAATTTTTTGTTGTTATTGTAAATTACATAATCTTAACTGCAATTATAGCCCTGTTTAGGTAAAGGTCAAGTTAGTACAGTGGATGGTTATAAACTAAGAGGGAAATTGGTAAATTTATTCCCTTGATGAAAGCTTATGAATGATTTTAAGCAAGATAATTTTTTGTAACTCTATTTCTACTTTAATGTAATATAGCAAGTAAAGACAGCACACATTAACAAAGGGTAAATTAGATTTGTCTAAGTAAACATGTATCTGCAATAGGAGTAGTGTTGCTGTAGTAAGGACAGTCTGAAGGTTAAGTGTTCCATGTAAATGGTATAGATTCATTTTCGTGGAAAGCAAAAGGAGGGACAACCTCTGAAAAATTGCCTTTGATGGAATGTAATCTGTGCTCTCCTGAGCAGCACACGAATACTCTGCAACACATGAAATCGTACCCACCTCTTGGTCATAAGAAATTGGTTAGAGTCCTTTTGGTTTAAAAAGCCTGCCCTTAAAAAATGCAATCTTCTTCACAGCCCCTTCAGACTGATCAGGTTTGTTTTCTTAATATCGAGGTTACAAAAAAAATAGAAGGAAACAAAGAGGAAGAAGGTGCTTTGTATGCTAATTAAGGGTGTTAGGAGTTTTAGTGCTCACTTTCCATGTTTTACAGTAAAACCTGAATGAGAGCAGTTAAACTCTTGGGAAGCTATTCAAAAGGAGAAGTTTCACCAAATCAGTGGCAGGCCCTTGCTCTGAAGAGGCTGTGCTGGGCTATTTCACATTTTCACAGTATTTAAGTGAAGCAAAACTATCATTACACATAGTTGCCATTTCTCTTCTGAGAACTTTTACCTACGTGGGCTGTCACTGATCAATTTATCAGGCTGCTTCAAGTATGACTCAGGGTCTTCCTCACTCCATCAGACCACAGAGATGCTATCTTCTCCTATCTCTTTCCCTTTTGGAGATGCACATATTAAGTAATTAGCAGGGAAAAAATCTCCTTTCTGTTCCTGTTAGATGCCAATGACCTTCAAACACTTTACATAAAAATATATGTAGTACATAGCCTAATAATAAAATAAAGACGTTGCTATATGTTTGGGCTTTTTTTTTTTTTTTCCTTCTTTGACAGATGAACAGCAATGGCTTGTTACTTGAGCTTGCCACCAATTAAAATGCACATTGGATCAGCTCTGGCCTGTCACCTACTATTATTGGGAAAAGTTGGCTGGGGTCCAGCTTTTAGATGACTGGATTTTTTTATTTTATTTTTTTTTTTACTTGGCCGTAGTGCTCCTCATCTCTGCTCTGTAAACTCGGCCTGGTAATTTAGATGCTGGGCAGGCCTTGCATCTGCTTTCTGAGGAGTTGCCTCACTTAAGGCTCCAGGGAATGCCTAGTCATTTTTGCTACATGCATTTTAATTGTGGCAAGGGGAAAAGGCTCCCTAATCTGTCCTGTGTAGGTATTATTTGAGCTGGTCTGAGTCCAGTATGACACCTTTGGGCCACGATTAATTTAAATATACATTGATTTCCAGAACTTCTGTTAAATTTTTGATTCACCTCACCTGCCTTTGGACCCTTCTAATCTTAACAGTAACAGAGAATAAAGAGAGATATGAACTCATCAGCAGCAACAGTGAGTTATTTTTCATTTTAAATGTGAACTTGAACACGTCCAAAAGAACATAATCGTGCTGAATAACAAATACAAAGCATTTTGAATATCTGGACACGAATATGAGCTATTGCTCCAAGTCTGAAATGAAGATGAAATCCAACAGGGGGGAGAAAATCAGAACAAGATTGATTTAAAACCTTGCTTTCATGAATTACCTGCAACAAAGCAGTTTGGAACAGCAAGACCAGAGCCTGATTATGCAGGAATGGTAACAATATTTAATGAAATGAAGTATGAAATGGATTGTCTTGGAAATCAATGAGAAATTCAATTTGTAAGTTAGTAAAATGTTTAGATAAAATTTTCTGAAGTGTTGTGGTTGTTGTCCTCTTTTATGAATGAGGCTTCAACTTAAAACATGCTGAGCTGAGGAGGAGCCACAGCCCTTGCTAATGTCACCTCTTTGACACTTGTTTTGTGCAAAGGTAAATAGCAATAAGATGGAAGGCAGTAGAAAATAAGGTCCATCGCCATCGCTCATTATTTGCAATTTGTGGAGTGTGACAGTGTGTTCAGCAGTATGCACACCAGGAATAAAGGAGGTCTTTGCCTCCAAGAGTTTGCAATCTAACACAGATACAGATAAGCATGAATATAAATCATTTAGCGAAAGATTTAGCATGGCATTTAAAAAAATTTTACTAATATCCTTATTGTCAAATTTGAGATGAACATGATCTTTGGAAGGATACAGATACGTGAAAGGACCCAATATCAAGATGGTCTCTGTTTAGAAGGGACTGGAATGATAAGGAGATTCTATCAGGAACCCTAAGACTGAAGAGAAACTTAGGCAACTGTGGAGGTAAACTTGGAAACACACAGGTGGGCTCATACTAAACTGGGATTTTTGGTGGGATGAAGTAAGCAAGAAGATCCAGTAGAGAGAAGATCCAATGTGTAGACCTATGCTGACTGAAGCAGAGTTTTGAAAATAAGGCATAGTCAAAAGTTAATGTGGAATAAGGGGTTTTCAATACAAAGCAATGTGAGCTGGGTGGTTTTTACCATTTCATGGAGCCCAAGCAAGGCACACTATATAAATAATGCTCTATTTTATATGTCATGGATTTTCCTCTGTTTAGATGCTGCAAGGTGCATCATTATAACTAAGTAAGAAAAAGAAAAACCACAAAAATAACCTTAATGCATATTTGTTTTTCACCAGAGTTGATTACAAATATGATGTTCCTCAAAATTGCAAAAAGGATGAAAATAAATCCAGCAAATTTGAGGTTGCACCTACAGCTTTGTTGCTTCTCGTGAACTTTGGCACATGCAAGCACATGCATATGCACAAGAGGTGGAACTCAGCTGGAAGCATGAGCAACCTCTGCTCGGTCCAGAAAATAAAAAGCAACATAAATATAGGGGCAGTGTGTGATAGTTCTCTGCTTGGAGCTGGATCAGTCTGGGGATGGTGCTCATTTACATTCCTAACACTTACATTGGGTTTTACTGTACTTCAGCGTTAATAAAAATGGCTAATTAACTGAAACACCCCCAATATTGATGGTGTACTGTAAATGTCACCTCTGAAATACACAGGACGTTCTTAAAGCAACACATTCCCGGCAGCGCGGGAGCCCCCGGGCAGCTTTCCTTCGGCGAGGATTTGTTCCGGGGGAGCTCCCTATTGTGCTCAGCTCCAGAGCTGCGGCTCTGCCCCTCTCCCTCCGCCGGCCACGATCACAATTCTGTGGGAAAATTTGCAGAAGGCCGGCGTAACTCATTGTTTCACTGGCATAGTAATTAACAACTCCGGCGGTGGCGAGGCGGCCGCCTCTTCCTCTCGGCTGAATGTTAAGCTTGACCTACTCTCCCCTCTCCCCTCAGTTCACAACTCCTCTCATCTTCCAAAATTATGTGAGAAATGATTTTTCATGCTATTTGCATGTTTTAGAGCATCCATCATTATCATATGCACTGACAGCTTTATACTTCAGCTGTGACAGAGCTTGAAAAATGCTAGTCCTATCAATCAACATATTGTAGGTTTCCAAAATGAGATCTTCTCCAGATGACATTTTCTTTTGCTTTTGCTTTTTCTTTTATTCTCTTCTCTTCAGCAGCAATCTATGGCTTGCTTTTGCTTTTCATTTAATTGCACAATGTCTATAGATTTTAAAACAGCGCATTAGAATGAAATGCTTCTGACCCGCTTCAGTCGGTTCTCATCACAAATACTGACCTCGGAGTTATTTTAGCAACTATCCTATTTCCAGTGGGCTTAGCTTCACCTGCCCACGTTATTTATGCACATTAATTTTTCTCTCACCTCTCAGCGTCTCAGCCAGGTAACAAAATAGGGTTTCCTCTAAATTTTGCAAATATTGGATTCCAGTTAATAGTTGTGACTGGAAGTTATATTAGACTCAAGATATCCATGCCTAATATGTGACTGTCCTAAAGCTGCTTTTTCTTGCATTATTTTTGGCTGCTTCTGAAGTCACTTTTTAAACATATTTTGCCAGTGAAGACATTAAGCATTAAAATTTTGAAGCAGTCAAAGATCTTTTTCGGTGTTTCTGTCAATTATTCTCTCTTGTGTCTTCATCAAATAATAAGATAAACCACTGTTTGGATAGCTAACATTATGCTTTACTGGTAATATATTCAGCCTTGGGAAGACCCATAAGGAAGCCAAAAAATTGAAAAAATCAATCCTGGTGATGGAGTTGTAATGTTGGAAGTTAGTTGGCTCAGTATTAGAGTTCGATTATATTTAGCGAAACCTAGTTTGCCTGTGTGAAAATCAGGGAAAATGGAAACTTTACTTACAGAAATAGCAAAAAGAATTGATCATAGTGTAAGAATAAATTGGAAAAGCTTCTCTATGAAGTTTTAATTGAGGACCACAGTAGTATGGTGGAAACTTTTTGTTTATGTCTGCAAATCTTCCTGAGTAAAGATTCTTAATTGCTGCAAACTGTTACATTTGGCAAAGGACAGGGAAACTGAAAATGAAAATACACTGGAAAGCAAACCTACTAGTATTTGATTACTGATTTTTTGTTGTTGTTGCCACATTTGAAGCCATAGGCTGACTGTACTGAAATCAACAGGATTTTCGCCACTGATTTGGCCAAGACCAAATGTGTGATTTTCGCCCGCTGAAATCATACAGCAGTCTGAGTGGCTGCAGCTTTACCTCTTCCAGAGCTGACCACAAAGAGAAAGAGATGACTTTGAGGTAAGTTTTGGGATAAAGAGCCCATCCTCTCCAGTACCATGGCTGTCAGGTTGCAGCCCACCCTCAGCTGCTTTGTTTGTGGCAGAGTTTTGGAGGTAGCACTTTTAATTAGGGATTTAGCATGGAGTTATAAAACCATTTTGTTGGCAGGTGAGATTAGCCTTGTTTGCTGATGTCATTGTGGAAATATGGAAAGGACTAAATCCTGAAGTTTTTATTCAGGGCTCAGAAGGCTAAGGAAAATGAAGTTTATGGCAGGAATAAACTGTTCCACAGCCTCCATTCTGGGACAGGATAGGGACTGTGGAACTAAAGCCTCTGGCCAAGGAAATCCTTCCACTCCCAAGTCCCCTTGGTCTGTCATGGTATCTCTCCCTCTGCCACAGAATAGGGTCAAGGACCAAGCAAAGCCACAATTTTAGAGCATGTTTATTGTTCTCCAGTAGATTTTATAATCAGAGGACAGAAAAGGTGAGTAAGATGCAAGAGCAACAGAGCAATTTGTCTTCTGCCTGCAGTTGATGCAGGTTTCACAGAAGTACTGAACAATTGATTCAGTGTAATGCTGAATTTTAATCAAATGGGAGAATAAGCCAACTTTTAATCAAGATTTTCCATAATGGATTATTTTCTTAATTGAATGAGTTCAGGAGACAAACAAATACAGCCTAGTGCTCAATGGCATTCTTCAAATATTGGTAAGCTTTCAATCTCAAATCACAGTGAAAGACTCTGGAATAAAGCCTCCACAGAACACAGCTGAAGGTTATGTTCATCTTCTTAAAATAATCCAGGGTATGTAGGGAAGACCACTGTCAAGTTAATTCATATTTCAACACAATTATGCCTACTAAAATGTACACTAAGGAGACCAATCCTAAAGGTCAGTTGTAGATCTAAATATGAAGCTGGTTACCTTTTTTTCAATAAAAGAGATAGAGTGATTTGGAGAAATAATTTACAGAAATGTCAAAATTACTCTCAGTAAAGTGGAAAAACTTTAAATACAGAGATTTTCTTTTGAAAAGGAAAGAAACAGAGCCGCTGACTGCGTTTGGGTGAATGAATAATTTTACAAAATACAGAAAAATTTGCTTTTAAAAATTGAAAATATTTGTAATGGTGAGTAAGAAGCATAAGTAGCACTGTTGATGTTTGATTTGACACATCACTTTTAAAAGAGAAAAAAATGCATTGTCATTGCAGGTGACAAGATAGTTTCTTAATGAAATTACCCCAAGGAATGACAAACTGTGAAAGAGAGTAGAAAAAATTAAAATAAAATCCGTGAATTCCTACTCTCTCCTTATAAAGCACAGAGTGATTCTGTGGTTTATCAAAGCCCCACAGAGAGGTTTTATTCAGCAGTCTTTGTGTTGATCTTGTTCAAAAGTGTCTTTCATTCGAACAGATTATAAATTTCATCAAAAGTGTCTGTTTGGAAATTTCTCACAAAAGTGCTTCTGCTTCAGGGAGTAATTTGATGCTAGCTAGCAGGTTGCTTTAGGAGACTTGCCCAACAAAAACAGGGAAATATATTTTGCTCTCCCAAGGGAATTGAAGGTAGTGTCCCCCCTCCTGCAAAATGTGCCTTGAGATCTTTAATTATCACCAGTGCATTTGAGCCATCAGACAAAAGCTGTTCCAGGGCAGTGGCCCCCAGAGCACACAGCCCTGTTGGTTTAGTTTGCTGGTGAGAAAGACTTTTCTACTCAGCTGCAGAGCTCTTAAAGTCATATCTAAATTTTCTCTGAAGGTCTCTTATTTTATATGTAAAGTTCTTGATCTAGGTGTTTCCAATCTATGGAATGAGAATTTTTGCAGGTCTGTTTGGAGGAAGTTCTGTAAATCATTAAAGAGAGTGATATTGGTACCTTGTCCTTCCTCCTTACTAAAAGCATCAGACTGTCTGCTGGATATTTTATTTTAAAGCCTGCAGCAGCTAATAACATACACTATAAAATGCATTTTTCCTTTACCAATAATTGAACCCTACTCCTGTGTTCCTGTGGAGTTGTTTCCTTTTGTTATGTAAAGAAAGCTGAAAATCCCCTGTCAAACTCAAGCTATTGACTATTACTAAATATTAATATTTGATCAGCACTCTCTTTTCCTCTCCATTGTCCCAACAGCTGTGACTGAAGCAGAGCTGTGTGAACAAGGCAAGAGTGCCACATATTTGGGGATTTTTCTGCTTGCTTCCTCCCGTTGTCCAGGAATCTGCTCTCCAGCTGGACACCTATCAGTGACATTTTATTATGATTACTGCTCTGATAAGTAACTAAAGATGTAGAGACTTAGGGATAAAAAGCTATGGCTTAATCACTAAATGTTGGAACATTGGTATAGAAAAGGTATATTTATATTTTAATTGTGGGTAATGCTAATTCTCATGTATGCAAATAAGGCAAATTCCACCCAAGGAAATAAGTCTTTCCTCCAGAACAGAAATAATTATTCTTTGATGAAAATTATTAATTTTCTTGACGGTATGAATCAAATTCTGCCTTTTAACATACAAAAATTTTGCTGCTGCTATAGGAGCATGACTATATTCAGAAAAAAAATATTATTTATATTAAAATTTCTAGAACTTGAAACCTCTGTCAGTTGAAAACCCCAATTACCAACAGTCAAAATTCTGCTTGAAGACTTTTATGAGACTTTGATTCAATAAAAGGGTTTGTTTGAAAGTCCCCTGATAACTGAGATCAAGATAAAACATTGCTATATAAATGCAAAGGGATGATTCAGAACTGATATAATCCCAAGCATTGAAAGATGTACTGTAAATTTTATTTACTATCAGGTGGAATTTGCTGCCAAGCACTACAGCAAATGCCATTGTTTGAACTGAAAAGACAACTACCCTGAGCTCTGGAGTTAAGATTAAACCATCTTAAGTGTATTAAATAATCATAACTCATTAAAATATATTAAAAGAGTTACAAATTACAGCTCCAGAGTTCTGCAGACTCTAACCAGATTCACTCATACTTTAGTGGATGAACTGAGGACAAATGTGCAGGGATACAAAAAAAGAAGGATAAAAAATACTGAACAGCTATTGCATTGTTTGGGGCAAAAAATACCAGATGTGTATAAGGGAAAGTCTAGTCCTTTACTGCAAAACGTCTATAGTTTAACATTCTACCTGTGGCATTAGCTATAAAAAGGATACTCTTAAACCCCTAAGTAAGTAGGATAATAGTATCCTAAATCTAATAAAATGTGACATCAGATATCAGAAAATATGATTTTCTGCCAACCAGGCTGGTAAGCTACTTTATGTGACACTTTTCAAAAAGAGAACATTCTTCCTGTGTCTCTTAACATTGTGTCTGAAGGGGTAAACTGCCAGTTAGGGGACATGTGTGACGATGAAGAGACCCTCTGTGCAGCTGACATGTTGTCCACTCATGTATGGCTGCATGTCACCTCATTTTTGCTGTTGTAGGACCTGGGGCAAGTATTTGATGCAATACTGGCTTTTTTCCTTCTCACTCAATATTTATTTTGTCTTGCTTTTTACAAAGCTCTGTAAAACTGCTTTGATAGGGAGAGGTGGGTGATTTTTTTTTCTTTTCTCTTTTCTCTCTTTTTTTTTTTTTTTGGTTGTTTATTTATTTTTTTGGGGGGGTGTTGTTTGTCTGTTTATTTGCTGGGGTCTTTTTGGATTTTCTTTCACCTAATACCTTCTCTAAGGTGCTTCAGACTCATAGGGGATCTTGCAGATGGTGCTCAAAATCTCACAGGATTTGTAAGTAACTCTCACATGATAGAAAACTGAAGGATGTTGGTCTGGCTGGGAGACGAAAGAAATGTGTGCTGTGTGCAGGGAAGATGTGTGCTCCAGGATCCACTTTTCCATCAGCAGGCAGACTTCCCCTAGCACAAAGAAAATTGTCAGAGGATAAGTAGTCTCCAGAGTGCCCTTTCCCTCCTGCCTCCCATTTCCAAGCTGGGATACTCTAAAAAGTATTACTTATTTTTCACTCAGCCCATACCAGCTTCCCTTACTCACAGTGTCAGCCAGTTGGTGCCTTCCTCCACATCTCCCGGTGTGTGAAAGGAGATTCAGCACTTGGGCACAACCAGAAGACCAACCTGGGGCTGAAAAAAGCCAGAAAGGCTAAAATCACTGGTGTGGGGATGAACTTCATCCCTTTTCTGCATCCTTGATCCCACAAACAACAGGAGCAAACACCACATCCTGATGTGCATACACTTATCTTCATAAAACTTCCTTATCAGTTTAGCTGGGGTGATGGGTTGATCTGGAGCTATCATCCCACATTTCATGTTCCCATGTCAGTCTGAGCCCTGAATTGCAAGACTGGATATGTGTAGCCCTGGTTTCAAACTGAGATGTTTTGGTTTTCTGAAATTCCTTTCTCAGAGAATTTTCTGTAAACAAAAAAAAGTTTTTGTAAACTGTACTTTGTTTACATTCCTTTTCCTAAGAGGGGCTTCTTCTTAATGTCCCTCTGGTGTGACCAATGCGATTAAAAAAGTTTATCTTTGTTTCACCAATCAAATTAGTCTGTGTAGAGTAGTATAAAAAAACCCCACATCCCAAAAATAAAGGAGTCATTTTTCAACCTTCTAAAATCAGGGTCTGTGTCGTTGTAGTGTACAACAGCATCAAATATGTAATCATAATCTGAATATCACAATACTAAATCTTTTTTTCTCTTTTTCCTGCTAAATTAATAGAAGAAGTGGTAATTGAACCTTTTGTTAGCTTTGGTTTCCCCTCCCATAATCATGCCAGAGTAAGACACAGAAAGGTGACTGTCATGCAACAGTTGAAGCTTTCTCGTGTCTCCTTTGGTTATGCCATAAAACCATAAAAACCTGTTTCCTTAAATGAGAGCTGAGCTAGGAAGGGAGGCTTGTAAACTGCCTGCCCCAGAATGGAGACTGCCCAAAGTCACACAACCCTTGCAGGAAGAATACAGACATTTTGAGCTGTGTAAAGAACAGAAGACACACAAATATATTGCATAAAAACGATTTACACAGTGCTGTCTGATCTGCAAACAGTGGCAAGGATAGTCAAGATTGCTCATTTTAAGAAGCTTTTGACAGTTGCTGTCAAGTTGGTACTTGTGCAGCCAGGATAGGAACCTTGTATGGGAAGAAACAGAGATATGTGTGGAATTACTGTTCTCATTCAGGCATGACCATTTCACCTGCCCTCAGCCCATTAGGCCACCAGTTTTACAACTCCTAGACACTTACACAGATCTGGATATGTTCTGTTACGTAAATGAAAAAGCTTTTTTTTTTTTTTCTTTCTTTCTTTTTCTTTTTTTCCCATGTGAAATTGAGAAATTAGGAATTCCCTGCAATGCATTATTTCTTAGAATACATCAGAAGAAGAACTTGTGGAGAAAGATTTAGTCCAGTTTCATTGAGATGAGGGTGAGGAAATAATGCCAGCACATGATTTTAAAACTTTGTACAGTATTTGAAAGATAACTTACCCATCAAATATATTTTATTTGTAAAGAAAACCTAATATTACTATGAGGTATAAAGATTATATTGTCATCTATATCAAATGGCCCCATGTCCATTCTAGTTATATGGAATATTCCACAAGTACTTGCAGTGAATTCTGAAACCTTAAATCAACTTGTTACATGAAAGCTTTCATAATTGTAAGTCCACTAAAAATTTCCTATAGTAATAAATACTTCTCTCTCCATAATGAATGCTTTTTATACTTTTCATGCCTTAATATTTATCTTCCATTCATGTGCCTGACAGGCTTGGTTATTCAACTGAATGACATAGCATTATACAAAAATAACTCTACTTTTGTCAAGGGCTGGACACAATCTACTTCTTTTCCACAGCACTTTGTAGGAAGAAATATAAAGTAAATGTAGACTGTGAGCCCATGATATATGGGGCAGAAGAAAAGGCAAAGATGGCTCTGCCCAGGCTCCACATGAATTTTGAGCAGCACCAGGGTCTTTGTGTCCAATTTCATGTGCTGGTTTTTCCCTTGGCACCAGAACCTCCCACAGCTCCGCCATGCTCAGAAGTCCTGAGTAAAAGAATTTTTCTTTTTTTTTTTTGAGAATTACTGTCCTGTCATAAAACACCTTTGCAACACAAAAATGGCATAAGGGGGTCACAGATGTGACAGCACCCAGTTGATATGCTTTACAGTTGTCATTTTTTAGCAGTGGAGAAGCCACCATGTTCACAGTGGTGATGATCTGTGTGGGAGGTTGGGTGGACGCCCTTGAAGGTCCAATTATTATAATACTGAGAGACAGAAAGGGTTTACATGTTGGGGTTTTATTTGCTTGAATGATTTTTATGAGGCAGTGGTGCCATTTAGCCCAAAACTGGGCAGGATTTCCCAATATTCATTTTCCTTGTGCCTGGGTTAGATAAGGAGGCTTGTACCAAACTTGCTGGGAGCAGCAATTTCCACAGGGAGGAAAGCATTCCACAGCCCCACACTTGCCCTATGGTCAGCAGTGGCCTCTGGGGCAGAAGTGACAAAGAAGGGCTGTGCTTTGACTTTACAAGCTTCAGTTGTTTCCTGCCATCTCTATTAGAAATTAGCTGGGGTTTTTGTTGGTTTTTTTTTTGTTTTTTTTTTCATTTTATGAGCATTTTAATTATAGTTTCCCTATTTCAGTTCTACTAAATATGAATGAAGCAGGTGAAGTGTAGCCCAGTTGGAGCATTATACTGTTTAGTGCTGGTTACTATCTTTAGCAGAGAAGCTGGAATTCATTCTCATCTCATTTGCTGAGCGCTCTATCATTAAAGTGTCATTGAGAACTGACACCACTTAATTTTAGCAGCTTTCAATTCTCGTTTGCAGCAAGAATAGCTTTAAATGGAGAGGAGTGCAAATTACAGAGAGAGGGATATTTTTACACCACACTCAGCATTTTATCAAACAAAGCAGCCTCACGGGGAATAGGGGACAATACATTATAAAACCAAACTCTCCTCTGATGCTGGTAAATGGGTATTTAATCTTCCTATTGCAGGCATCCACTCTGATGAGCCTGTAATGAATATACTGCCTGGGACATTATCTGAGCTGTTGTGTTTTCCTATTCCCCAAAATATCCTTTAGTTTTTATTTCGGGTGTGGTCAAAGAGCAAGCTGGGGTGCTCAGCTGCTCCCTGTAGACCACAGCAGAATCTGTACCTTGTTGCAGGCAAACCAGATCAGGACATATTTTCTCCTCTCCTCTTCATTGCATAATTGCTTTTTCCTCCCAGTGCAATTTGAACCCTTAAGGGGTTAAGAAAATCACTTGCTTGGGATCCGTGGCAAATTTTAACCCATTCAGCTTGGCTTGCCTGCATAATTGGATGTAAAATATCCTCTTCTTGCATTACGTCTTGAGATGCTGCCTTTCTCTTGGAAGTCTGGTACTGAATGGATGCTCTATTGTATGTTACCTTTCTCAACACTTATAAATGCTAAACTTTAAATTTCTTACTGCCAAACTATATAATCTTCCTAGAGTTAAGACAATATTTACAAGTGTATCATGGTAATTAATTTTGATGCTAGAAATACCAATAAATACCTTTTTTTTTTTTTGGTAAAATACTAGGATACTTTTAGCTAAGGATAAATGTGTATTTGAAGGCATATCTACAGTGTTATAAAATTTAACATTAATGCCCGTAATAATATCACCTTAAAGGTATAGGTGCCAGCAGTTCTATAGAAAGTCAATGCTCTGAAGCTGCCAGAAGGATTCATACAGAAATCAGGATCCCCATCAGCCTACACTTCTAACCTGTAGCCATGCACTTGATTGAAATATGATGAATCTGGTTTGGATTAAATTTATTTTAACAATCATTGCTGATTTTATACACACATTGCTTTTCCCTGATGGTTTCACTGCAGGAAGTGTTAGGAGTAATTTTACACTCAGGATGCCTTCATCTGGGGGGAGATGGAAATCCCTGTGAGGATTTTTGCCCTTCCAGTACTGATGTTTCCCTATGTTCATTTTAATGCAATTTTTGTCTCACCGTTTTTTTTGAGTTTGGTGTTTATTATGGGGCTTTCCTCTCCTACCTGCTCCAGTTTGTGAGGGACTCACATGAGGGTTGTTCACAGCTATCAATCCTTCTGACAGGGGTACCAGTGCCATGTTGCACACCCTGGGGGAAGGTGCTGGTGGCATGTGCTGCTGTGCCACCACAGCCTGTTTCCCTCTTGGAGACAAGGAGGGGAGGAGGAGGAAAGTGCCCACTGAGTGTCCCATGACCCAGCTGGTGCCAGAGTGGGAAGGTGATGGGTGGATAAACTGTGAGGGAGCAAGCAGATGAGTAATGAAGTGACACTTTAAAACAGGGAAGAATCTGAAGGGCCAGCCAGGGATTGACTTTGCAATTAATTCTCCTGGTCTGATGTTTCATTGGGTTGCTGCATGTTGATTGCTTGATGGAGCATACTGGGGGTGAAGTGATGTTGTGGGGTGTTGGGAATCCAAGTTCAAAGGACATTCCACTATCCACCATTAATTTCTCATCTAACTAAGAGGGGAAAACTTAATTCTGCATCATGTCTTCCCATGAAGCTAAAGTAAGACCATGACTCAAACTTCTATGTTAATGTCTCCATTTTCAGAACTACTAATTTGACCCACCATCACTTTTCAAAGTGTTTTGCTTTCATTTTTAAAGTATTTAAGCTATTTGCAGTAATTGCCATCTTTGGTATTTTGCTCTTAGCATAAGATATTTTTACCTGGCAAGTTTTACTGTCAGGCTTTTTGCTGACATAATTTTGTGTCCCCTTGAGCTTGCATTTGACACTAGCTCATGCTGCATGTCTCTTCCTTGGTCCCTTTAGAGTTTCATGTGTCTCACTGAAGTCCCTCCTAAGATCCTCTTTTCCAAACAATACAGACCTACTTTTTCTAATCTTTCTGAATATATAAGACCCTTGAGTCTTTATATCATTCTGGATGCCCTTAGATTTGCCTCCTTCCCTTTTTATGATACTTTATTCTGCAAGTAAAACTGAGACCATACATTTTACTGCAAATGTATGACCTCTTTTTTATTTTTTGTTTGTTTGTTTAGGTAACTTTTGATCTCTCTTTGGGGTTTTTTATTCTTGGATTATTCTTCGCTTTTGTTCCTCGTGATGCTGATTCTTCAAGCTCCACAATGTATCCTCAGACTTGTATGGTCTTCTCCTATTTTGTGCTGCTATAACAGAAATCAGACTCTGGTCTCTGCATCACTGCAGTGACACTTTGACTCTTTATGTTGCTCCCTCTCTTTTTAACACATCACATTTGGACTTTGTCCATGCAAAAGACCTTTTCATTAGGTTGCAATTTTGCATCATCTGCGATGGCAGGAACAAGTTGAAGAGGCTTGATGTGGCATGGGGAGTCACCACTTTTTACCTCTTTGAGAAGAGTGTAAAGCCATAAAGTAACTGTAAAATGCTGCCGTCCCAGAGAACTGGGAGTGGTCCTTGTGAACATGGCTGTGAAGTGGAAGGAGGCTGGCCTGGAATCACTGAGTTTGCTGTCAGTAGCAAAATCACCTAAACCTTGTACACTCAGCCTCTGTTCCTGCTGTGACAGCACAAAGCAGGATTGAAGAGACACTTGGCCATGGACAAAGTACAATTTCAGACATGCTTGAACAGCAGACAGAGTCATAACTTAGGCCATCAGAACATATTTTATAGAAGAAAAGAATGCTGGCTTTTTGTTACAAAATGCTAGTAAAAATCAAGTGGTCCTTAAAACAAAAATGTGTCAGTGTGTTTGATAGATAAATGGGACTAAAACTGAAACTCAGCTCCAGTTTAAGACCTATGTCTGAATTAAAAAGAGTTCCTATTTACTATAAAAGTAATATTTTCCTCTTAAATGTTTGGATTACACTTGTTCACACCAATTCTCCTGATTGCAAGAGCTGAAAAAGATCATACAGTAAAAAATGAAATGTTTGGGCTTCATTTTCAGTGTAGAAGAAAGGATCAAATGTCAATGAGAGTCA
>JANPWX010000243.1:861509-1039869 GCA_024734555.1 Trochalopteron elliotii
AAGACTCTGTCTCCTGTCAGGTCCAGACCACTCCTGAATCATTTCTGAACTTGCTTTCATGCTGTATGTGTGACAGTTCCTCTCTTGACTTTGGTAGGAAGGAATAGTTTGGATGACCAAAATTTTCCCTTTATTGCTTTTGGACAGAACCAGGGAGGAGCTGAGTAACAGCTTAATGCTGTGAATTTAGACAATACTTTGGTGAATGGAAATTCGTGGACAGACAAAAGACATAAAAATGTCCGTGATGTGCTGTGGCATCAAGTAGTTACAGCACAGAACAAGAGATAAATCAAATTCCTTTTACACTTTTTACAAAACCATTTAAACTATCATTTTCAATACTGCATATGAGGTACTAGTCTGTATTCCCAAGGAAATTTGTTCTTGAAAGTGTTTTTAAAAACTCCTGTTAGATTTAAAAACCTCTAATTAGTTTTCCCAAGTATTGTAGGAAACTCCAAAGTTTCCAAATGTTTTTGAAAAACAAAAACTTTTGATACAAAATTTAGGGATTACTAAGATGTATCAAATAACAAGTTTTTCTGTCTGGACTGTCTGTTTTTAAAACCTCCAAGATATTGTATACCTGCCTCAGCTACTGAGTATTTTTTTACATTTGATGTGGCAATGAAGATTTGGGGGTTTAAACTACTGACGTCTCTGCTCTCTTTATTAAATATATCAGCATCCTTTTATGATTTAATTGTGAAGCCAATATTTGTTCTTACCTACACAGAGCCCTACTACTGTATCCAGACGCTGGTGGAAGAATTTGACTCTTTTACTCTGTGAATTGAAAATACACAGAGGAGGAGAGATAACCCAAAGCTTAGATTTAAACTTGAATGTTTGAATACTCATAGCTAAGTCCTACAGTTCTCCCCCCCATTAAAATGTCTGATATTTAATTCTCTTCAGCCATAAATATTTGGAGTCTGTCTTACCCATTTTTAGAGTGAAGAACCCTATATTACTCCAGAGCCAGCAAAAATTTTTAAAGAAGACAAAACCAGGTTAAAATTTTAATTATTACCTACTGAAATAACAACACATTTTTGGGGGGATATTTTTTGCTTTTTATCAGCATGTTCTCAGTTTATAAATGAGACTCAATAACTACCTTGCCTTAACTTCCTTTTATTCATGAAGAAAAGGTGCACAATGCAAAGGTGTCACACTGCCTTTGTAATACTCACCTGAGTATTACACCCAGTCCTCATACTCACCTGAATATTGAATAATGTGCACAAAGATGTGTCAGTCTCCTTCTGTACAGACACACCTATGCATATGTGTTTATTTACATGCCAGTCCATGATATTTCCTCTATGCCATTTCACAGTCTGTGTATACACAGCCAGACACAAAGTGTTTTTTCATACCAGCATAAAGCCCTTAAATTCAATGTTCAGTTGCCTAAACAATTTCAAAACTTGCTTAGTGAAATTCTTTAAAATTCATGTCAAATTCATTCAATTGTTACAACTGGGAAAATAGGCTAAAAGCAAAGCAGAAATTAAAAAACCCAAAGGTGTAATATTTCATTTTCATGTTTGGGAGAACATATTTTTTCTGAAACACTTAATTTGAAAGTACTTTTATAAAAAGAAATTAAAGCCTCCCCAAAAGAGAATCAAATTCAATGTCAGATCAAAGAACCAGTGTGTCCCACCATAATGCTAGAACAAGGCTCTGTTAACCCTTCTGGTTTTCCACATATTGAATATTTGCTTTTCAGCAAAAGACACAGATATAGGTATCACAGTAGGCAACAGCCTACTTCAGTTCCCAAATTAAAAAAGCTGAACTTCCCTGTGCAAGACTCCTTTAAACCTCTTTTGTCTATCATGCCGGTGCAGTCTGCTTCCTTCTGACCCAGAATGACAGGAGCATCTGCAGGAGAAGGAAAGACATACGTCTGCCTGCCACCGTGCACCCACAGCCTGGCAGGAGACAGCAACACACATTCCAGGCCTGTGGCTTCCATTTTCATTTCAACTCTTCCAAGAATTCTCCATTGCAGAAAAGCAACAGGACTTGAGCAGATTTTATTTATTTTGGCAGTTGCCCACATAAGACTAATAGGGTTTTCTAAAACCTTTATATTTCCAAGGGTACAATGCATCACTGAAGTTTTTACATACCTGGTTATCATACTCTGAATATTCCCTAGGTTGTGCCAGGTTTTTTTCTTTTGTTGATGAAATATAGGGTTTTTCATGCCCTAGGACAGATTTTTGAGAATGATTTGAAAACCTACCTCGTCAGCTTTATATTTCTAAATTCTACCCATGCTTAAGAAGTTATTATACTATTATACATAATATCTATAGTATCTCAGAATGGAAGAAATGAGTAAAGAATTTTAATTTTAGTTTTTCCCCACTTTCTCACCAAAGTATGTGGTTCCTTTGCACTATGAATTTAACTAAAATAAAAGAAAGGTCAACTCCTTGAGCCCATTGAGATATTGCTCTTCCAATATTTCAGCACTTTGTCTATATTTTGCATTTAATTTGGATGTGAGAAATTATTAAATGAAGAGGGAAACAATGGCATCCATATTTTTTCAAAAAAACTGTGACTGTTCAACGCTGACTAAAGCTCAAGTTGTTTCATCAAATTACTAGTCTGCATTGCGTAATTATAAATCAATTAACATCATAAAAAATTCATAGATCTTAAATAAAATGTCAATTTCATGACTAGTGGTTGAATGGTAATTCAGACACCAGGAAGCTGATAATGAATATGGAACTTTGGTAGATGCCTTCTCAGTCTGTAGTTCATGAAAGCCTCGAAAGACCTTAAACAGTTCCATAAAACTAGATACCAATTCTTCTGTTTGAATTGATTTCAAGGTGTTGTTCATATATTTACTCTCAAAAAACAGCCATTGCAATTTTTGCTAAATGTTTTTAGAATATATGACTTGCCCTCTTTAAGAGTTTCACACTCTCAAAACCTGTTAAACATTAAGCACAATTCCAAGCAACACTTCTCAGAAATCTCACATTGTCTATCAAGTGCCAGTACTGTTCCCATTTCTGTCGCCTGTCTTTCTGAGTTTGCTGGCATGTAAAATCACAACACTACAATTATTGCAATATTACAGGTCTGATTAAACTGAAGTACTGGACACACTGGTAGATTATTTCTTCTGTGTTATGCCTTTCCTTTATTTTCTCTTTAGGGTACACAGTTGGAGAGTACAAATATCCTTTGTAATCTCTTCCATTTTTTTATTTGCTTCTCTTCAAGTGACTATATGTGAGACTTCCACTTTTGCATTATATTCCCACTTAAATTTATTCAGCTTCACATGGAAAAGAAAACTCCCAGAAATTCTTCAATAAGCTGCCAAGCAAAGAGCTGTTAATCATTCAGCATAATTATAAAATGTATAGGACTATATACTGAAAGTTGTCCTAAATGTAGCTCTTGTCACCATCAAGGCTTCTCCTTGGTACAGGAAGGGTCTTTCAGACTTCCAAGGATGAGAAACTGAAGTGCTCAAGTATATGCACTTTTCAAGGGGACAAACCTTGTGCTCTTCAGAGATGTTCTTGAGCTCAAAGAACATCCAGATCCAATCTACTTACTTACAAGGATATCAACCCACCCATTAGCAAAACTGTACCTCTGAATTTTATAAGTGTATGTCAGATTCTTTGATAAACTGTGTAAAATAAAACTAATGTTTATTGTTAACAAGTTAGGAATACTGCAATATTTCTTTTCATCTATGTTTATTATCCAGCTAAATTAAAAATAGGCACATTACTAGGAGATAGTCCTAATAATTGTTTTATGAAAATGGAAAGAGAAAAGTTCCAGGGTAATACAATGGATCTATTCATAAACTGCTCCATGAAGTAAAAAAATTATCATATTAACAAACCTTGTGGATGCCGGTCTTGGATACAAATCTGCTACTCTGTGGCCTTACATCAAACCACTGAATGTATCATGATTTACAAATTCTGTTTACACCAAGAAATAGTGTCATCTCTACTTTAAAAATAATTTAATCAGCCTGGTATAATGCACCACATGGATGTTAGTATATTATTTTTCAAGTGACTTTTATGACAATGTAACCTCTTCCAAACCATAATAAGATTCTGAAGAGATTTTGTATTAGTTTTACTAAAGAGGTTTAATTAACTCTGTCAGTTTAAATAATACACTTCTATCTGTAAATCAGCCCTCAGTTTTTATGTTCAAAAAGAGGGGATGAAAATACTTACGTCCCATATTCTTGTGTGGAATAACATTTTACTTGTTAGTGCCAAGAAAAACACACCCAGAAAGAATTCAACCTATTTTACTGCAAGTCTCCAACAAGGCAATCAACACAAACCAATCAAAATTTCACTGTAGGTAAAAGGTGGAATCCTGTCTGCTACGTGAATGTGAGTGGAGATGAAAATACACAAGGCTGAAGAGCAAGGATTGGCATGTGACTGGATTCAGCATGACCAATGTCTAGGAAGCCTTTCCCTATTTTTATGCAATGGCACAGAATTATAAATAGTACAATAACTTCCTTAAAAATTATTATTTTTGTTGCTTTCCAAAACTTAACAACAGAAAAAATTACCTCATGCTATGTTGTCCCACAGACATTTTGATGAAGTTTCTCTTTGGGAGTGAAGAGCTTTTGATAAAAGGCTAAGGACAGACAGTGACTGCAGTCAGCACACCGGTAGAAATTCAACATTTGTCCCTAGACAGCACTTCAAAATTCTTGAATATTTGAGCAAAATCTCTCTTTTACTGCTCCTTTTGTATTGATTTTTATCCCTCTTCTTCTTTTCAAAGTACTGGCTCCCAACCAACACTCCAATCTAAAACAACCCAACTCACAACTGAAGCCATCTTCATCAGTAGCTTACATACATTAAAATTAGTGTATTTTGGAGAATTACATTGGATTACTTGGAGGTGCTACCTAACCTGTACATTTTGGCATAAAAAGGTTTCATGCTGCGTAATCTTTCTCCAAAACCCCTCCCATTTACAGAGTAATGAGTCATGTTCAGAAGGAGCCCAGATAACCCTAAGGGAGAATTTATTCATATCTGTCATTAATTTTCTCAGCACATGCATTGGAAAGAGTTAAACCTAGAACGAGGTATATATCTGAGGTCCAAGAACCAACTGTGGTTGCATTATAGAATTCCTGTATGACTTTTGCAAGTCATTTCATGTCTGTGCTATAAGTTCCCCAACTGCAAAATGGGAATAGTTCTACTTGCTTTTTGTTGTAGTCTGTGAGGACGAAAAATATTGCACAAGAGCTGAAATATTCTTAAAAATGACAAAGAATGTATTTTTTAAAAATGGCATCTGCTGGATGCTCTTTAGCTTATTTTGAGTGGTTTGAACCCACTGGAGTTATTTTGGCATTTTTACAGAGTTATTGCTGATTTATCACACCATAAGAAGTCAGAGTTGTGCTCACTGGATGTTGATGTAATTAACAGCCTGCAAGAACGCCAGACTTGCAAAGCTCAGGCTCACCAGGATGTAAAGATATGCACATTTTAGCATGGTAGGGAAAAATAGAAAAGAAAAAATTAAGTTTGATGATGTAACATCAGCGCAAATTAAATTAATTCCCAGGGAATATATTTTGGATAAAGATCAAATAAATCCCTTTGGATGGAAAACTTGAAATAAGGCTTTGCTGAACATCATTAATGGAACACCTTCTCTCTGCTCACTGATTAAGATCATTGACCACAAGCAAGAAGGTTGCCCAGCAAGCTAGTTCTCCTCTTTTTTATTTCAAGCATGTCTTGTTTGAAAGGGATAATTGTGCCCAGCAGATCTTGTTTCTAGCGCTTCTTATATATAGTGAAATACAGTAATTTAACAGCTTGCTAGGGGAACAAGAATTTGTTCCAGTTCCTGATTTAAATGTTTATGCTAATTGCTATTTATTGGCTCAGATGCAAATGATAGGTTGGCCAAAGTGAAATTTTATGACGAGCAAACTCCCCCCTTTTGTGCAAATTGAAAAAGTGAAACAAGAAGAGGATGAAATGAGCCGAAGATGGTCCTAATGGCTGCTTTTTAATGGGGAAGATAAAATTAAGACTGATTTACGTGGCCAACTCCCCTGTTTTCTCTTATCAGCTCATTTGGCAGGAAAAATGGAAAAGTAATTGTTCCTCTTTCAATGTGGGCCTCAAACCATTATTTATTGGCTGAAATTAATCGCTGTTTATCCTTCATTCACGTGGAAACCGCTCTATCAGCATTATGAACCCCAGCAACTCAACTAGTCCCTTGCAATTTAGCCAAGAGCAAGCACAGATCCTGATGAGCCGTGCCTTAATTTTCTGGGCTGTGGGAGTTAATGAAGACTCCTTTCTTAGGTGGACATATTTGTATTTCTACGACATTAATAACAAAGGTCCACACTTTCTTTACTGCAGCATGTAAACTTTTTTTTTTTCAGTAGAGAGAAAAATAATAGAGTATTCATAAAGCTGGGCAGGGTTGAAAGAGAAGACAGAGAGAAGACAGACATTTCCTTGTACAGGAAAGCTCTTTGGGGATGGAATAATGTAATATGCAACTCTTTGATCCCCTGTTTTGGAGTGTGTAATGTGATTGTAATGCTTTGTTGCTGATCAGTGCTTTTATTTAGTTTTCCTCCTTATGTTTTATCTTTGTTCCATCCACCTTCCAGCCTGGTAAGTTCACTGTACCGGCTGCCCGTGCATTTAATGCCAAAAGGGAACTATGCAGCTGGGACAGCTACAGCTGCATCTTATCTAATTCTGCCTAAGGGGGCCAACTGGTGCTGCCAACAAGCATTTCAGGCAGAAGTCCTTTCCTGATTCTCTTTTTGAGATGGTGCAAAGCATCACCCTGTTCTCCATTCCACATAGCCAGGAGGAGAGTCAAAATGCTTGTCTTTCCTTTGCTGCCTTTTTTTGTTTTTTCCCCAGCCGCAGAATGCCTTTGGAAAGGAGATGCATGGTTCCAGCTGCTGCCATCAAAATACCAGCAACAAGCAAATACAGTTTACATTGTTGTAGAATAAAAAAGGGGTTATTAAGCAGGCACATAGGAGCTGTCCTGCTGGCTGAAGCCTAAGGTGTGTCTGGTCTACTGCTGTGTCCATGACAGTGGAGAGGAAAAATAAGAAGGTGTGAAGTGGTCTTGTTTGCTGCCTTCAGCTAAGGGCCAAGTTGATTTCTAATTGTTCAAAACAGGCTGAAACCCCGAAGCACAAGTTTTAAAGGATTTAAGACCAGCAAAAGCAGCAGTGGATAAGAATTATCCTTCAGTGAAGATTGCTTCTGAAGATCACTTTACAGGGGCATACACAGTTAAATATGCTGGTGTTCAAAGGGTATCTTAATCCTCCCCTTCACAGGATCTAAGAATGAAGTAAAATTGAGCAAATTTTAAGTAAAGCAATACGTGCTGCAATTTAGGCTTTAGCAATCTGTTTTACAATAAGATATACTCATGTTGTCTTTCTTCATTAATGTTATGAGGGAGATCACTGGACACACTCATATTTGCCTCTGGCCTGATCTAAAATTACACTGAAAGTCAATAGGCATTTTTCTACTGATTTACCTGGGTTTTGGACCTGCTCCAAGATCTGTACATCACCATTTTAGAAAGGGCAGAGGCAGTGAATTTGTCTCAGGTTTGTAAACCCAGTAATGAGTTTCCAAATGTGACTTATGTCCAGCTCACTTCTTAGAGAGAGGGCAGAAATTTGTGTGAGGAATGAGTGTGAGACTTTGATATTGGTATCAAAAGCAATAAAAATCTTTTAGTTAACAATTTACAGATGAATTTTTATTCCTTCATCAATATATGGTCAGAAACCTTAAGAGAATGCCAGCTTAATTTTCCAGTTAAAAAAGGAAATGCAAATAAATTATGTATGACGCTGTTGTACACCACAATGACACAGACTCTGACTTCAGAAGGCTGAAATGACTCCTTTATTTTTGGGATGTGTCTTCCTTTTTATACTATTCTACACAGACCAGTTTGATTGGTGAAACAAAGACAGACCTATTCAATCACATTGGTCAGACCAGAGGGACATCAAGAAGAAGTCCCTCCTCGGAGAAGGATTGTAAATGAAGTTACAGTTACAAAAACATGTCTCTCATTTACAGAAAATTCCCTGGGAAAAGATTTTCAGAAAACCAAAACATCTCAGGCACGAACCAGGGCTACATTATGTATAAAACAGAGAAGGAAGGGGTTCCCATATTTTTGGGTGAAATTACCTGTGCACAGAGCCCACACAGGCAAAGAATATTGATTCTGCAACAGGTTAAACAAAGGCAAAGTGTTCATGCAAACTGTGGTGTAGAAGGGAGATAGTATTTATGTTAATAAACACCTAAGTCTACATCACACTTTCTAAGCCTGGTATTCCCTCATGGGGACCAGACATCTTCTGGGCCTCAGTTATTTGCTCAAGACGCAATTGTCCTGGTTCAGTTTTCATCCTTATCACTGGGAAAGTTTCCTTAGTATGAGGAGCAGCAGGGCAAGGCTATCTATCCTCCACCAGTGATCTCTTGGCCCATGTTGTACAGGCAGCACCAATACAGTTGGTTGTGATCAAAGACAAAAGAGGTGGATGGGAGCCCCTCACTTTGTCTCCTGAGATAAACTACAAAATGTTACTGCCAATCACAGAGGATGTGTTTAGTTACACATTCACATGTACCAAGTGAAGAAAATAACAGTTCAAAAATGTAATTTTGGAAATGCTCCACTTGGTGCTGCACTGTCACTGGCACAGTTAAGAAGGGTTTTACATTTTGTTGCTTATCTAAATAAACCATGGCCTTGATCCTGCTTCTAGTTACTTCAGTGGGAGTTTTGCCATAAACTTGACCATAGTTCTGTGCATTAGAACATGCCACTTAATTCTCTATTTAAAGACAAGCCTGAGTCCTGGGGCTAAATTATAATTATACTTTCATCCAAATGTCTGAAAATTGGTTGCCAAAATAGGGCACATATTCCTGCACATAAAAGCTCCATTCAAGTCTTGAATTTCAGAGTTATTGACCATGCAGTAAGAGCCAATACATGCAATGTGTGTGCTCAGCTCATACCTTCTGCCTCAAGTGCAGGTTTACATGTCTTATGTCACCAGCAAATTGAGTTCAAGCACCTGATACTGAAAGATATATCTACACCTAGAATACAGCTTCACTTTTTGAAACTAAGTCAGAAGATTATCATGGTACAAAGCAGTGTATTTCCAGAGGTGAATTCTTTCATACTAATGCACCTCAGTTGTCTTTTTTAAAAGGAGTAAGTATATATTTTTATTTTTCAGAAGTATTGCTTGTTTGTTTTGTGCTGTCAGGGAGTTCAGCATGCTTGGAGAATTTCAGTGAAAAAGAAAAGCTGATCTTTCACTGTCCAGTAGACTTAAGACCAGTCATCAGTGCCAAGGTGAGTTCTTGTCTGCTAATAATCATTCTTGCCATTGCAGTAATGTGCTTTCCTACTCTGTCACCCAAAGTACTGTGGCTTTAAGACAAAAGACATGGCAAACAACAGATCTGTTTAACTTTACTTTGACTTTGCCAGTTTTTCAGCCATGTCATTGAATTCAACAAAGTTGAAGGTAACAGAGGACCCAGAACTTTTTCAGTGGTAAAAATATTTTTTAATACTATTTTTATGATTGAAATGTTAAAATGATATAAGATTGTTCCTATCCACTTAAGATTATTCTCATTAGTTTTCATAATTTTTAGAGTCCACTTAAGTAATTTATGGGTGGGCCTTTAATGCAGATGTAGCAATAATTGAATCCTTTTGGCCTTGCTGACCATAGTGCTTTCCACCTAAATTTCATAATTGATACTGAATACACTTAGGTGTCACAGCTGTGAGGTGCAAGAGCCTTGAAGGCATCTGGCACTGTGTTCCGTTTTATTTTGTTTATACTCTACAGAGGTGATAAGTATTTAGGGAATACAACTTGATTATACAAAAAAGTTGTGTGGAGGAGCTTACACCAAAATACATCCTCAGCAGAAAAAGGTCTTTTAAGGACAATGCAGAGTATTCATATGGCAAGCTACTTGGGGACAGGAAAGCACTGGTACATCTCCAGTGGCTGTCTCTTATTGATGGTTTCAACAGGAGCTCTGCTTTAGATTGCTGAAATGTATATATTTATATATAATCTATCTATATATGCAAATCACCCATATCCGTTTAGCTTGAAGTGTTTACACCACTTGGGCTATACTTTCATCCTCTGAAGGGGGTTTAAGATATGGACACTCAGAGAAATGTATCATAGCCTCAGGCCAGAGCAACCAAATAAATCTTAAAAGGGAATGACTGTAGTCTCCCAGCAGAAGCCAACAGTTCTGTATCTCAGACTTGGGAAATTCCCCAGGCTCTGTTTTATTGTTGAAGTGGATCCAAATTCCAAGCAACATTTCTGGCTCCCTTAGGAATCTGGTGCTGATCCTCTGTTGCTTCACACCTTGTGCTATCACCCAACCTGTGCAAAATGAGTGCAAAACACCACAGGCTCCGGTCTGACATTTACTTCACTTCAGATATTTCAGTTCATACCACCAGAGATAGTGGCCCTTCTTCTGATTTGGCAGCTTTTTAATCTCCCTTTGCACTGGAGAAATATGTGTACAGTCCACAATAATGGGAAAAAATAGTACTTCAGATGTATTTGATGGTCAAATTATTTCATTTGAGTTCCCCACCCGTCAAAACAATGCAATAATATTTTTCCTCACAGGAGTCTTGAGGAAAACCTTGGCTTTCAGCTCAATTTCTAATTCATTTGAGAATAGCAAACTGTCTTGTCTTTGCTAGGATTTGTCGACTGTTTATCCCAAGATAATGAATCCAAGATAAACCCACCTTCTTCCATTAACATGGCAAGGGAGAAAGACAAGTGATTACATTCCACATTTCTCTACCATCCTGGTTTCTGAAGGCAGAGCTGCCCTAATTCATAAAGCTGAAGCTGTGCTTCTGGAGGAGATGAGGGAGGGACAAAGTAGAAAGTAGTTTAAATACTTGGAGGATTCTTTTCTTCTGTGAAGCATTGAGAAGGGCCAGGATCAGCTGACCATTCATTTTGGATGATCGTTTGTGAATTGGCATCTGAGAAAAGTTTTCAGCAAATGTCTTGCATGCTGTGATATCCTTGTGAGAGTCCTAGAGCTCAGCCAGCATTTTCAGAGGACTGGACAAAGCTGTGGGGGTGCTACCCTCACACACCATCTCTCACTGGCCCCGGGGCTAAGAAGCATTTCAGACCCATTCATGCACAGTGTTCACCTGCCTAACTTCATTGGCCTGGTTTTGGGGGAAGGACCTTCAGATTGCCTTTCTGAAAGATGACTTTCCTCACTTCAGAGTGGATCCCAGCCTCCAGGCCAGCAGGCACAGTGAAGACCTGTCTTGCCATGCTGCTCTATGACTCTGTATTGCTTCACTATGCTCTTCTTTATGGTCATGTCTATTCCAGTGCTGAATGAAAAACCTTTTTGCCATGCATATACATCCTTTGTAATCAAAGAAATCAAGAGCTGTAGTAGATATTGTGCTCTGGACCATGGCATTAACTGGAGATTATCTGATTTAGATGAATTTTAATTAAGGCTCTTCTCCTCAAGCATAAGCACAGTCCCCTACCTCTTTGGAAACAGAAAAGGGGGCAAGATATGAACAGGAATGATAACATCAGTCATTCTGAAAGCGAAACTGTGAGTTGTTAGGTAAAATGACCAAGACTCTCACAAATTTACTCTCTTGTGAATCAAGTTAGTGACTCCATAGCCTAGATGCACATTTGAAATGAAACGAAATTTATTTTGAACCAGGTATCCAATTACTTCACATGGTGTCATCTTATTCTGCTATGATGTAAAACCCTGTTACAGCACTTGCCCAATTCAGCCCATGAGCCCACGGATCCCTGCTGTAACTCACTCAGTAACCTTCCTTCCAGCCCAAGGAGTCCTACTTGATTCAGCCATTCCTATTGTAAAACACACAACAAAACTTGTCCAGCCTTCGTACCATCCTTTGTATCCTTTGTGGTTTTGGCCTTAAGAGCCTATTTTTCAGTGCAATGGGACTAGAAATTCATGCAATATACAGGATGAATGAACAACAAGTTTTCAGACTAGGAACATTACCTGCACCTCATAAAGGTTGGCAAGTGTTCCCAAAGCTCCAAGATTAGCAGCTTCCAAAAACCTAAAATGATACTGCTATTTTTTTGCCTTTGTGAAGTTTTGTGTCTAACTAGAATTTGTCAGATCCAAGGGAGTCTCTTGCCAGCTTACATTTCTCTCCATTAAGACCTCTGTGTATAAAACAAAAACCACAACCAAACTGGCAGTTGACAGATTGGCCAGTTTATCACTTCATCACAACATGATTATGTATGCCAGTAAGAAAATTGTTCCAATGAAGCAATTTATGATTTTAAAATCATATAAAAAACATGTAGTCATGTATAAATAATCCTGGAGGTTCTGTCAAGAAATACAATGATAATGAATTATTTTATCATGGTACATAATCTGATGCTCACACAGACACTGGAAGATTTGCACTAAAATTATAAAACAGCTGATTTCAGTTGAAGGCTGAAAAGAGAGAGAATCTGAGAAGTTTTGGTCCAGATTGGCATGTCCTTTACATTCACCATTTTACACAGATTTGCCACTTTAGCCAAGGGCAATTTCTTTGGTGAAGAAATCGAATTACTTTATTGGCCGAGGAAATAGATATTACTTTATTAATCAGCACTCTGGATTTAGGAATTCCAAAATGTGAATTGGTCATAAACTGTCAATGCCTATTTAGAATGAATCTGCCTAAATCAAACCAAGTGTGTTTGGGCTGATGTGCAAAACTTTCAATATTTACTGTAGGTATGTAGGATCAGAATGCAGAACTAATGCAGCCATCAGTGTATCATGGTATTAAGATAGAAGAGAGCCAAACAATGGGTTTTGAAGGCAAGAAGAACTTGCTTTGACATGCAAATTTATGTCAGTCTTATGTACTGAAGCCAGCAACCAAACAGCTCGTTTAAAAAATGAGCCATAAAGACTGACACTGTCAGTGGACACTGAGACAGGATTTATGGTACCCAACAGACACTGCCTTGGAAGATGATTCAGGAAAACCTGCTTGATTACTTATGTGGCCTTTCGGTTCAGTGTGAGTTTCCATAAGTGTGGGACAAAACACTTGGGTATGAAAGGTGAATAACCACATAAACAAATTAATTGATGGAAATGAGTCCTGCACCATTATATAGTCAATATGCCAAATTACTGAAGGTAACCCTTATCCAGTCATCAAAAACAAGAAGTTTGTCCTATAATACTAAAAAAGAAGACAAATTTTGGCTAGATTTCTATCAGGGAAAAGCATTTCTCAATTCTTTTTTTCCCCCACAAAATCAAAATTACAGATGCAGATGTTCTGAGGTAGATACACTAAGATTAGTTCAAGTTAAACTGTGACATATTTGAATATTGCTATAGCTCATATTTCAAAGCCAGGCATGAAGAAGGAAGGATATAGATCCTATGAATTTCTACCAATTGCCACATTTTAGTGCCAGCAAGTGATAAAAAATTTTGTCCTTCTCTTGTCCCATTTCTGTAATGTAATACACAATATACAACTCATGCTGGAGCTGTGCCATTGATACATCTCACACATGCAGTGTTTTAGTAAATTCAGACTTCCTCATTACAATATGTTCCACTAAAGTAAAAAAAACCAACTGTATATGGGTCTTGCTTCAAGAAAGTATTTACTCATTTTCCACATTTTATCCCTTTTGATGACAGCAAAGAGAGTTTAAGGCTCCATTTAGTTTAATGACACAGTGTTAGTTTTCTAATATTACAGAAGAAATATCCTTCTGACGTGACCTGGAAACACCTCTGAGGGTGCCTGCATTCATTGAGTCCTGTTTTGGGGAAAGTGAACAGTTAATACTTGTGGTTGTGATAGCAACATGGTGGTTCTGTGATGGAGTTTTTTGCCTTCTGGGCATGGGCCAGAATTTACAAACTCATTTCACATGATTTGAAATATGTTTCTATTGCAAGAGAGTTTACTTGTAATACTCTTGCAACAGAGACAGACCAGATTTCAGCAAGTTTTGGGTAAGAAATTGTTCCTCAGTCTAATAGCACCCCACAGAACTGTCCAACTGAAATTTCTTTGTACAAAGCTATTTCATTTTATGTAAGTGGCAACTTATCCTACAGACGAGGGGATTTCTAAGTCATTGTTAATTATTGTGTTCTCCTTTATTTCACATCAATACATATTTATTGCTACTTAATTATACTATTTTGCCCTCACATTTTTAGAATGCACTGATTAACCTGCAACTAATGGAACTCAAATGGATATAGAAAGGACCTGATTGGCCTATAGAATTTTTTGCATTTTCTGATCTTTTACTTTTCTTTTGTGCTTATTCTTTTACATGTCAACTAGCATTTCTAGAATCCCAAGATTTTTCTGAAACTTTAACATTCTTGCCATAAGCAAGAAAGCCACAAGCAATGTTTTGAAGATTTTATTCTGGGTCAAAGAGAATTTGCTGACAGTAGGAATTCTTTGTGAGTAGACCCTGCTGAATAAGGACTTTTGCTGGACTTTCGCTTTTATTTCAATTCAATATGCTCACAAAATGAGCATAGTGGTATAGGATTGCTACTAGTTTGCTCTCAGAAAAGTTCTGAAGTATGGTTCTTGCTTTGGACTTTAGTTAACAATACTTAACTAGGATGTATTTTCTATTTATTCATAAAAATCTATGTTTCTAACAATTTATAGCCCATGAAGATAGTTTTCAGAGAGGTTCATAAAATAATAACCAATAGTTCCTCTGAACAAAACGTGGTGGTTTGGGGTTTTTTTGTTTGTTTGTTTGATAATGTTATTTAAAATAGGAATTATCCAATTCCCCAAAATTACAAACTCACAGAGTAGCTCTGAGGACTTATTACTACTGCACTTGTATTGTGTTTTGTAAGCGGTAAGACCAAAATTCAGCATTGCTGGGCTACTGCAATTTCTTGACAAGTCCAAGCTTTCAGGTTATTATTAAATGTCATTGCTTTAAGCTTGCTGTGGGCAAAAGGTGTCGGGGTAAATTAAGTACAACAATCTCTGAGCTTCCTCTCTCTAGACCTGTTCCTAAGTTGTTTTCTTCAACTTCCATGAGACTTGCAGGTGCTCAGAATAAGGTCCCATCCAGCAAATCAGTCTACACCCTGCATCTGCCAAAGATGTGGAGACAAGCATTAGATTTTGGCTGACATCTCTATCTTAACATGACAAACGCTAAAAAACACTCACCCTCCCCCAACGTAAAAATGAAAAAAAAGAAAAAAAAAAGGCAAGGAAAGCCTTAATATTGGTTAAAATGTCAGTTGAATTAAATGAGAGTGCTGTGATTTGTACCCATGAGGGGAGAAAGAAAGAACAGCAGGTATGTTAGAAGTGCAAAAAAATATTGAGTTTCACACATAGCATGTACGAGCTGACAAGTCTGCTGGCAGCTGCCTGGTCACGGGGGGCTGCAGGGATAGCAGGAAAATACAGTCAGTGCTGTGGTCCTGAGAAATGGGAGAGAAAAAGAGACAGACCAGGGCAATAGATATATCTCTTGGCTTGCTAAAGCCCAAGTCACTTTAGACTCAACTCTCAGCTCACAGAATTGGGAAAGACCAAAACTCAATTTCTGAGGGAATTAAAACACAGCAAGAGGCCCTCTTTTCCACAGGTATTTCCTCTGATTGATCATCTGGCCTTTTCCATGGTTCCATTGTAGTGGATCTGTATGGAGCTTAATGTCTAAACATACTGGGAACTGCTAGGACAAAAGGCAAAATATAAATATAAATAAAATTTTAAACACGTGATCTCTGTTTTTTCATTATTAGTATAAAGATTGAATAAGAAAACTAAAATGTGAAGTCTACAAAAATCAGAAAATTATCTTTCTGGTAATCAGAACTGCTAATTGGAGAAATGGATTGTTTTGGTTTTCCACAGAAAATAAATCACATTTGAAGAAAAATAAAATTGGAAGAAAAAATACTTAAACCTTTAACAAAAAGTTTTTTCATATCTTAATGCTGAAATAGATTGTTAAGCCATATAATCAATAATTTTCTGGCAGTGAAGGAAAATGGATGAAGATTAATTTCAGTATTGAATTATTGCAGTATTTTCTCATAGTTTTATAAAAAAAAAAAAAGTTTAACTAAAGTTCCATTTTCTCTACAAAATCAACTTTAAGAGCAAATAGTCTGACAATAAGATCTTACACTATGTAAAGTTTTTAAATTTTTCCAAGTATGGCCTTTTGTTCCAAATTAGACATATTCTCATCGTATTTGAAGAATAATACTTTCCATAATTGTTTTAGATGGATTTCTGGATTTCTGCTGTGGTGAGGAGATGATGCTGAGTTTGTGTTTTTTAATGTGTTAAAGTACCTAGAATTTGGGATGGGCACTTTAGTGCTTTTTTATGTAAAACCAAACAAAAAATCAGTTATAATAACACCTACAACAGTGATGACCTGGAAGGTGTGGTCATGGTGTTGTCCCTATATGCTTTTTACTGCAGTTGGCACAAAGTCTGTTACTACCAGAAGCAGATCTATTTTGTGGATAATCTGGGAGATGAAAGACCCCATTTCATCACATCACTTAAGCACGCCCTTAGCTCATTACACACACTCCAGTTTAATTGACTTGGAGGTTTAAGCAGGGCACAGTCTGTGAATAGGGTTGTATTGAATAGATGCAGGATTTTCTCCTCCAGGAGACTGCCAATCCAGACAACCAAATGGGAAGCTCTGGAGTCAGGCCTGTGCCCAGGTTTTCCAGTGACTCCTAAGCCAGCCAAAGGCCTGTTAGGCTTGAGCATCCATGCCTCATCCCAGCTCCAGCAGCAATGATCCTGAAGTGGCACTGAAGATGGGTGTTGTACCTGCTTGCAGCTGTCATTTTTGAAAGATACCAGAAAAAATGGGACCTAGGTAACAGGTTAAAATAACTCACTGGGGTCGTGAGGAGCCAGTCTTCCTCCTGCTCTTTTCAGTGCCAATTTTTTGTAACCTTCTTAAGAGCAAACACTTGGAGAATGCAGGGTAAAGTCAGAGGCTCAGTTTGGGCAGCCTCCCAACTGCTCCTGCCTTCACAAGCACGGAACACAGCATTGTTGTTTCAGCTAATGACCTCATCCTTTAGATCACCATGATATCACAGATAGGGGTTTTAGCAGATTTGAATTCTGTTGAAATCTTTAGACTTATTCCACCTTTATACTGAACGCCAGAGGAGCTCCAGTTAATCTTCTTTAAGGCCCTATTCGCTTAATGGAAACGCTTAGCTGCATAATTGCTTTGAGCCTATTGCTATTCCAAAAGGAAAATATAATAATCTAATGGTATTGTCTCTATAAGCGAATGAGAATTTCAGGAGTGGATGTTGGTGCCACCCATGTGATCCGGAGAGGTTAATGCAGTTAAAGTTATTTCACAGTCCATTAAGGAGCTTACGGTGACCCGCCGACCTTTGAGCCAACAACACGGAATCCATTATCATCACAACGGAGGAGCCGGGGCTCCGCCGGCTCCGCAATGGGCCCGGGAAATCCCAAGTTAGTACTTAGTTTAAAAAAATGCACTTTTCTTTCTGCTTCTTGGGTATGGCTATTAATACACCCTCCCGTAATTTGTAACATTAACATTGCTGAAGGTACAGAAAAGGACATTGAAATGAAGACATCAAAACTGCTGACTTGGTTCGGAGTATGATAATATTGGCTACATATTGAAATGGTGGATATATATAACAGGAGAGATCAAGATGAAGAAAGTCAGGGAACTCGGGAAAATTGATGATAAATTATTGAAGGCTCTGCAACTCATTTAAGCAAATAATAGCTTTACTTCACATTTTCTGATACCACAAGGCTAGTGCTTTTTTTGTTGTTTTATTTTGTTTTGTTGTTTAAAATTATTTATATGAAGTAGATATCTGGCAAGAAGAAGAAAAGGACATTGGGAGTTTACCATATGCAGTATAGGTACATTTTAGTTCAGCTGATGTAGATAACTGATATTTCTTCATCTAAACCATTTTTATTTAACTATTTTATTTACACATTAATAAGACTCTGCAGAAGTATTCTCTAGTATATTTAATGATGTTAAAATAAATACATAATCTTCAATCTACAAAAGAATTTTTAAAAGATTGTGTCAGTCACACAAAAAGCATTGATATGGCATGCTGAGGAAGAAAAATTAAATTTTAAAATCCTGAAATTTATCAAGAAAATGTAATGGATTTTACTCTCAAAGTTAATGATCTTCCAAGTTGCTTAAGAGCAATAATAAGAATATTGAGATGATATCTGCATGCAATTGTGTCACATTTTATAAAAACTGTACTGTTAAAATCCTAACATGGAAAAGACCTCATCCCAGAGCTCAATAAACATTAAGCAATTTGATAGTACAGACATCAAATTACACAGTTTTTTGGTATGGTTAGGGATGAAAAGAGAATGACAAACCTTCCTAAAAACCCTACAAGTTATTAAGGATCACAGCACTGGAAAGTTGACCAGTATCTCTGATGCTTCAGGACCCATTTTAAGCAAATGAAAATTGAGACTGCCACAAGCAAACCCGCTCATGTCTGTGGTATGGTAGTACTGACAGAGAAAAAACATGTATAGCTGCAGCAATTTCAAGAATACAAGACAGTAACATCTTTTCATAGCTGGTAGTCAGCTCAAGTAATTGGAAACAGGGTTATATCCTCCTGATTACTCTAAATGAAAAATAATGTTCTGATGCTGTTTTTTAATGACAGTCCTCATGGTAAACTTTGTATTTTTACTATGGAAAACCTTGAGAAGGTAGTCTGAGTTGCTCTGCTACAAAACATAGATAAAACTTGCATATATCCTAATTTTCTGTATCATGTCTTTAGAGAGATTATGAAAACTATGTATATTGAGATTGGATTATGCTGAAGAGGGCCTGCAAGAAACAGCAGCATATTTTGTGGAATTCCAGAATTTGTGTTAACTAACTGCATAGTGTCTCTCACCACTTTACTGAAAAATACAATCAGCTAAATTACTCTATTAAATGACAGAGATAATCTCTCTCTGACTCTTTAACAAACATGAAAGGAGGGAGGGCAAATCTGTGGAGTGCTGTGAAGCTGGTAGGGTGTGCATCACTGCACGAGTTAAAATAGCTCTTTTAAAAATATTGGGTTTTTAGCATAGCAAAGGGGCAGCCAAGCTGTACTTTCCTTTTTAGAGATCATTGTGGTCACCCTGTCATTGGCTAAATAATTAAGTAAGTAGTGAGAGTGAGGGGAGAATAACAATTTGAGTACTAAATGATAACTAGCCTTAAAAGATGTTTCATGAGATACATGTTATTTTAGGGAAGTGGTGAAATCATCATGAGTTACTGTGAGAGGTATGCAATGCAGGCAATTTCCTTTCTATTTCTAGTCCTTATTTTTAATGAAGAAGGGGTCATTTTGTTAATTCCTACACTCACTAGCCAGAGCAGTGTGCGGCTTAACTGAGCCCCAATTCTCTCTCTCTCTCTCTCTCACACACAGGCACTCTCAAGCACATTTACAGAGCAGCAATTATTGAGAAAGTAGCCAGGGTAAATGTAGGTTGGCATAATAATATAATACAAGTAATTAATCATGGGGTGTAGGATTCATTATGTCAACAAACTAGACGAAACCTCTTTGGGAGTGTGATATAAAACAATATGTAGGAATGATTTCTTTAAAGTGACAGGCAGAGATAATCAATCAAAACTCTATCTGAAAAAGCAACATATCCATAAACCTGGAATGTTTGGGACCAGGAAGTGTAGATACCGTCACTGCAATATAGGATACCTTTCAGAGAGTTCTTATGCAAATGGAATTAATAAATGGTATACCAAAACAATAAACATATTTTACCACACCACAGAGGTGCATAATGCAGGCTATTTTTCTAATATATATAACTTTTCCTAAGGACTTGAACACTTTCCTGAAGATTATAGCAAAAAGCATAAAAAATCTGAGCACTCCTAAAGGCTCTACAATTTCAAGTTGCAGTGACAGAAATAAATAACATTGATATACAGCTAGGAAGTCCCACTACTGCACATGGGCAGGAAGTGGAAGCTGATTTTTCTATGTAGAAATCACATCTAGAGACTACAAATTTCAGGCAAAAGTTAGCAATAACTTGTTAGTGAAATAGCAAGTGAGCAGTGAAAATCTTTGCACATAAATGGAGCTCCAAAGTGAGTCTCAGCCTTCAGTAGCCAAAAATAAACCAGTTCTTGGCTGAAAGACATAAGTGTTATTGTGAAATTGATATCCCTCCTTGGCTTATTCCCAGACAATATGTTGCCTTTCTGGGGGCTGATCAATGTGATTGATGTGATGTGTGAAATCCAGGAGGGAGCTCCCCTTTAATCAAACCCACTGTCCTCCACTGATAGGCAGCTGTGGACTAACATGTTCTTCTGCCTTGCTCTCTCTGGCTCCCCTCAGAAATTACCACAGGCACATCAAAAAGGACGAGAGGGGAGAGACAAACGAACTGCAGCACAGGACGTGAGAGGGCAGCAATCGAGCGGTGGATTTAGTTGTTCAAAAACTGAAAGCCCGTGACTCTGCCAGGCAGCCCCTGGGACGGAGAGGACGGGTTTGCCGCCAGGACAGAGCGTGCCCTGGTGCTGGGTTACCCCCACATCCCTCCCCTGGCTTCCCCTCTCTGCTAGCATCGATCTGAGTGAGCTCTTTGTACTGCCTTGGGCTAGCACGAAGGTAAAATAATCAGGGTTAAAAATATCTTAAAAGGTTTTTGGGCATTGCTTTACTCATTTAGACGTGATGTAAGTAGCTGTGCAAAGAATTTTAAATACTGACCCAGTGCAATTTTGCACATCACTGGCTTATAGCCCTCCACGTTTCTCTTCTGCTTGTACAGTGAAAGATGTGTGTGTCCAAAGGTTGCTGGTTTTGGACTTCAAGCAGCCCAATCTTTTTAGCTAAATAGCAATTAAGTTGTTAATACTTCCCTAGCATGTGGAATATATTTAATTGGTCTATCTTAAAAGGTTAATGTTACAGCATGATTTTTTAAAATATGTTTTTAGGGGTTTATTTTCATAATTGTAAAGATTTCAGAGGTACAAATCTCTTTGGTTAACTTTTTAAAAAATTTTCTATATTATTGTAGTACTTTCATATCCACTCTTGATGCCCAATTGTCAAATAATTATGTCACAGGCCACCAGCTAGGAAAGTCCATCCAGGCCTTCAATGGAAAATTTATATGGCTTTAAAGTTGAACCAATAAAAAAGAACTTCTTTTACATTTGGAAATGGAGCAAGTAAGGGAGTTTTGCAACCTGAACATGTTCTTGAATCCAAAGGTGGAGTAGCCAGTGTTAATATATTTTGAATACCCATAAGAGGTGGGTAAGTAAAAGTTGATCTAGCAAAGGAAATAAGTGTGTGCTAACTTTGTGTATGTGAACAACCTTGCAGAGTCTATGCCACCAGTCATAGACCACATATTTTAATGTCTTACAAAAATGAATTTACAGAGAGAAACTGATTTTTTTCACTGAATTTGAGCACAGTACCCTTACACTGAAAGTGCAAAGGCTTTGTATGGTCCATACATCCCATAGCCAAGAGTTCTACCTGACTGTCAGGTTTTATAAGTTTGCCATTGTAGCTGGGAGTTAAAAGCCTGAATAAGAACCCAGCATTGCCAAACCCAGAGCATTAATCTGCTTTTTGTTTTTCCTGTCCCTTTGTGAGTAGCACCACACTGCTATTAGGGGACCCATGGTCATGCAGGCAGACATCCCTGCAAGATCTACCTTGCTCCTGTACTGTTCTGAGTACCAAAAATATATTTTTATTTGCATCAGCATAGACCTTTCCCCATTAGAGAGCAAACAACAATCATTTATGTACAAATGCATCACAAAAGAATTGAAACTTTGTTTTCCTTTCCTTGTTTCAAGTTGCATAAGTAAACCTATTTCTTTCAGATTCAGGCAAGACTGCACAGCAGCCTTGCATTGAACAGGAACAAAAAACCCTCAGCTAATGCCATGGGGTAAATGTAAATTTCGAGAAGGCAGAATTTCCCAAGGTACAGTCTTTTAAGATGAATTTTTTTAAATAGTACAATCACAAATGCACTCTCATCACAGACACACACTTAGAAAATTGCGTATAGTGAATATGAAGAACATCTAGCTAGATATTATCAATTCTATTGCTGCAAAAATGCACAAATTTTCCAGATGTAGGCACACAGTATTTGTATTTATACATCCATATCACACCCTATCCAAAAAATTCAAAGATCCTAGTTACACCAGTATTTTTCTAAATCCAAATTATTTCAGGGTTTTTCTCAGGCTCAGAAAATAACTGTTGCATGGGGTTTTTGTAATTAATTAGTATTTTTTATTTTCAGTTATTTTAAGATCTCCTTTTGCAAAGGAAAGACAGGACAGTATTCTTGGAGTTCTCTTTCATGTAGTGGAAATTAAAGAATTGTCTGACTACCAAAATGCATCTGCCAAAGCTTAGATCCTCATCTTGATTACTTGAAAACGTCATTTTCATAGAACAGACTCAATAAAACACTAAGAGGGATTAATGAGTGTAGCGCTGCTTTACTGAATTCTCAGTCCTACTCTACCTCACCATGTTGCTCCTTGCCTTTGGAGTCACTGTGTTAAGGCCCAGTTCTCGTGGTGATGGACATTGATTATCTCAAAGAAGGATAAGAAGCTGAAGGTGTCAAATGAGTCCTCAGTCACACCACAGACAACCATCTGTAGGATGTCATGTGAAAAATATTTAGCTTGCAGCCAGCAGTTCCCATGGAAATCAACACATGGGAATATTCAGACTGAATATTCACATTCAGACTGGAATACTGCTGGTCTAAACCTCAAAAAGTTTTTGAAGAAAATCAGAAGACAGAAAGACATATTTGTGTCTTCATTCCAAGTAAAAGGCAGCATTTAGAAGTGATCATTTCCATCAAAGAAAAGATGCCTAAATATTCCCTCCAAATCATAATATTTTCTGCACAAGAAAATTTATTTTGACGTCAGTGAACTACACTGTGTTAAATACTTACTTTTAATAGCCACGGTAGTAAGCATTTCAAATGTACATCAGCTCACTAAAGCAAATATTTGTTGAACGCATGTTAGTAGCAATGCTCAAAGGCAGGCTGCAGCACATTCTTTGGCTATGTCTCCACAATGAGTATCTCTCCAAGTACATTTTCAGGGGAGTCGCACTGAAAAATTGCAAGCTCTGATCTCAGCTGGGCCTCTGCAGTGAGTCCTGCAGATAATGTCTAATGCACAAAGACCAAACAGTGGGTAGACTGCCAAATTCTTATTTGTCCTTCACATGGAGACCATATTGACTGTTTCAAAAACTCTTTGTATGAGCCATTATTTTCAAATTGTTTCCCAACTTATACTGCAATTGAAAATTGGACAGCTCTTCAATTGCTCCAACATTTCAATTGATTACCAATACAGGTTTTCAGAATTAAGAATATTGCTCTATTCTTTTCCACAGCATCATGTTGACTTTGTGTTGTGGTCATTTAAATATTGCTTCACAGTTTGTGCCGGACTAAGGTGTTTAGATAACAGAAGGGAGAATCAATTAGATTTATTATCTCTAAACTGTACAGTAAGTGATGAGACAACCCCTACACATAATGTAGCACCCATTTTCAAGGACTTGTGTAGTTGTAGTTTTAGTAGTTTAAGTAACAGAACAATTTATAGTGACATATACATTGTTGGAAAAGACTACTTAAATAGAATCAAAATTATCCCCAAGCAGGAAAATGAAGAAAGTAGGTGAAAGCCCTCACTCTTGAAGGAACTGACTATGGCTGGTTACCAAAGTTGAGGTTACAGCTCCAAGCCAGAAGCTACACTAGAACAGCCTTCTTGAGCTTTCCTGGCTTCTGTTTGTCCAGAAGTCTATTATTACTTATCCTGACGTCAGGTTTAAAACTCTTCTTAAGCTTCTTTTGCTCTTACTGTTTTTAGTAGGAGCTTTTGAGTAAAATTGACCAAAAGATGCTGTAAAAATGCATTTAAATGCTTTAGCTTTGCATCCTTTAACAAATGGTCTCCTGAATTTTTTCCAAAGTCAAGTGAAGACAAATTAAGTAATTTTCTGATATCAATAAACTTTAATTCATAATCTGCATGATTGTATTTATGGCCAAACAAATATGATGTGAAAAGTTTTTTGCTTTTCCACTGAAAAGCAAAAACAGCACTTGTTTTTTCTCTACTCAACACTAGGGATTTCCCTTCATTTGTTCCCAATGAGATATTCAAATTGATGGGATAGCATTAAAGAAAAGGTCACATACACAAAGGCTAAAGAGCTTGATCCATCCCCCAAAATCAATGGAAAGTTTCCTGTTGGTTTCAATGAGTGCAAGATTGGGCTCATAGTCCTTTAATCTTTGCTCATAATTCTTCAGAGTCAAGTGTTTTGCCTTCAATGACTTTGGAAAAAAAGGAAGTCCATCCCTCTGAATAAATTATTCAAAATCAACCTTGGAAATACCTCCCTGTATAAAATACACTCAGTGTTCTTCTGTCTGAAGATAAGGAATAAGTTTCACATGAGTAATTTCCATGTCTACTAACTATCCCACTATGTTCCGCCATTAATTTTTCCACCATGATAAAACCTCACTTATTACTAGTTCAAGGTTTTCGTGACTTTTGTGACACATGCAGCTCATTCAAAAGCCTACTTGTATTCTATTCGAACTGAATTTGCCAAATTGCCTTATACCTGGGACATATGAAGAGCCAGTAAGTATCCAGTTTGCCAAAGAAAGTTAAGGCTCCCTCTGGATATAACAGACCTATAGTTTCCTGAGTATTAAGTTCTCCAGTGAGTGTTCATCTGCTGCCCGTTCATGACACATGTTGTCTAAATAACATGTAAGATTTATTCTACACCTACAGATATCAGCAATGCAAACAGGGAAAACATGACAGTTTTCTGAAGCTATAGCATCTCTGGATATTTTATTTGAGATATATATCTATATATCTATATATAGATATATAGATATATAGATATATATTTTATATATTCATAACTTGGCAAGTTATGAATCTGAGAAGTTTAACACTTAGATTAGACACCTCTGCAAGAGTCCTAGGCTGACCCAGAAAATAGTCCCAGAAATTCAGATGCTGCTGCTTTTCCTCCATAGCTGTTACAATGATTGAAGGGAATGGCATTGTGCAGCTGAGGACACCAGTTTTTCCTCTGGTGTTCATCAACCAAAATCCTGATCAGCTTTAGCCCTTGAAGGCTACAGCATTCTCTAGAAATGTTGGCCTTACCTGGGTAGCTGAAGAGTTCTTCTTAAAGTCTGTTTATTATGTTCTTATAAATATTCTTATTATTCTGCCATTATAATCAGATTGTAGTCATTTTAATTTTCACTACCTCTGCTGTTTTTCTGTGTTCTAGATGGGGACTGTAATTGATATTTCACTAATACAGAAATTTCTGATCATATACCATCCCACAGAGCACCCCTTAATATCCCCAGAATCCACAGACAGGCCTATTGCAATACAAACAGAAAGTGAAACCTCATCAAAATCTTACATTCTGATACATTTTCCTATTTACATCAAAAGGAGGCGTTCTCCATTTCCATATGTGGTAGATCAGGTCCTACAGGCACAGCCCCTTAACCAGCATCTAGTTAGATACACATTTACCAAGGTTCAGGATTTTCATCACTCGTACTAAATTATAAGCTTAAAGGTGATACATCCACTGTTTCTGCAATAGAGGGTAATCCATTATGTAGAAATGTATGTAGAAACGTTATATTTCAAAAATCTGTTGTTTGCACTAAAAAGAAAATTGAAAAAGAAGTAAAATGCATAAGTTCATTTAGAAGTCTTATTCTATTCTGGGAAAGGTCAGAAGTAGATTCATATTGAATATTTCCATTGATAATTATTGAATTTCACAATATTTATACAGTCTTAGGATATGGCAAGCCACCATACTTTCAGAACAATCTCTGCTCAGAAAATAATTTGCTGTTCTGTGTGTTCATTCACAAATCAGGCTCCAACTTTAGAAGACAGAAAAGCTGTGCTGCCTGGCAACCCCATCTTTTCCTCCAGGGTGATGGCACTGTCACCTCGCACACACAGGGAGGAACTGTCCCTGAAAGGTAAGGCAGGCATGAGAAACAAGGCAGGCATGAGAAAACATGCAAGGGACGGGGTGGATGTGGAGGCATAGAGCAGAAAATAACATTAGCTAAAGTAGCTGCCAGTGAGTGTAAGATCTGCCACAGCTGTAGAAAGAAATCTCCCTCTTTAGCAGCTGAGATCACATCCACTCTAACCTAGTCCTGGGACTCCAAGGGGCTGTGTGAGTGCAGGCACAACTACTGCAAGTGAAAAGACAGCTTAACATTTAAACAGGAACATCAAATCCAAGAACCTCTAGGACCTTGGCATCTAGACAGATATTTTTGAAAAAGTTATTTTCAGATTTAGGTGCATAACACAGCAATGAAGTGGCACACCAAAGTGATACCCTTTTCCAATTTAACACTGGCAATCCTGTTGGCTGTAAGGAGTCACACAGCGACATTATGCTGAAATTCTTGGAGGTTAGTTCTGATGAGAAAGTGTGACCAATAGTAGTCATATTTAACATCACAAACTAAGTTAATTTGGAACTCTTCAAGCACTGCGCTTTAAAAATATGTTTTTCAAAAGGTTTTCAAACATTTTTTGGAAATGTTGTACAATGAAATTTTGCAATGCTGCCCTTATCCCTCTAGATTTAAATAGCCTAAACAGTAAACTGTGTTTGCAAGAGTTGAAAGTCAGTTGGATCAAGTCAGTTCTCAAGTGAATCGATGTATCCTGATTTATACCACAGTTGATCTGATTAGTCTCATAAGAGAGGCAGCAGCTCTAATAAAAGCCTCACTGGAAAAAAGTAGTGTACCCACTCATTGCTAACTTTAATATTTTGTGAAAACAAGAAAGACTTGAAGGTAAGCAGCTTTAATGAGCCATTGATTTCCTTTTTTTTTAAATGTTAATGAACTGGCTAAAATAAGTGATTTTTTTTTTTTTTAAATATCAGATTTAAACAACATGCATGATGTTTTCTACATGATCCCAAGTGTTTATATATTAAAAACCAAATTAAAACTGATTAGTTGATAATGACTGCAGATGCTGACCTTTGGAAAGATTTATTAGTCCTGCAAACTGTGAACTGGGCTACCTGCTCATTCTGACCTTGATACAAGAACAGAAACAGCAAATGGTAGATTTAACCCTTGCTGATTCTAAAACAAATTCCTGATAAAAGAAACATCAGTTGTGGTTAAACAACTGTTCAGCCTGTGAATAACAATGCAAATCCTTTTTTTTTTTTTTTTAATGAGGCTATTAAGGAAAAATTAATTAATGTCCTCTATCTCCGTGGTTGTTTTCTAATAAATATCTTTTTAGGCCATACAGAAGACTTAGTGGAATGTTCCATTATATAATCCTTACAGTCACACTTACTTTCCATTTGGCAGCAAAGCAGGTTGAATGTGTATCATACAAAAAGATTGTTATTGCCTCCCTTTGGTCCCATGATTGGTTACACTCAATGCCCACTGCAGACAGCACAAATATTCCCCTTAACTTCAGTTTGTTCAAGTACAGGCACAGATACAGAGAAAACTGTAACTCAAAAGCAGGCATTTATCAAGGTAAAACATCAGTAAGTCTTCTAAATATCTGAGAAAATGATTTAATTGCAATTTGGGTTAAAATAATGATGATAACTGGAAGTGCTTTAGCTTACTTTTTATTTATTTATTGTTACTTCTTTTCAGGAGCCTGTTGATGACTCTTAAGCTCACAATTCATGTCTATTGACTTTAATATAACCCATTGCAATACTGATAGATTCTGCCTTCAGCTGCTGCTTTATACCTTACTAAATTAACAGCTAAACATCAGTTCTTACTCCTGTGTTTTTAAGCACAAAGAAGCTGTCTGGACAGTCTGGTAAATGGATTGTGATCAGGGACAACTAGTTACATGAGTTAATATTAAAAAAAAATGGGGTGAGGGATAGGCAAAGGGGTAGAGGAGAAGGGGATTTTGGGTTGGGGGGTTGTGGGCTTTTTCTTTTCTTTTTTTTTCTTTCCTTTCTTTGTTTTTTTGTTGTTTTTTTTTTTTTTTAGCCACCCCGTGATCTCCACTGCAATCTGTTTTGTCCGTTGCTTCTGACAGTATCTCAGGGAACCTCGCTTGGTGAGATTGATTGGTACCTCCAACTTAGCCATTTCCTTGCAGAATGGCTGCCTTTTTTTGCCTAATGATGTTACATTTGTCCTGCAGATGATGTAGAGCATGCTGCAGAGGATGAACAGCTCTGCTCTGATCACTCCTTAGTTGGCAAGTACTCGCGCTTCACACCAACACTCCTCAGCACCATTAATATTATATATAGATACCCTTGTCACAGATTTACATTCGGTGATCCGAAATCGGGACAGGAAGGGTGAAGTGTGCGGGGGGTGTGTGGGTGAGGAGGTGATCTGATTTATTGTGAGGAATGTTGGTGAATAAAAAGGAAGTGATCAAATTTATATTAATGTCTTGACCTATATTCTCAGTGCTGCTTTTTTCACTGCTCAGCCCCGAAGTGTCTTTCCTTCTGCAACAGATTTCAAAAAGTCTTTAAAAACATGAAGGTTCAGTGTCTCAATACGCATTGACTTGCAATAAATTCTTTGAAATCACAATGTTGTGCATTGATGACAGCCCCTGGGGAGATTAATTAGTCATGAAGTAGAGTCCAGGTTCCCAGTCTCTAAAATGGTTCATGCATGATCTGTACATCCACGACTGGATGCGCACAGGAAAGACAAGCACTGAACACAGTAAAACTCAGAGAAAGTTGCAGAGTTACACTGAATTTACATACTCACCTGCAGATCCTATGTGTAAGACTTGCTTGGAAGTTCATTAAAGAAAAAGCAGACCTTTAGTGTACACCTTACACAGGAAATGCAATACCAAGCCATATAGAAATCTTGCACAAAGTTGGTGAATCAAAGTACTCAGAAATGCAGAAATAAGATTTCTTGCAACCTAACTTCAGCATCTTTTATTTAGGTCTTCTATTAATAACTTCTTTAGTGCAATAAAGTGTTCATCCAATTACTTTCATGGGGCACCTGCTCTGGGGATGAATCAGTCACTAAGTATAACCTTCTCTGCAAGAATGCCAGCTTTGTTTTTCAGAGGAGATAGACCACAGAAGGTTTCCTGAGGTTTCTTGTGTGACATTTGCTAAGTTGCCTACATTTATATTCTGATTTCCAAGTAGCTCCGTTGAGGTTTGGAGGTCAGGGTGTTAAAGAGTGAAAAACCACATTTTTTTGAATGCCTGTGCCTCTCCTCTGCTGAGCGAAGTGGAGATAATAAAGCCACCTTAGGAGTAATGTGACTTATAGTGAAAGTACTGTTGTTTTCTGCATCTCTTAATTTTGAGAGTTAGAACTGTGTAAATAATCATTTTGTGTCGTTTGCATAAATTGTTTCTCAAAAATAATAACTGTGAATCAAAAAGTGGGGAATTGCCAATTTACGGTTAATGGACCGCCTTATTTCTGACTGTTTTACCTTTTTTTTCAAAGAAAGTTCAAGTTTTTTCCTATATGTAACATTGCTTCAAACTGAACAGTTTCATATAGAAAGCATTGAAATAAAATTATGTGCTTTAAAACATCTGTTTCTGATAATGAAATGGAATATTTTGACTCTTTATTTTAAAGAGAAGTCTTTTATTAGTCTTTAGTTTTTAGCAGTAACAACAGTCAGAAAATGGTAAAAAATTGACTAAATGTTCCTGGCACCAAGAAGAAATGTTTTTCAGCATAGCAAATGTTCTGATTGTTGCTCTCCTCTACCTGGGCTTCCTTGGACCATGACAATCCTTGAGGAAAGGGTATATCCCCAGAAGCAAATCAAGTGGTTCTTCTTGTTCTGTAGCAGAAAAGACATGACTCAAGCACTATAGTGGAACATGAAGCTGCAGTCCATGCAATATTGCAATGAAGCACTAAGGCAAAAAACACCATTATGAGAACTGCCCAGTGACCCAGCAAGTCAAGATCTCTCTCCTACTCACCTCAGGTGGCTGGTCAGCAGTAAGTTAATGATATCTTTATACTTCTGAAAAGTATATGCAAATAGGTTATTTACAGTCCATTAAATATGTGCTCTTGGTACTTGAAATGCACAGTTTGTAATGACTTGAGATATACAATCAAAAATCAAATGTGTACAAAACTTTGTTCCACTTTCCTGCTTCTGCCAGATTGTCACTCCTCTGAAAGGATTTGGCAGGAACGTCACCATGTTTTCCCAGTTTCAGTTAGTGAAGCCACGGTACTTAGCTATTGACCTTGATTAATTTGCTGCTGTCCTCTTCTGTCTGATTACTAGCTCAGAAGGCCTATCAGTATTTGCAAAATTTAATTTTTCAGATTTTTACTACGTAGGAAAAAAGAATACTTTTTTCTTTTTCATTATGATTAAATATGATTTTTGTGTGTATTCATTCACATTTAGATTTATTGGTGATATTCAGCCAATATTTTAAGCATAAACTAATACCACAGCTGATTACCATCAATGCAACAAGGCATGAACTAATGCGCCATAATGCCTCATTGGAGTTATAAAGTTTTCTTATAAAATGCTTTAAAATTACTTATGTTAATTTAGTTACAAGGCTAACATGTACTGAGCAGGAAATTATGTTGTATTAATTTCAACGTTCACCTCTCTTATTAGCCAATCATATCACTCTTCTTCTTTCCATTTTATAATTATCATTAATTACCAGTTTATAATAAGTTTATTCAGTTAATTCAGTGCTGTTCATGCCCTGAAGCGTAAACCAATACTGATATCATTTGAACTTGGAACTAATTAGAAAATTGTACTACCATTAGGTAACTTGTTCTGTAAATTATTTCATCCTTTCAGGTAACCTAAGACTTTTTTTTTTTTAATTATGAGCATAAAAGACAGACATTCATGATTAATTCCTTTGAAGTTTGACACGTCAAGGTTTCTCATGGGCTTGTTTCATGTTGTTTTTACCAGCAATAAGAAAATAGACTCAGATAGAATCATTGAATCATAGAATTGGTTAGGTTGGAAAAGACCTTTAAGATCATCAAGTGCAACCATTAACCTAACACTATCAAGTCTGCCACTAAGCGCTGTCCCCAAATTCCCTTTCAAGATGTCTTTTAAATGCCTCTAAATGATGTCTTTTAAATGCCTCTTTCACTTCTCTGGGCAGCCTGCACAAACACTTGACAACCCTTTTGGTGAAGACATCTTTCTCAACATCCAATCTAAACCTGCCACTGTGAAACTTGAGGTTTTTCTTCTTGTCTTTTACTTACTACTTGGAAGAAGAGACTGATCCCCCACTTGCCTGCAACCTCCTTTCAGGTAGCTGTAAAGAGCAATAAGGTCACCCCTGACCCTCCTTTCTCCAGGCTGAATTACTCCAACTCCCCCAGACACTTCTCGAAAGACTTGTGCTCCAGACCCTTCACCAACTCCGTTGCCCTTCTCTGGACATGCTCCAGAGCCTTAATCTAAAATAACTGAAAGTAGAAAGTACGGCCCAAATGTATTACCTACAAATTTATATTGTATGCTTCCATAGCAGAAAAACCCAAAGACAGAGAGATTTGCAGGTAAAATTTGGGAGTAGAGCTTTCAGGCAAATAAACAGAGTGTTTTATTGAATAATTTTCTCTTGTACACTTTTAAAAGGGACTAGACATTGATCAAGTACCATACAGGGTCATCTTGTACTGTACAGAAAAGATAGACTCTCTTCTGCCTGCAATTTCTTCATTGAATTTTTAAAAGAGATCCTTTAAGAATGATTTCTTACAGTAATTCTGCAATTTGAGCTGGAATTTTGATTATGATTTAACAGCTCAACCTTATAAAAGAATATTAACACAGTAATGCTACTAAATAATATCCCTTTCTGCAGCAACAGTGGTTTAATTCCAGTGCACTTTAAATACAGTTGCAGGTTTTCATATAGATTAATTATACAGTACCTAACTAAAGAAGTAAGACCTGCAGTAGCAGTACTTGTACATTTTTCAGGTGATGGAATGAAATAAATTTTCCCTTTTATAAGGAATTCTTGAGATCTATTACTCTCACCTTAGTTAATTCCACAACCATTCCTCACCAAGTTCACCTAAACATTGCACTTTTAACACTCCAGATGCAAACAGACCTTTTCCCAGTGATTGAATCCAAAACAGCAGGTTTCCACACTGACTATCCCCAGTCTCAAAGCACCCTTGTAGCACCAAGTCTTAGCAAGGAGGCAAGGGGTCGTTCAGTCACTTGCACTGTGACACTCACAAGTGGTGCACAGGAATTTAGATATCCCAGACAGTCCCTTTTCTGTATTTTCTGCTTCTTTTAAAGGAGCAGAGGTCAAAACTCAAGCACAGCTTTTGGCTCCCATAACCTTAGTTTAGGCACTCCTGTGGGGTTATGTCAGTCTGCAGGGTTTCCAGTTGCTGCCCTACCAAATCTGCCATGTGGCTCTTAATAATGGTGTCACAAATGTAGTTAGTGGGGTTTCCAAAAGAGTTGTTGCTGTTTTGGAAGTGGACACGGCACAGGTAGGAGCACTGAGAGTAACAAGGTGAGGTGTTCTTTCCTTCTCATCTTGGTGACAGGCTTCTAGCCAGTAGCTGTCAAACACCACCCACAGCACCTGAAATCACTAAGCCAGTCTTGCAGGACCTGTGGTTTAAATCTGGACCAACTCATTTACCATTTCTTATGAAGCCAGCTTGTGCCAGCTCTGTTGCTGGTTAATCAAACTGCTGCTGGGGAAATTACCTGCCACCCATATGTAAGGGGTGGCAAACATCATCTTGGGCCTCATCATCTTTAGGTGGTATCCCACTATGTTCATACCATGGACAGAATGCATATGCGGAAGTGGATTTTAATCATAGCTTGAGTAACTGCAAATGACTTTTGCATGTGAATGACCATGAGGCCAGAGCCCTGAACTGCATCAGAGAGTGACTGCTTCACAGCATACCTGTGATCTCTGAGACCTAACCTGGTCTTCTCAGCCTTTCTGTTGTGTCCAGTTCCTCCTTTCATAGCTCCAGTCATGACAGGTTGACCACTCTCTGTGTGCTCTTGACATCACAGAAACATCCACACTGATTAGGACCAGTAGTGATTTTAAGTCAACTTCCTCTGTTGCTAAGAAAAGGCTTCAAAGAGGGTAGCAAAAAGGCTTCAGGTGTGCTATTATGGAATAACTGATACTTCACAGTGATTCTATCTCTGAATGAGATTTAAATTTTATTTGCTAAATATTTCTTATAAAATAGATTTTTCAATCTTGTTCTTCATATTGTTACAACTTGTGCAGAGTGATTAAAATTTTTGATCTCACATGGGTGGTTACAAAGCCCAGTTTTGATTAACCAGAAAATTGTTTTAATCATTTGTTGCTTGGAATAATAAATTATTGCAGATGAAGTACATACTGCTGTCTGTTGAAGTGTGAGTCTGATATCACAGACATTCCTGAAAATTCAGAGGAACTACTTATGTAAGTAAGAATGTTCAGCTGTATGCTTGGTCTTTAAGTCCTTGGTGTTCTGTTTAAAGTATTTGAGATGGTTTTCAGTTGTATCTAACATTTAATTTCTTTTTGTATTCACAGACAGTAAGCAAATATTAGGAACTAATGTGGCGAGGCATATTAATATTATTAGCTGGCATTTTGAATAATGGAGTCATGATAAAATTCTGCAGTGGAGAGGGACTCTGGACAACGATAATCAATCGTCTACAAACTTTATTCCAATATATTGTGACTTTCTTACTTAGATAATAAGTCTGAAATCTGTGCTTTAATAATTATTTGAGAATTATATGTTGGATGTCATCACGGCTAGGTTAGGCTGTGGCACTTCAGATACAAATATCAACAGAAAACAGGATTTCACTGATGTTGCACTTTTTTAGAAGTATCATTATGCACTAAATATCACTCATATGCTTACAAGACCATAAAACACAGAACCTTTATTTACTGCATACCTAATAAGGCAGAAGACAGGCTGAAAAAATAAGCACACACACAGAATACTCTATCATGAGGGAAGGCTTTCAGGGGTGAAGAGGGTTTTTCAGTCAGCAGTAATGGCAGTGCTTGGTAAGTTCTGAGGTCTTAATTTGGTGTGATTTGAAGAGTGTCCAACTAATAATTAGATTTTATATGTGTCAAACATTTATTTTCTACAAACAGGAGAGCTAGGAAGTGAAGCTGTAGTTGTGACAGATCATGAATTGCACTGAAAATTCTCGTAGGGTGACTTTACTTTTCAGATCAAACTGATTACTGGCAGATCACACCTAAAACATGTAGCCAGGTGAGTAGACCCTGCTCACTCCGGTAGTCCTGTATCTTCTCGGGAATGCAAATGGCAAGCTTAGACCTACTTTTTAGATGTGTGTGCTCTCACTTTTAATTAATGAGCCATTATTTCAGTAATGCAAGTACCTACCGCTGAGTTCTTTCTTCTTTAAAACCAATAGATTTACATATGCACACACACACACACACATACAAATACACAAACTCCCATTCAAACAGAAAACAGATTTCTCAGTTACTCTCAGCACAGCTCTCTGCAGATAGAATTCAGTTCTTTGGAAAATGAGGGATATTGAAGAAAGGAAACATGTTAACACATAGAGCTTTTACCTAGATAAAAGTCAACTGTCAATATATGAGTACTGGTCTCAGAAAACTAATACCAATTGTAGTCATATGTCAGGTACCTTTATTCAGAGTTCTGCACTTCCTGTGATGGGTCAGCTCTGTAGAAAAAATAGTCAGAAAATCAATAAGTGGAGTAAGAAATTAAATAAAAAGTAGACCTTTTTTAGGCAGAGTGTTTTCTGTCTTCATCACTGACACACATAAGCATTTTGTGACTTATACCTTTCTGCCTGCTACTGAATATGTTTTCTGCATATAGTGTGAAGACTTTTGATCCAAGAAGATGAAGCAGAGTACAGAATTCACTGCAAGGTTATTCTGAACCAATAATACTTCGTAGAGGTTTTGTGTGCTTTTACATGTAAGATCTATCAGGACATGAGAATGATCTGAGTAAAAAATGCATTTCCATGTTACAGAGACTTGAGGAGCAGTGTGGCTCATGAATCTTCTATTAGTTTGTGACACAAGCACTCTCTGATTTACACACTTGAACACTTTTTAACCATGTTCTGTGCATAAGCAATGCTCAGCTGAAATCCCCCCCAAAGCAGAGAAGGGAAATCCACTGCCACAATTATGTCTGAAACTGTTACATGAATTCCACCCCTTTATTAGTTTTCTCTTAGATGTACTGCATCCCAGATGTCCTAATCCAAGTGATGATAACTGGGGTGTGAAGCAGCACTCCAGCTACTTGGAGTGAGTGGTCCAGCTCAGTAGTTTACCAGTCCAGCTGGTGAACTCTGCTGAACTGAGCTCTCATCTCTCCCCTACAAAGGTGGAGCTTCAACCCACAAATCACCACAGGCTTATCTGCAGCCTGTGCCTTTCTGTGGGCCCTCATACCTGAGAGAACTGTGTGTGTGGAGGGATTTGTGTGGAGTAGTCTAAGGACCACACAGGGTTTAAACTTCCATCTAACATTGCAGCTGAGATACCCTTTGGGAATAAAACTCCATCAATGGCATTAGTATCTTTTAAAGTTCCAACACAAACCCATTCACATCTGAAAAATGTGCATGTATACAAATGGTACTTTAGAAGGAGAGTGTGGATACAATTTATTGTGTGATTTAATTATTCTGAATTGATTATTAAACAATTTAGATTTTTGTGGGGAATTTTGTTATGATTTCTTGGAATCCTTTGCAAATAACAGTGAGAAAGAAAAATGTTATTTGTAAAGAAAAGTTTCAAAAAGAGTGAAAGTCAAAGGCTAAATTACTTAATAAAACTGAAATTCACAGCAGAATCAAGATTAATGCTACATCACTACACCTCTTTTCTGATGATAATGATGTTAGTGCTCCTTGATTTCACTTGAACATTTATTGTATTTTGGCAAATTTCTGTCAGTTTAACTTCTCTCCATTCCTGGAACCTGAGCTTCTTTCTGCACCTGAAGTTTGTCAGTGTAGCTGAGAAATTCAGGCATTTTGATGTATTCAGCAGCAGTTCATGGGTCTCATAAACTTTATCAAGTTGAGAAATAAGTGGTGCTAAAAAAACCTATTAATGCTTGATGCCAAAAGGAAGAGATTTTACCACTCTTATACATTTTATTTTTTTAATCTGCCAATGGTAGTGTGATGCACTTTTATGTTGCGGATTAAAATAAAAAAAATGTAGCTAAATCACAGATTTTGTTTCTGGGCCCAAGATTTTACAAATTATGTCAAATTCAGTGTCAGAGAGATGTGTTTCATCACATCCATTTGAAAACCAGTACTAGAAATTTTGTCAGACATGAAAATAATTAATTTCAAATTGTGGAAAATGGAGAAACATTAGGTGTCTTAGAATAAGCAGCAGGACAGTGATATCAATTTACTTTTTGTGGATCAAAAGAGAGACGTGAGTTCAAATCCTAAGCAATGTGTCAAGAACTGAGACACTGGGAATAATTTATGAAAGTACAATCAACCAAAAATAGCTAAATATTTAGATCTTCGATATCCTTCTATTAAAGTATGTACATTTCCATGCACTATTTAGTTTATAAGTATTGATGGACTGAATGAGTTTTAAGAAACAGCAGGGGATTTATGGCCTTCTGATTTGTTATCTGGGTCATGAATATAAGAATTTCATTCTAATGTCCTGGAGCCATATCATGCCATTGATTTTTTTTTAAGCAGATTTTGCCATTGATTTAAATGGGGACTTCTGCCTAAAAATCAATGGCACAATATGGCCCTGAGACATTAACACATTCAGAATATTGACGGAAAAGGAAAATAAAACCTTTTGTCAAAAGCTCTTTCTCTCAAAATATTATCTTTTCCCTAGAAGGTTTAGGCATGCTACTGGATGTTCTAAAATTAAGCATAAATGCTGTTGAATGCAAGTTAACAATTAGATTTTTTTCCTAAAAAAACCATATGACTGGCATCCAATCTTTTAATCAAATAATTGACTAATCACTCGCTATGGTACAGCTTCACAATCAACTCTTCCAACTAAACTCATCTCCCCTGACCCACTCCTCACCACTTTCCTCGGCACTTCACTTCAGAAAATGTTCAGTACAGCCCATTAAGGAACACTTTAATTCAAGAGGGTCTGGCTGATCAAGAAAAATTAAGCTCCTAATAACAGCAAAATCGAAAGAAATTTGGACAAAATGACTCTCCGCATCACAGATTTTGTTTACTAGTGGGTAATTAATTCTCCACATATGTTGGGAACATCTGTCGCAGTGACCTGCCATCGTATCTGTGAAATGACTGCTGTGCAGCTCCTCTGCAGATCATTAGCAACGCTCTGAAAGGAATCTTCCTCTCTCTGCCCCAAATGGGCATTGCTCTCTGGGGTGTCCACATCCCAGGAGCGGCCCATGTCTCTGTGACCCTGCTCCTCCCCTGCTTCCAGCACCTATGTCTCCTTCTGAATAATGCTGTGCTCAGAGGAAGACCTGGTGCCTGGTAGGAGGATGTGCAAGAGAGACATTGCAAGAAAAATCAGATGGATTTTGTTGTCTGCTGTATGGCTTGAATTTTGTCAGTTGCTTGGATTAGCCATCTTCTCAGCTAAGGAATCATCCTAGTTCAGTGTTCTAGCAGCAAATCTGCCTACTCTGTTTCTACTTGGACAAAGGGCTTTGATGAATGGAGAAGAGAAAGGGAGTTTTTTCTCTTTCTGTGCAAAATTTCCTTTTCTGTCTGCAAAGGAACATTAAGACAGAATGAGGATGTGCCAAGGGAAGTAAAACGGAGGCCAAGTTTCCAGGCTTCATCTTCTATGTCTGTATTAAATTATTCTGTAACATCCAAGGGATGAGCTGGTATAGGAACTCTTCCTGATTAGGGAAGGGAGATATCAGTGAGTACTGACACATGTGCAAATCCCTTTTTTACCGTAAGTAAAGCAAAAAGCATAACAAATAAACACAAACATTAAAGGAAAAGCCCAGTGTCTGCACTTGAAAACCACATTTAGGTCATATATTGGCCAAGTACTGCTCACATGCCAAGGCATAATCACATGCTTCAGAGCTTTACACATTATTTTCAAGGTCATGCAGAAAATATTTTTATGGTGAGGCAAGTTCCCCTCCCACCCTCCCCCATACCCATAGGGACTAGAATAAGCTGAGGAGGGTGAACACCTGCAGCTCTCCCAAGGCACCTGTGTTTACAGTGAATGCCACAAACCCAACAAATCTTCTTTCACATGAGACAAAAAAAGATGCAGACATCAAAGAAAATTAATTTGAGATATCATTATACACAAAACAAAGCACCTATGGTAAGAATCATGTATCACTCTCCCTCATATTTTATTATATACAGGGATTTCAGATCCTGTCATTATCAGATTTCCTTTAATTTTTAAATACCTTTTCTAACCTTCCCTAAATGTGCATTGTATCCCAAATCTAGGATTAACTGATACCTTTAGGTAATTTTCTAATTTTATTTTTTTCAAGGGACACTGCCACATTAAAATTCTGGATAGATCTAAACCAACGGTGTAGCTCCACTGGTATATGAGCATCAATGTTTATTTACACCCACTGACATTGCTGAACATCTGTATTTATTAAAAAACAATAGCAAACCCTTCTCACTGTTTCAGATTATAACAGAAAGGAGAAATCCAAGTCTAAATATTTCTTCTGAAATTAAGAAGCAATTTCTGTCTTCAGCGTAAAGGCTGATCATGTGTAGGCTGAAATAAAGTATGAAGAAGTCAGTCTGTAAATCATAAGACATATATATAAATATAACTGTCTTGCTTTTGAACACAATTGGTTGTATTCATTTTTCAAGATGCACAGCTTGCTCTGTGATTGTACAGAGTTGGAGTGTACAAATCACTCCAAAGGAATTGTATCAAGAGCACAGGGCTGGGAACTGGGAGATGGGAACTACTCCTGACTCGGCTGAAAACTACCTGTGTGACCTTGGCAAACATCTTAGGACTCATAGGACTGATGGCTGCTTAATGAGATAATCTACTATGAAAAATGGGGGTAGGGGTATCAGGTAAGAACATATGTGTGCTCATGAGAAGAAGAGGGAGCTTCTGAGGCATATAATTTTTTAACTGGGCCAGTGTTTTCAAAGGTTTTGAGACATCTTACACACAAAGTCTGAAATTATCAAGATTGCAGGAACAAGAGCAAATGGAAGGAATGCATCAATAGACTTGCCTTATGGAAAGTGACAGGGTCAGGAGGCAGTTTGAAATGAAACCACATTTAATGCTGGGCTTGGTCTTGCACATATGAAGAGAACGGGCTGCCTGGGCAGCACAGAAGTGGCTTTGACAGCCACTTGTGAACTTTTGAGATTCAATCATTGATCCTGTACAATATCAGAAACACTGAAACAATTTTATTAAGAGATGCAAATTTTTTTTTTTTTTTTGTTTTGTCATGGAGATTCACTAAAGAGGAAATGTACTTCGTTGCATTTCTAGCAAGAATACGATAATGTGTCTGGGTTCCCACAGGCCTCTGGCGATCAAGGAGAGAAGTTGGAGAAACACTGAGAAACAGAAAATCTATTAGTAATTCAGGGTCTCTGACAAGCAATCTCAGAAATTGCAAGGCCTCCAAGAGACAAGTATGCACATGTATTTGTGTATATTCATATCCATTCAGTTCTTATCTCATGTGGTACTAGTGAGAGTTATATCAGACGTGTTATTGCAACATGGCAAGGAACAGAGTTGTGTAAAGGACGACCTGTATTGCATGTCCAGAATATTTCCAGTAAGGACTGTTCAGCAAATGCTTCAAAGCAGGTCTCCTCCTTGTGGATCACAAAAATGGCAATGAGAGGAAATTGCCTACCAGGATCAGCATGAGTAATTTTTAACCATTAAGTAATAGAGGTGAGTATCATCCCCATCTCCTCTTCTCAGTCCAGTTCCATAAATTCAAGAAGATCAGGGCAGAAGGGAGAGAGTATAATCTCCATCTTTATCTTTGAAGTTCACAACAAATCTACACACAAGCACTGCACCCTGTACTGCCTTTAGTCCTCCTATAATCCCTGACAGTGTAGATTCTTCTGCATACTTTCAACCTAGAGAAAGTCTAGAAAAAGTTGTCTGTGAAAAGTCAGAACAGCTCTGGAAATTAACAGTGCTCCAAAGATGCAGGGATGTCAAAATGGCTGTGGCCACCCATAGACAATGTCTCCAGACACCTTTTCAAATGTATTCCAAAATACTGATCAATTCTGCAAGAAGCCTTTCAAGTTAGATTTTTGTGAAGAAACCTTCGTCATCCCTGCATTGCCCTCCTTTCCACTTCTCGCCATGCACACTTTCCCCTTCCTTCAAGCTGCAAGAAGTTGGAAGGAATTCTTCCACAGGAGATTTTAAAGGGTTTGCTTCCCACAAATTCCTCACATATAGCATTCCTCCACCCACTCCATCCATGGCAGACCCTGCTCTGACCCAATATGATTCACTGTGCCTTCTGCAGGTTGTAATCTCCAGGGGAGATTCCCAGGGGAACAAAACCAGCAGCCAAATATCAACTGACAGCTTTGCACGTGTAAATCTATAGCAACTTCATTGAAATCACTGGAATTAGTTTGGATTGACACCAGTAAGAAGAAGAGCTGGATTTGACTCATTAGCACAATAAGGGAGAAATTAGTTAGATTACACTAAGGATTTCTTTGATAAAAAACATTTAGTTTTCATTTAACCAGTGCAAAGGTAACAGCATAATTCCCTTAAGGAATGTTCAGAAATAGTGGCCTATATACAAAGAAGGGAAACCCTTAAAGAGGAGTATGCTGTCAGGGAGAGTGATACTGATGCCCAGGAGAGCTGTATATAATTAGCTGTCATCATTTACATGGTTAGTTTCTTCACAACATACAAAATATACATAATTACAGTTCACTTACAAAGGATTCATTTGCTGGTTTCCATATCTTATGAATTTTTATGGCACGTAAGTCAGTTACCAAGTTACAATCTAGGCCAAAATTTCTAGAAAACTTCCAGGCAACAATCTCTCGTAGATTGCAGGAGAATCAGCTATGACTGCCTGGTATTACAGTTGCTAATCCTTTTAAATCTCAGTGTTTAGTTATTTATAACTACATCAAATATTGAGATTGTTGCTCATCTGAGTTAGTTACAAACAACTAAAATTTGACACTTCGACACATGCTAAAAGCTCAGAAAAGGCTTCAGAAAACCTTAGTCAAAATAATTCAGCTATTTCAATTCATATTAATAGGGAAAAAAATCTTTTATATCTTGGAAATTATTTAAAATCATGCCACCGAGAAACTGTACTGAACTGGAATTTTTAAGGCCGTCTTCTTGTCAGGAATGGGAATGCACCCACCTTTAAGAGAGCTATGAACTTCAGCCAAATTTTGGTTCCCCTGTAATCTTCAGAGACTCTAGTAGGTGAATGGTCTGAAGGCCAGAGCACAATGAAAACCTTCTTAGGAATCAAATATGGGGAAAAAACAATAAGAAAACATTCCCAGGTGTTATAACAGACTCAAATATTTCTGAGTCTGACCATGCCTTTTCTGCTAACAAATTAATGTGATGTTCACTTGCCGTTTGGAATTTTCGTCTCCTTTCTTTTTATGGACTTGGAGTTGTTAACAACTTACTGTGAGTATGAGGCAGTATTATTTTCTAAAAATAAAGCAGCAAATGAAGGAGCTGAACTAATTTCTGTCTGTAACCTCTGTGAGGAAAGGGAAGTACAATATTTTGATAAATAATATTAATCAAGGTCCTTGACTGTAGGGAGAAAACACCTTCTTGTTGGCCTATGTATCTCTAAAGTAATGGACATGAATTTCTAAACAAAATTCTGTAGAATAAGACTGACTCTAGAGTGGTTGACTAGAAATCAAAACCTCATTGTTAGCATGGCATGAAGTGCTGGCTTAGTAGAAGTATTCCCTGTTGGCTCAAATTTATTTTAACAGCACATTAGAGGGCTAATATTGTCTTATCAAAAGCTATACTGACTGTATATGCTCTGTTATCTCACTATCAGCACAAAAATAATTGTCCTTTATGAGTAATAAAGTTCTTTCTTCCTGTGTTTTTCAAATTCTTGAGCTACAAGATTCTCTACTTCCTCAAAACTTAGGTTATCAAAGAACCTGATCTTAAGTGAAAGTTGAGAAAGGGCCCAATACTACAGCATCTCTCTAAAGAGAGGAAAAGGTGAAACCTGGGCAAAAGGTACAAGAAAATAGAAGTAGGAGCACATTTTTACAATGTCTAGAGTAAACAATGCGAATTTATGAAATATATACATATGCATATATTTGTGGACAAAAGTAATTTATGGAGCTTGGTCTGAAGTCCATTAAAAAAGGCAGCTTAGAAACAGCAGTCAAGAAGCAGTGAACAGCGAGCATGGATCTTTCTGAAAAAAAATGTTTCCCAGCAATTTCCAGACAAAGGGAGAGGAAATAGTGCAAAAGACACCAACCATCTCTGGAAATAATATTTAGGCTCAGCTTATAGTGGGTAAATGCCTCCAGGAAATGAGTGAAGCTTCCAATATGTGTGTGATGAAAAGGAAATGGTCTAGAGTATGCAATTGGAGCTTCTTTTAAAGAAATTAACAAATATAAAACCCTCTGTGTACTCATGCACAAGAATAAGATTGCAGACTGCTTGTTTGCCCCAGAATTTGACACTGGCCTGAGGGCAATATTCAAATTCCACCCACTGTTGTTTCTATGCTCAATGTCCTTCAAATTTCTCTAATCTCTTTCAACTTTGCCCTACACAGTGGCTACATGGTGCCATTTCTGTAGATGTTTGTATGTGAACTACAATATTACTGTTATTAGAAAGTAAGTATCACTAATTAATATAGATAGATGATTTTTAAAATTCTGCTAGTATCTACATTGGACTGGCATTTGGATACTGGTAACTGTGGTCTACTGAGAGCAATTGAACAACATTGCTTTAACTAAGCTGGCTTTCTGCACCGGGGTTTGCTAAGCACACTTGGCACATGGGGAGGCAGGCCTCTACCTTGGGAAAGACAGGAAAATAGAGGAACTGGAACTGTGAGTTAAGTATTTTTAAATCACAGTTAAATATTAGATTATTTTCTGAGGCTTGTAACATGTTTGGAAGGTTTGATCACAGGTTGCTACTACATTTCCCTGTGTGGTCAAACACTGAAGCTTTAGCAGAGCTCCAACTTCTTCAAGCAAATGTTGTGAGAAACTAACATCTGCTCAAAAAATGTGACTCACATGACACTTTAATAATGCATTGAAATTGCTGAGGGACATGGTTGTGAAGACTTGCATGTACCACACCTTCCCACACACAGCATGCAAGACTGCATTTAAAAATCTGCGAAGTCTAAGCAGATGCTGTTACCATGACAAATGACTTTTTAATCAGTCATAATTTTGCACTAAGTGCTGTATAAGTGCCCTTTGTTTCACTACTTAAACTGTCAATGGCTAACAATGGAAGTCACAGACTAGTGGCTGTCATTAAAAGCAATGGAAAAAAATCAATACAATTTTTAATTAAAGCTGCCCAATGACTTGAGCTTTTAAGAAAGAATTCTCCTTATCAGTACCTCTTGCCTTCAGGTCCTTTCTGGTACTTCAGAAGTTAACACACAGGCAGATTGTGGCATTTCCAACATGCTCCTGGAAACAAGGAGAGAAGGGAGCATGAGAGGAATTCAGGGAAAATACATTCTATTTGATTGATATTGGTAGGGTAGGGATAAAGTACATGATGCCTGTGGAAACCCTAAAGCATGCTTTTTATTAGACCTTTGAAAATATGGCATAATATATAAAGAGATACCCCTGACAGTAAAAGTTGCAATATAGATTTTTCTGTATAGGCTTGTGAAAAAGTAGCTTGAAAAACTTCCTATTGCTGTCATTATTATTGGAGTATTTGTGTTATTGACTGCCTCAAGCAACTTGTCTTTGTTTAGTCTTTTCTTACCCCTGAGTGCTCAGGTTTTTTCTTGCTGCATTTTTTTCTAATGCCTTCTGTTTCTCTGTCATCTGCAAATGTGTTTCTGAAGAAGCAGATGTATTTTCACTTGTGGTAATAAAATCTTTACTGGTGTATCTTTAATGGCAGTAACAGACAACTGTAGAACTGAACTCAATTTCTCAATTGAAGAGGAATTTGACAAGAATAAATAAAAGGGCTGGGAACAAACAGATGATTTTTGGATACTTGGTGGATTGAGCATGAGCATACTTGAGCTCATTGAGCATGAGCAAATGAGCATACTTTTTTTGCAATTAGGGAGAAAGTTTTGGACTAGATAAAATTTTATTGAAGGGCACAGAATATGAGGCAGGCAGCACTTGAGTGCTATAATATATGTTCACGTATGTTACTAAATTATCAAGCATCAAGCAAAATTTTGCAGCATATGTGAACTTGCCATGACCTATGAAAACTTGTATTCCTTCTGATTCTAGAGAAAGTTATAGTCTCAGTAAATAGAAATGATAGAGAGCATGACCTCCTTATTCATGTAAACATCACTTTTAAGTTTTTATAGATTTAGGTTGTGACTCTTTTGTTTGCAAACTGAAGACTGTTAGATTGTGAACCACAAAATGGAGTATTAAAAATTCTCTGTTTCTAGGACAAATGGCTAGATGTTTTTGAATTTGACATTTGATTAAATATTGAAGAAATAATAAGAACAGAATTCAGGACTTCTGTAACACTTTCACCAAGTGTATGGCAGTATGAGTAAGCTGATCCTGTGAGCATTATGTGGTTGATAGTGCTTTTACTTCCTTACAAGACGTTTTCATAAGCAACACCTAGTTTCTAACATAAGTTGTATTTCCACTTTATATTTCTGATTTAATCACCTGTGTCTCAATTTTCCTTTCCCCTTTTATTTCTCTTTCTGTGATATGTAGATGGTAGACTTTTTCTCATAGGAGTAGCTTTTAGCATGCAGCATTTCTTTTTCTTGCTTAAATTACAGAACTTCCATAAGGAGTAATGAAGAAGAAAATGGCGGTGGAAGAAAAGAACCACCAACTGTGCAGAAGATATATGCACAATGCTAGCAAATGAAAAAGAATAAAAGTAATGCTTTGGGATTTGAGAGTGCATCCAGCATCCTTGGATACAACCAGCATGGCCTACCTGCCCTGACTGAACTCCAGGGGCTTCTTACTCTGCTTTCATCCAAGTCAGTCTTTCAAATTTGCTCTCTGATCAAGATTCAGATGTCTGGACTTATTTAAAGGGAAGTTGGAGATGTGGAGTACAAATTGCTGAACATGATCTTCCCTGTTCTCTGCTGACAAGAGCAAACAATCCACAGTGACTGTTCCCTCAGTGCAAATCAGGAGCATGTTAAAGTGTTTTACTGAGGACATGGAATTTCTTGTGCCAAGAGGTTCTATTCAGCCCACTTTCCACTGCCAGGCAAGGTGTGATATGAGATGAGATGGGAGTCTGGGATTCACTCTCACGACTGAAGGTACTACCTTCAGACCTTGATTGTGTGGACCAAAGTAACTGAGGGCAGCCAGTTAAGCTGCCTCTGTGGTCACTGTGTCACCTCAGAACCGGTAAAGAAAGAGTGCTCCTGGAGGGCATTGAACTGGACTAGGCTGTTACTGTTTTATGAGGCAAGTGGCACACACTCCCTTGTGTTCTTTTCTCAGGTGATCCCTGCTGAAGCAGAGAACTCAACTGAGCTGTTCCTTCCAAGCTGAAAGATGTCCAGAAAAAAAGTGCCTATGGAAATATAATGGTGACTGAAGCACTAGAGCTCTGCAGGTAGGATCTGTCTGCCATTTAGAATACCATCTTCCTGGCTCTTCGGGTGTCCACTTGCTTACACTTGAACAAGTTGTTTAGTTTCTGTCATGTCCCTGTGCATTGGAATCTAGACTGGCCTTGCAAACACCAAAAGCTCAATAGGCAAAGTTCAAAGAAAAAAATTACTGCCCTTCCAAAATGTGTCTGGTATCTACCGTGGGTCTCTGTCCTCCAACAGTGCACTTTTCCCATTCCTGTCTCAGACAATGAGCAGCAGCATTTCTGGGGAGTTTTTGCCTTTTGATCTCCTCTCTGATCTAATGCAATTGTCCACTGGCAGAAGCGCTGCGAGGTGCAGAATAAAGTAATGAAGCTAATCTGATTTCCAACCCCCAACCCCAGTATCTACATGCCCTTATTATATTAGATTCCTAATGAGATTCTCTGTCTGCACTCCAGAAACCAGGCTGGAAATGTATGTATATGTGGGAAGGGGGGGATGTTGTGGAAGGTTGCCTCCATTTACATCCCATCTTTAATGGATAAAATCTGCCCGTCCTTGAGTTGCGAGGAATCTGCCTCCAAGATTTCTTGAGGAAGCTTCTAAAATTGCCAAGAAAAAATTTTATATATTTAACACTGATATGTCTTTGTTATGGCAACAAATGTAGGCATGGGAGAAATGCAGGGAGGAATCTTCTTGTGATGGTCTTGTGCACCGCCTGATAAAGCTGGAAGATTTCTTGAAGTGAGAGGAGAGTGAGTTGGAGGGATGCACCTGAGCTCAAATTGCCAGGAAAAACTTAATAAACTCTTGAAAGAACTCTGAACAAATTAATTTTATATTGTTGAGCAGCAAACATAATTACTTCCTTGTGAGTAGGGAGCCTGTACACTTTTAAAGGTTCCAAGGAGTGTGGTCATGCAAGTCATGCAATCCATAGTTAATCCATAGTTAAAAAACACAGTTCTTATCTTTCTCAGCTGTACAGAGCCATTTCCAAGCTGTTTTTAATAAAGAAGGAGAGAGCTGCTGGATGCTGCAGAGGTGGTCAGCAAGGGGACCATCCCAGGCTAAAATTCACCAGAACCATGTTTCTCCAGTTTGGTCATAAATAAGCCACTCCTGTTACACTGGATTCAATTCATCTTAGAAAACTTAGAAATCTTAGAGTATTGCTCAGAGAGTGTATGGTTATCATAGACGATTTTTACTTTTCTTAGAGGCCATGTTGTAGCCTCAGTTATGTCACTGAAATGTACCTGCTGTAATGCACAGCAGTACACAGAATAACCATCACCTAACACAGAAAAACCTCTGGCCTCCCCTCAGTTCAGTGAAAAGCCCTGCCAGCAAGGCCTGAATCCAGCTTCATGCTTGATGGGCCCAAACTTGGTCACTTCAAAACTGAGTTTGCCACTTTGTCCTGAGGAAGAATTTTTTTGTTTAAAAGGGCCCTCATGACTGCTGGGTGTTTATGGATAAAATGCCTTTAGAAACAGTTTAACAGCCTTGTCTAGTTCCTTCATGGACAAAGGTCCATATCACAGAAGCACTATACATAATTCACCACAAGAGAGCCCCAGAACTAAGCAAGAAAGCTAAATTACCTGTCACTTCCAGAAGAAGTGTTCCCTTTGGGTCAAGGTTGAAATCATTGGTAAACCGATGTGAAGAAGATCACATTGGCCTCCGTACGGATTCCTTCCCTATGTCAGGACTGCAGAGAAATAAGGCTGGCAGAATGAACGCCAGCTAAAATTTCCAAGTTATTCTCAATTCTTATTCACAAATCAGCGAGCCTGTCCCTGATCAAAGTTTGAGGGATGAAGCAGCATTGATTCTTCCTCTAAAGCAAACAAGGCGTGTGGCAGAGCAGGTATTCTGCTCACAGGGGCGTCCTGTCAGAGGTGTGGGGCACCACGGCTGTGTCTGAATACAAAAAACACCTCATTATTACCTGGGATGGGAAAGGCTGCTAGTTACAGGGAGTGAGTATGACTTCAGGAGTACAGTTCATGAGAAGTAGATGCCATCTGGCTGTCATTAAGTGGCTGATTGTGGCTTTCTGTGATTGACTGGTGATTGATTGACAGGTGGTAGAGCGGAAAGGGATATAGCATGTCAGCCAGACCTGCTAGCCTTTTGTTTCAGTCCTCTAATTTTTGTGGTGTGTGTAGCTATCAGGGGGGCAATTTTTCCTTCAGTCCTACTCACATTGCAGCCTCCATGTCAAGTAGACTTGAAGTCTGTAGAGAAGAACAGGAGAGTGGGGAGAGTATTCCACCAAACACCTAGACCCCTGCAAACCTTCACAGTTTCATTCTATGAAAAAGATGTGATTTAAAGAAGATATTTGGTCCTATCTTCCCTTTCCCACATGCTCACATTTCTAAAGCCTGTAAGGAATAAATTTATGCTGTGTCACATTAAGTGTATAACAACTTTAAACATTTTAACAGTTTAATAACACCTTTTCTAGATATTAATTTGAAAAACCGAAGCTTAACTGATAGGACACAGAAAAGTACAGTCAAATTGAGCTTGCACTGGTCCACAACAAAATGTTTGGGACTGAAGTGTTTGTTTCTCCCTGCAAATTAATGTGACTTAGGCCTATGTTGTTCTGAGCAAGATTTGCTTTTTTAAAATATGCATAGAGTGACTGGTTTCTGGGAGTGCAAGCACATGACAAAGGCTTTATTCAGAGCTGGGTCATGAACAGTCTGTGTGCAGTCTCTATGAGGAGTGTGTGCCATGGGAGTGGGTGGGAGATACTCTGCCTCTCCATAGCACTTAGGTGGACTATCATAGCAAATTGCTCAGATTTATGGGATCTCTGCTAGAGACTGAGCTTGCAGTCCAGGCAGTGCCATTCTAAGGCTGGAAAGCATGCCAGGGGAGGTGGTGATTGCAGTGGGGGCTGCTCTAGGCTGGGAGGGTGAAGCAGTTTCTGAGGAAGACTGTAAGGTCAGTAAATGAGCGAGCAGAGCAAGAAATCAGAATGCAACTCAAGACGATCAGTGGAATCTAGCTGACTATTCCTCAATTTTCAGATATTAGCAGTGTATCTTTTCCTCTGCAGGGGGCTAACTTTGCCTCAGTGAAGGTTTAGGGGATGGGGCAGTCCATGCTTGCAAAGGGACTTGCCCATGCCCAAGTTAGGCCTTACCAGGTCTGCTTCATTACAGTTTGCACATTAGTCTGATGTGTTTCTTCTTTGCTTTCTGCACTAGCACTGTTGCTTCCAAATAAAGAATGAAAATAACTTGTAAAACCTCAACAAAGATATTGGACCAGAAAAGCTTATTGATATTAATGTTGATATGCCACTGTTGATATTAATGGAGATTTCTTCTTAAAACCTGGAGCTGCACTTCTTCATATTTATATACAGAATTTTTACTAAAATCCAGGTTTCTTATATAGCAGAAAGAACTTTCAGATTAGACATAATTTTTAAGCAATTTTTTAAATATGCTTAGTAATTTTGAGAGAAAGTGAGCAAAAGAAATAACGTCCCCTGTTCCGATTATCTGGAGTAGAAAAAAAATGTGATCTCACTTAGGCTGGAATAGATTTTCATCTAAAACTCATTTCTTGTAGAAATACGTGAAACAAAATAATTAAAAATACAGTGCTTTTCAGGTGCAAAAACATCTATAATGCAATGTATAACATCTTTATATATTTAATAAGCAATTGACTACATACATGGGACATAACTAAATTCACACAAACAAGTTTTAACAGTTCCCATGGTAACTATATAACATATAAGAATCACCTAAATAGATTAAAAAATGAATTCATATTTGGAAGCCTTGATTCATAAAGGCTTGTTACTTTACTAATACAACTAAACAGGATGAAATTTTTCACAGGAAAGAAATGCATAAAATCCTTATTAGATTAAGGCTGAGTTAAAACATTGCTGTTTTGTGGGATTTTTTGCACTTGTTATACTGATAGAGTGGCTCTAGAACACAGTGCAATCCTTTCTACCAAAAAAACAATCTTGCATTCCAGCACATACCAGCAAAGAGTGGGCTCTTACAAGAAGGAAAAATGAACTAGATAGGATTTTGCAAGTTCACGCACACAACTCAGTATTTTATTCTGGGAGTCGACAAGACTACTGCTGCTTTAAGAAAAGATGGTCTCCAAACGGTTTATGAAGTGATAGATCATATATAAATAGGTTGTTTGCTCTCAGTACAGATGCCATCATTACTAACTACTTTCAGGCTCTTTGAGAGCTAAATAATTTCGTAATGCATCATTGAACATTTAGTTGCTTCGATAGCAGATGGTTTCAGGGGTCCATCTGCTCACAGCAATGTTTTCAACAAGCCCCCTTCACCTTCACCAAAAGGTTCAGAAACATTAGAATATTCATTCCTCACCACAGGTGCCTTTCCCAGAGCCTCCCCATACACAGGCATAGTGGGTCGCTCACTTGAAAAGACAGAGGTGCTTACTGAAATATGTGACTTAATCTATTGTGTGTAGATTACTTCTGTCAGCAAATGGAGACAGCAACAATATTGGGAAATACAAAGTATCAGGTTACCTGGAACACAGCTTTCGTTTGTCAGGAGTAGGTTTTTAATAGGCTTGCATCTAAATATAAGGAGTTGAATAAATTTTAATAGTATTAATAATTTTTACTGTGCACACACAGTTAACTGTAACTATAACCGCATGTTCACAGAGTTATGAATGCTATTAAAATATATTCAACTCTTTGCATTTAGATGCACTCACAGTTAAAAAAATCAGTGCACAGCATAAATATCAAGGCACCAGCTGCTGAAGAGAGAAATCTGATGTAGTGTAATACAAATATATCAAGTATGTATTGCTTGTAGTGCTTACAAGTGTCATCTCTAGAGAATAAGTTAGAGTAATCTTTTTTTGTAAATTGCCCCTCTTGTATTAACTCACACAAGAAATGCAGTGAAGAAACTCAAGATTGATCTGTTAGCTCTTTGTTGCAAACAAAAAAAAAAATTACAGGGCTCACAGACTTATTTTGGCAGAGGAAATAAACATATTTGATCTGTTGATAAATAGAAGATGCATTTCTCTAATATCCGTTTTCACAGTGGTTTTCTCAAGCCAGACAAGAGGGCTCTCTGCGAAGGAGAGCACTTCACACCGGCTGATCTGTTGAACACCACTTGGGACACAGGAATTAGAAGAGCCTTTGTATCCGAATTACTGCCTCTGTAATTCCCAGGAGAGCTATCTAGAGTTGCTTGATTTTATCCTCTCCAAAAGCGTATATTCCTACATAGGTTACCAATTTCATAATGTGTTTAGAAGTAGAAATTAATCCTGAATTACCTGAAAATAGCTTTGAGTATTGAGCATCCTCCTAAGAGGAGCTAAAAGATGGGGTTTATGGAAGTGACAGAGTTTATTAATGATCTGTATGTAAGAAATAACATTTCAGAGCTACGTGGTGCACACTGGGATAGGGAATCGTTCAACTTCTGCACTTATATCAGGTTGCTAAGATTCTTTTTGCATACAAATTGTGGTAAAATATACAGTCGCCACTTAGATGTTCCCTGCCTCAAAAACATGTAGTGTGTTAGGTATACCAAGAGCCTAGTACAGCAGTGTGCTTCACTTCATCAGTAACTTGAACCTGTTTTGATATCTGCTCTGTTCCTTTACCTGTATAAACCTAAAAAATTCATATTTCAAAGTAACATGATAGGTGTGACATACCAAAGCAGATAGTAAGGGTTAAATTACTCTTGGTGTGTCTGCCTCATGCAGTTCCAAAGCTTCTGAAAATGTACATTGTTAGGTTATCTCTGACCACTGAAGAGCTGTTTCATGATTTTATTTTGGCCCACGGCATAGACGCCTAATCCTGAATATGTATGTCAGTGGCAGTGGCTACAAGCAAAGCACCTGAGCTGAAAACTTCAATTGTCATTTAGCCTCACTAATGTCATTCTGTGATGGAGAGTTGAACAGACACTCCCAGCACTATTTAAGACACCCACTGCCTTAAGAGCATTAGCAGCAGACCACCCCTAGAAAAATCTAAACAAAGGCAAGTCAGCTGTGTCTCCTTTGTTGAATACAGACCCAGAGTTCACTCCCCTGAAAGATTAACTCTGAATTTTGCAAGTAGCATGATCATCTTGATGGCCTCATGCAGGAGGTCCAGAGAGGTCCTTTCCTCCACTTTTAAGTCAGTCAGAACCAATATAACAGGCCTTTTTATGTTTCTGGTCAGTGGGTTCCAGATAAATCTAGGATGGGTTCCTCCTTCTTTCTCACCAAAACTTGCTTATTTACACAGAAACTTTCATATTTACCAGACAGGAAACACAAGGGCTCAGCCTGGAGACCAGGGAGATCAGTCAAGGGGATGGGTTTCTGCAGCAACCCGGGGACGAGAAGTGAATTGTGGTTTCCTTTTAATCACATGATCAGTGAGCCATACACCATCACTACCTTTCCTCATTTGTCAGTGGCCCATGTGGTTCTTTTATTTATCTAAACTCCTTCCATCCCTGCTGCTAAAACTCTGCTGAAGAAACTGTTCCAACAGCTATTTATTTTGCCTATTCAGAGTTAGGATGCAGGGATGAATAAAATTAGATTTGAGGGGAATTCCTTATTTTAGTTAGCTGGACAATGAAGCTTTGGTCTCCTCATAACCATCTTTTTGACAAAAGGACCCATATTACATGCATGCAGATACACCAGTATTGAAATACCAGTTGAATCCCAACTGCATTTTGAGATATAAATGCCTTTCTGCATAAATATGCGGTTGCTTTTTTTAATTATTTTTAGCATGTACAATAAATCACAACTGTATACAGCACTTTTAATAAAATATCTGTCATGTAAAATTATTTTCTGAAAGGAAAGGTTTTATTGCGCTGTGGTTAGGACTTAACATGTCAATAAAAAATTTCTTTTCCTTAACTATAGCTAATAGACTGCACGTGCCAGAGTAGGGGTCACACCCCAAAAACTGGAATTCGTGGATAGATATTGTTAAAAGTAAAAGTTCCAAACATTAAAAAAGCATTTAAGTTGAAAAACTAATACTTTAAAAATATAAGATTCTTCTGCAGTGCTTACTAGCAAAGGTGCTGCAGACAGTACATGCATATACATCCACAAAATAATAAAAGCAAACGTTAATGTGTTCAAAAAGAAGATCAGTGAGAAAGTCAGTTTTATTCTCAGAAGTAAGGGATTGGATTTATACTGTGGCTGTCATTCCCATCTATACTGTCTACTTTGTTTTGTTATAGCATCGCATTATTGCTTTAGATGGCTGTGTAAGGTTGTGATGCTGCAATCTTTCTCCTGTGAGTAGCATCACTGACATTTTATGGGACTGCTCATTTCATGAGACTGCTCTTTTTTGCAGCTGCAGAACCTCAGGCTTGATAGCAGATGATTATTTTTTGTCAGTTATCACATGCTCATCACAACAGGATTTCATGCTACGGCGGGCAAAAATCTGACAGTTACCAAATAATTAGCTCTAACTTCTCTATGCCCATTAAAAGTAAGAGGGTCAGGAGACCATGATCTAATCAAATATTTGCCCTTTACACCCTTAAAAGATCATGTCAAAAATCTGTTTCAAAAGTGCTCATTGTGCTTTTCCAAAACCATGGGGAGTTGTCAGCTCTCTCAAGTGTTTGTTCTGGTGCACAGTCCAAGCAAACTCAAAAGTCACTGAGAAAAGCGAAGCCCACAGACAGGTTGTTACACCTTCTTTTATCTGTCACTGCGTCTTACTCACCAACAACTTCAAATTTAAATTTCATTCTTTGTTCTGGAGTCCTTGAAGTGCCTTACATATATGTTATCTAAATTATATGGTTTTCACAAAAAACCCCAGTATAACTCATGTGGATTTTTCGACACCGCAAGCGCAGAGGAACCCCTCTCTTTCCTCCTCTGCAGTCTCCTCCAGGATGAAGCCACTCTCAGACCCTGACTCATCAATGTAGAACATCACTAGTCTCATTTTATTGATACCTTTCAAGCAGTAGCCTTGAACACCAACCAAAGCAGGAGAAAAAAGGATTAAAGCCCAATAATATAATAAAGTTGGTCTAAATATCACAAGGAACAATTAAGAGGCAGAAAGTTTAGTCTAAATATGCATAATTGAAGTGGTGGAAATAATATATTAGGTCTTTTAAAACCATTTGGAGAAAATGTTTTTAAGTTTGGTATTGTGATGGCAAAAGGATGGATTTGATAGGTTTTTTTACAGCTCTTGAGTATCTCTTCACTTCTGTGTATTGAATTTACTGATTTATAATTCCATCACTCTTGATTGAGTTGCTGCTGAGTGGTCACCAGATGCAACTTGCTTTAGGAAGGAGCTGAGAAACCTGCAGTGTGAGTATGGAAGGGCTCTGAAAGAGAACGGGTATCAATATTTGAACCTGGCATTTCCCTAGAATTAAGAATCATTTACACTGAGGATCAGGTCAAATCATACTGGTTAGCATTTGCCTTATGAAAAACTTTCATGCAACGGAGGACGAAATAGTACCAAGGATACCCACATTGCTGTATTTTCTGAGATTTACCAGTCATTTTCCTCTGGGCTGGAATTTTATAACACCACTGAAACAATCTGGCTGCTTTTAGATCAGGAGAGAATAAATTGGGTTTTTTCCTGTCTCCAGAGAAGGAATGATGGCCAAAGCATTGATGTGATTCCAGATCGTGTTCTGCAAGCCCAAGTGCACTAAGTATTCCTAAATTTTTATTTTGTCTTGCAGTGCAGAATGCTGGGCTAAGAGGGACATGGAAACCACAGTTAAAAATAAAATCAACTAAGATTTTTCCATTTTGACCCAAAATTGACTTGGCCTGTAGTTCGGATGATAACAAAACTCCTAATCACCCCCATGTTAATATGGTGTCAGGTTTATATATGGTTATATGAAGACAGCTAGTGAATCTTAATACCCATTCAAAACATGGGATAGCAAGTGCTATATTTCTCATTCTCTTTTAATTGCATTTCCCATTTTAAGGCTGGAACAAACAAACTGCAATTTATAATACAGTCATCACAGGAAAAATTTTCTGGTGTTTATATATAAAGACTGCAGCTACTGAACAGCTGACCCATGTTTTTAAAGTTATAATTTATAATGATTAAATCTAAGACAATTTAAGCATTTCTTTAAACATGAAGGTCCATTCTGGTATCCATGTGTGTTTTCTATCCACAGCTTTCTTGCTTTCCTACTACCAGTCATAGTCCTACTACCATAATTCCTCTAGTTTAGACTTTCATAAACATTTTTTTAGTGAACACTAAAATACCTTACATTACTAAATTACCTTGATAAGTGTATTTACTTATAGGAGATCTGTTAGATATATCACTAAAATTTAAACCAGAAATATAATTGGGTAAGAGTATGATATAAAAAAATAGTATAAAGTAACTGAAATCATCAAATCTGAGCAGGTAAAAGAGAAACAGTGCAAGAGAATGGAAGGAAAATGCAGTTATTTATACAAGCAGTGATTTATGTGCACGTGTACCTCCATATATTCATACATATCCATACTTTTTTTAATAATTAGGCACCAAATCGATACATCTTCATTATAGAAACCTTACCATGAGGCTCTCCCCTGCATTTCAAATACAGAGCAAGATCTGTGTAATCATTTCTCAAACTTTACACCTGCTGTACTTGTTTCCTTTTAGTGGATGTCCAATAAGCCTTGACTGATGGCTTTTCCCTTCTGTTGCCTTCGTAACACCTCTAACATTATTTCACAAGGCATTTGAGCCGTTTCCTTTCCTCACTGCTATCCCTCTCCTGCTATCCCTGCTTGTGCATCTAACAGAGTGCAGGATTCTTCCTCTCTTTCCGGCCCCTGGGCTTTTCTTTAAAAGAAAAAGCTAACAAACATGCCAAGTTGTATAAAAAAGTGGGATGTCAGTGCTGTGGTGAAATAATGACATTCTATGTCTGCAACCACAATTTTTGAGGCAGTGTACAAGTTGGAAAACCACCAGTGGCAAGAGCAGTTGCCATTTTGAATTTCACTCTGACTCTCCCAGTAACACTGTAGAAGAGACTATCAAGCTTTTAATTTCTGTTTACAAATGCAGGTAGACATGTGGTCTGTGTTGGAACGATACAAAATATGCCAAATCAATTACTATGTTAAGTTTGGGGCTGCACATCTTTTATCTATATAATGAAGGCTATAAGCCCACTAGAGATCTTCTTTTAAAAATGTTGTAAATAAAACCAGAAAAGATAACAAATGACTGGAGGAAAAAAATCAGCTTTTTATCAGTTTGCAAAGTTTGAATTGCAAGTGTTTAATTAAAAATGTACATCAAGCATGTGTTTTGTGAAATAGATTCTTGATGATGCAGTATTTAAAGTCACTCTTCAGTTTATCAATGTGCAGCTGCTTTTTTACTAAGGAACAGTAAATAATAAGAAGAAAATAATGGAAAACTAAGCTTCTCCATTACTTGAAGTACAAATATTTTTCTTATATTGTTATGTGGATGAACACTCCCCATAACTTCAGGTTAGTGGGTATTTAGTTTGTTTCATAAGATGGGGAATGATAATATCATATTTTAAACTAATTTATCTTTATGCTTTCATTCATGTGTGGGGCAAACCAGTTTACATATTTATCTAGCTAAAGTGCAAGTCCATTGTGGCACATTAATCTGTTCTGGCACATTAATATCTTCAGTCTTTGTTACTGAATTTTAAAATTAAAATTAAAATACTGAATCTAAAGTGACTTCTAAACGTAGCTACAAATCTGTATATAATTCTAAAAATAAAATGTTAATGTTAAAATGAAGGTACATTTATGGGTCTGTAGATACAGAATTAGAGGATAATCCCATTATTTCATTAGTAAGTGACTTATGATTAAAAGATACCGAAACAGTCCATAAAAATAAGTCATACAAATAGAATAAGTTTTATTATTCTTACAGGAAATTTGTGGTGGCAATAACTTCCAATTATGTTCCTTTTAGTTTGTTCAGGTGCTGAAATTCTGTTCTCTTTGACCATGGAGTTTTATTTATGTGGTGGAACGTATATCAACATTCAAAACCAAACAAGCAAGCAAGCAAAACCTAAAGCCAACAATAGATAATTATCTTAACTTGATTAATTTATAATTTCAATTTATAATTAGATCATGGCAAACTTATTTATTCAGGTCACCCCTGCAATAAGTGAATCTATATAATTGTTTTCATCTGAAGATTTGACCATGTCACATAAAGTTTATTTTCTGCATAAAACTAATGAGATTCTTTGCATAGAACTAGGTGGAAGGGGTGGGGGTTTGGTTTGTTTTTTCTTTTTTCTTTTTCTTTGGTTTTCTTTTGTTTTTTTGTTTTTTTTTGGTTTTTTGGCCTTTTTTTTGGTAATATCAGCAGGCTTTTCTGAATAATCATCAAGAAAATGTGTGATGTCTAAAATGCAAGATTACAGTGGAGTATATGACAGTATTTACTCTTCCTGTTGTTATGAAAGCTGATATTCTGGGAAATAGTTTCCCTCCCTCTGATGTCTTTAAAAATTTTGTGCACATAAAATGGCTCTGGAGAGGAAAATATTACAGTGTGCAAAAAATGGACCTTGCAGAGGGTGTAGTATATTTAAATCCCAGATGAAGATTTTGGACTGACCAGTAACTTAGCCCATATCCAATTAATTATTTATAAATGAAATCCTAAACACATTATCCAGGGGTGTACACATTAATTTGATTTTTCATCTTTTCAAGATAAACTTGACTGCAGACTTTTTAGTTTACAGACAGCATTTTTGTTGAGTTCAGGATACAAACTGTAAAGTTTACAGTTTTCCAGAAGAAACAGAGACTTTGTTTGTTTCTTTCCTTCTTACCTGGGAAGGCCATCTCACCTTTGAGAAAGATCACCATATGCTGGAAGTGTTACAGCAACCCTGTAAGCTCCATCTTTAATTGATGCAGTTTTCCTTGTTTGCATGCCTGATTATTTTCATCCTTTGGAGTTAAAATGATTCCTAGTGTTGGCCACGTGAGAGCAAGCTTAGTGCTGTATTTTAAAGAAACGTGCTCAATATTTTCACCTAAAAAACCCTAAAATAACATGACATTATTCTAAGGGAGAGGAAGATGGAAGAAGGCGGCAGTTCAACGATTTAAACAAGTGCCCTGTGCTCATTTTGGAAAAAGACAGGGGCTCTCTGCACCCATTTCTGCTCCAATTTAATGAAGTTGTTAAAGTAGCAAGACTGACAGGTTAATTATCCTTTATAAAAGGGGGACAAATTGAACTGTGTCTTTCCATCATTTTTTGATATATCAAGAAGCTCCTGAGGTGCTCAGGTGCCACTCTGGTGAATAGAACAACTAATCCACTCTGCTATTCTTTGCTGACCCTGGTCCCCCCATCGGGGCCTTGCAGTATATTGCAGTTGCTTTTTGTTTCACATTCAACAGATTCCACTTTATTATAAATTCAGAAGGATTTTTTTCCTCCATATGTTGGCTGACAGCTCCCCTGAAATAACTGATGGCTAAATTTAAACTCTGATGAAAATTAACCCGAGTGTTAAATGCAAACAGGAGCTGCTTGGAAAGAAAAGAGTTATCATGGTAAATGCCAAACAGTGGAAAATGTGTGTAAATTAATGGAGTCTCACTGGTGACAAGCTGTCAGGCAGTTTGATGGCTCTCGCTAGTGCTTCAATCCCACTGAAGTTGGCCAGAGGGCAACATGGACAAGTCCTGCTTTTCAAAAAGACCGCGGGATGCTTGACAGTAACGCTAACTAGATCATCTAAAGTTCATGGTCAAATAAGATATTTTTTTTTCCTTTTTGCAAAGCTTTGCACTAAACAGAGTTCCTGCACAGCTGGGCTATGAATGAGATATCAAATCACAGTTTCTGTCCAGCGGTCAAAACAGAATGAAGATTTTTAGAGACCAGAGTTGTGGTGAAAGGAATTCAGAGAAATTTAATTTTAAATAGATATCCATATTGTTTTGTTGTTGTATCTCCTGAACAGAGAGCAATGCTTGAGGGGGTTCTGGATGAAATCTTGTATTTCTAAATGTATTTTAAATGGTTTAAAATTTTTATATTAATTTTAGTCTTTAATTGAATCCTTCAACTGAATCATCCTTGATCTCTAAAGAAAGATTTGATACATATGGTAAGATACACCTTATCTCCTATTCTTTATTCTTCTCTGGTTTTTTTTTTTTCAGCATTTGTACATTGTACATTTGGGAAATTAATCAGTGGTCTGCTGCTTTCAGAAGAAGAATGGTCTCATTATTTACTTGTATGGAAAAAATACCTAATCCTTACAGTGTCTAAATAGTCTCTTATAGTATGTTCTGGCAAAATTTTAACATGAGATAAAGTAATTTAGTGGAAATTAAACTGAAAGCACTGTGACGTATATGTGCATGTACTAAGCTCTACAGACATGAAGAAGTCTGTTTCTGCCTGTGTTTTTTTCAAAAATGGGAAAGCACAATCTTGCTTAAAGGAGCAGTTTTAATATTCTAAAATTAATATTTTGAAGGTACAGTCAGTCCGGTTAGAAAAACCATTACCTAAATCATTTGTATGTTTGGTATAAAGTATAAAATACAATAAAAACTCACTCTAGTGGATAGTTCTCAACTGCCCCTATTTACAAGTGGCAATAAAATAACAATATGCCTTATGGAAATACCTATCCATATTGGTCAGGATAATTTCTCATAGGCTCATGCTCAAAAGCACCACTCTTAAAATCTTAGCAAATGCCACACGATGTACAGAGGAATTATATTTGAATAATACCTTGGAGAGAACAAAGGACAAAGTGCAGATCTACTCTCCATGATCCATCTAACTCAAGTGACCTCACCATTTCACCTCCTGTGACTGATGTCACCCATCCATTCTCTCTTTTTCAGCATTTCAATGCCGTTAGCAGTTCAAACAGCACTAGGTTCCCAAAGTTCTTTCCCCTCTGCAGACCACTGGTTTCCCTGTGAAAGTGATCTCTGACAAGGGAGACAAAATTATGTCCAGAGTCAGTAACCTCTTTCCTCTGTAGGAAAGCATCTCTGTCTTGACTTTTGATGTACTGTGACTCTGGACAGGTGGATAAATTCAGTGTGTATGCCTTGATACACAAAGTTTGCATCTAACAGAGAATTCTTAGTTGGTTTAGTGACAACCAACTAATTTAACTTGTAAATTAAAGTGCTTGTCTTTCATTGTATTTTCCTTTCCTTGAACCCCATGTATGAAGAAGGGTGATAACTGATCTCCCATTACAACCAGGTATTAAAATAAGGCTTAATGGTTAGCATACAAGTGTTTCAATCAAATTCTGTGGAGTTTCTCATATAGCTAAAGTTAGTTCACTCTTTGCTAGAGGGTATGTGCATTGCAGTGCACAGTTAGGGAAGAAGAAAACTGTTCAAATAGTCTGAATTCTCTGCTGCCTTCACTGGTTACTTGTACAGGTAGATGAGGAGTACACAGGAGTCTTGTGTAGGTAAGTCAATACCACACTGCATAAGCTATTGCTCTGTATCACACCCTCCATAAAAAGCAGCTCAAAATAAATAATTTAGATAGAAATTAATATGCAATCTCTGCCTTAAATAAAAATATAAATGTCACAAAATGCAGAACCAACCCAGCATGGGTTACCTTTTAGATTTCTCTCATGTGCCTGCATTTTTGCCTAAATGGGGAAGATTTTCTTCTCTTTAGCTGGAAGCAATACCAGAACCTATTCTTCTAGCTGCTATTTAATAACTAAGTACTTAAAGACCTTTCTCTCTGTTTTTCATAAATATCCTGTGACAGATAACACTATGTGGTGCTGCTTTACACTTTCATCATTCAATTTCAAAATTTAAATTGTTATATAGAACGTAACACTCTGGTCATGTTCATAACTGTGAGCACTTTAACTAGAAATCTTTTTTTCCTGTGACCTATACAATTTAATCTATGGACTTCATCAATTTCAAGAAGTCTTTTGATTGCACACTACTATATCAGAGCCTGGAGTAATACTGATTTAATTTAAGAGAATGGGCTTTTTATTTCTACTTCACTGACTAGGGGATTTCATCTGCAAAGTTTCCTAGTGTTATAAAGACCAGAACTTTGAACTAGACCTCACAGTGCACATGTGGCTACAACAACACAGTGTTTACTCTCCTAGTGTGCTTTCACCACTCTTCATATACCACTGGGCAGGCTGAGAACAGCCTTACCCACATCTGAATACTCAACAGTCTAACAAAGAGGGGAGCCATACGTGATGCATTAAATCCATTTCTTCCAGTTTCTCCCCAAGGAGCTGTGGCCATGGATGCATGGTGTGTTTCCTTTCTTGTGCATCCCAAAGTGCTGACGTGAATAAACACTGCCATTTGTGCATTTCTGCTGCACATAGGGTTTGCAGACTCTTCTCTGAAGGTGGGGCTTATTGACAAAATAAATTATGTTTAGAAATTTTTACGCTATTCTGATCTTTGAAGGTTCAGGTGATATTCAAGTCCATGAATTTGCTAACAAGAATTTTTGCCAACTGGAGTTGAGCCTAGTCTTAAGCAGGAGTGGCTGCTGCTAAGAAACACCAGCAGATACACAATCAGCCCATTCCCTTTTCTAATTTTATTGCATGTGCTACTGCTCCAAAACAGTAAGGTTGCTGGACTTCTACCTTTGGGGCTTTGGCTACACATAGTGTTAAAGAAACTGAACCTTGGATTTGATGAAGGAGGAGAACCACCTTTCCAGAGCCTGTAGTTTCTACTGAAGTTCCGAGGAGAAGGAGCAGGAGCTGATCTATGTATCAGTTCCTCTTTTCCTCTATCTCTTCAAGTCAAAAGGCTCTTTGTATGGCAAACAGCCTTTGTCAAATGTTGTAGGTTGCTTAGAGCAGGCATGGAAGGGAGGGACTGCAAGAAACATGATGTGAAACCAATTGTCAATAGCTCTGTGATTCAAGAGGAGGGCTCTTTTCTATTTCACAGATGGCACCCTTTGTCAAAGACTCTGCCGGGATAGTTTGTTTCCTGACATAAACAGAGGCCTGTGAAATCAGAAGGTAAAATGATATGCAGTGCTGGAGAAACTGGAGGAGCCAGCTCAGGGCTGGGGGAAGATTTCAAGTGAGCCAAACAAGCTGGCAGTGCAGCCAGTGTGGGATTCAAGCGAGTCAGGGCTTAGGCAGAAAGAGTTCTCCTAAAAGGGACTAAAGCATGGGGTCCAGCAGCAGTAATGTGAAGCTGCTGCCCCTGCAGGTGTGCCTCTTCAGGGTGTTAAACTGGCAGCAGGTGAATATAAATAAGGTGCACAGACGGTGTGTGAAGGAAAAGGGGAAATTAATGAACGGTCTAACTGCTGAGCTCGGGAACACAGAATGAAAACATGTTGAACTTGACATGTCTGCACTGCTGTTTTTGTAAATGCTGATGGCTAAACAGAGTGTCTCTGTGACTAAAAAGAAAAAAAAAAAGCAAAAGAAGCTTCTATGTATCTTAGGAATGTTAACAGATAATATTTTTGCTCAATCAATAAAATCCTGGTTGATTATCAGGTGTGACTTTGACCCTACTCCTGAACAAGGACATTTAAAGAGAAAATATTTTGTAGCTATGGATTCTTTTGTTGGACAAAAAAAAAAAAAAATCACAACTCCTTAGGGAGCTGTAATCTTCAGTGTCCAATATTATGCTACATCTTGCAATGCAGGGCTGTGCAGAGTCACAGAGAGTCTGTTAAGCTATCTCCAGAACAAGAAGCAGTGGAAATCTGTCAGCATGGTCCTGTGTGAGTGTTATTTGCACAGCTGGAAGTGTAGAGCAGATCAGATTAAAAAACTTTTAGTGCTCAGCTAATGTCTCTTGCACAGGGCTTCGCTGTGCTGTGCCCCAGCCTCACTGGGAGCTGACAGAGAGATTGTTAATGCAGCTCCTTTCTGCTTGGAACTGACATGCCCTGTGTCTACAAGTAGAGTTTCTGAAGTATTTACCACTCTGTTGATGCTCCTGCCCAAAACTGCTTCCAGTTTGGTAAGATTTAAACACATGAGTAATTATGAAATAACTAAGTCCTGCCAGATATATTCCATAGACTGTCCACTGGTCAGTCTTCCTGTTCTTTAGTGACTGTGGAACTGAAATTCATAATTGCTCCTGGAAAGGGGACTCAAAGATGACCCTTATCTTTGAGGTGGAAAATCCCACTCCTTTTTCAGGCAGACTTTTAGTTGTTTCATGTTAAGGACTTGTATGTAAGATGTTAGAGGGTGACCCACCCAGAAGACATGGCTGATTCTGACATTTTACACACTTTCCTTCTATCAACAAGCAGATGCATGAGCAAAATTGCTTATTTTTCTGAGTTCACCTTTTGGTGTTGTTTTTTACATAGCTCGTATGAGATGGCTTTACTTAGGAGCTGTAGATCCATTAATCCATGAAAGCATGGATTAAAACAATCTTCTCCCAGTTCTTGCATCTCAGTCTCAACATAGCAAGCAGAGACAAAACGTGGATACAGACAAAGCAAAATGGAAATACAGCCTGAGAAACGAAGCATTATTAAGCCATAGGAGAGCTTATTGTGTACATACATCCAAAATCTATTATTTGTGTTTCTGTTCTTGCAGCAAATGAGAAATCTACAGACAGTGAAATATGAGTGTGTAAGGAAAGATAGGAGTTCAGACTGATCAGATGTGGGAATCAGCTTTCCACTTATCAGGAGATGATGAATAATTTGTGGTGAGATTCTGGAAGTGAGAGTAAGTGATGAATCTGACACAAAAGAGAAAATAATGTTGCAATAATCAGGATCTGAAGCGAGCAGATACCATCCAAGATGGTATCTTTACATAGATTGATATGAAAATCTATATCATGGAGATGTTATGCAATAAATATCTGCAAGGCTTAGAACACAGTCTCTCATCTATGCTGTGTAGAAGATAATGCCAAAGATATGCACTACAGCAACTGATAATAGCAAATGGGAGAAAGCAAGGAAGTCTGAGTAGGAAGTTACATGTCAGAAAACACAACAAATTTTGTTTCATTCTGCCATGCTGGGCTAAGGGCCCGTGCAACAAACCACTGTCAAATATGAAAGACATACAGAAAATTCATGTGGTGACTGAGAATCAACCTAAATTTCTACAAAAGTTAGGCAAGGATAAAGAGAACTCCCAAGCTCTGCACTAGGGTAGGTGAGGGGAGAATACACATGCAAATGGGAGATGTTAAGACAGGGAAACACAGCTGCTGCTCAGCTGATCTTCATCATGGATGCTGCAGTGTGAGAAGAAGAAAGATGGCAGGAGAAGAGAGAAGGGGCTGTCAGTCAGAATCAGAGAGAACTAAAGGGAGGAACTGAATGGAACAATGCTGACAGCAGACTTGGGGACTGAGAAGGAGAGAAATGTTTACTGCAGCCTTTTATGGAAAAAGAAAGGACACAGTAGAAAGGTTGGAGAGGAATAGGAAAAGCCTTTTACAATCGTGGGACACAACATCTAAAAGGAAAACTGTGTAGGTGGAGTCCTGGGGAGGAGCCCTTGTGCCTGTCAGGATTGTGGGCCAAAAGGAAGGAAAGCTGAAAAGGTATTGGATAACCTTGTGTAGAAAGAGACAGAAGAAGAAACTTGAAGGAGTGGAGGAGACACATAACCCGGGAGAATATTCACTTGGGAGAGATGGACAAGTAATACAAATTAGGTGGGTGGAAAGCTGACCAGCTTTGTATGGATGTCAGTGAGGGGTTGGGAATAGGGAGGGAAGAAGGGGGTTGTTCCACAGCAACAGCCCTCAACAGCCCTTTGCACCCTGTACAGAATGGGTTCTAAAACTTGTGTTTGCCTGGATATCTCTGAACTGATGCCACAAGATTTACAGTAGCAGTTTAACTTCAGATCTGTATCTTAAAAGCACTGAGAACCAAGTCTCTTGAATCCTGTGTTATTAGCTGTGTTGGCAGACACCAATTATTAGGTCTGTGAGGAGAGCATCAGTCATCTTCTCTGGAGTCTGTGAATCTGCCTCAGTGATAATACTGACCCTCTGCTTACTCACTTAATGAATCAGTGACCCTCTTTTATAATCAATTGGTATTTTATTACAATTTCTAGCCAGACCTGAGTAATTATCAAACAGAGGAATCTGAGAGAACTCTGTTACAGATGTAGAGGGGAGTTATAGTTGGGGAGGTTTATGATGTAGGATACATGTGAAGTCTTGGGTATTAATTTGTTAAAATGTTTCAGAGGAAAGGGCTATATATGTTCAAGAAATTAGTTTTCTTGCCTTTTCTAGCTCCTTCATAATGCTTGAAAATGGTGCTCATTCAACTTAATCTCTTCAACCCTATTTTTTCTTTTATTCTTTTTTTGAAAAGATCTACCTATACCACCCAGAGAGAGAAAGAGAGAGAGAGAGATCTGCTGCCTGGAAAGCACTCACCTCTTCAATTAATTTATTAAAAAATTCTACACTTGCTATTTGCCTGCAGGTATGTCAAATGAAAAAAGATTTCAGACCTCTCCAGAAATGACTTCACTAAAAATAATAATAATAATAATAATAATAAAATAGCAGTATAAAAACTCCTACCAACTAAGATGCCCCTGGTTACCTTTTTAGGTGTCAGGGAACATTTCTGTGGAATGTGTTGGTACAAGCTGGGTTGAACTGCTGAGAAATCCTGGGCAGTTTCTGCTGAGCTGCATTACTCTTGCAGACCTCTTGTATAGGTGCTTTATCCGACAATGCTCAGACAGATTTTTTATAGACATGATTTTGTTTTCCCTTCTTTCTTCCATGAATAATTGGAGGAATTGATTTAAAATCTCTCCTTCTTTTGTATTGGGGAATATATTTTTTCTCTAAGTCTTTGCCTACTCTTGAAAAGGGATTTAAAAAACAACCTCTGAACCTGCTGGCTTTAGAGTTACGGTGTTTTCAGGAGGAGTTAGCAGTCCATCGGCCAGGGTTGGGAGCAGGCTGAGGTCCTTGCTAGTTTAAAGCAGACCCTAAAATATCCTGAATCCAAAGCTGCTGTGCTACACCTGACCGGTGACCACCTTTCATATCCCCACCGAATTACAAACAGCTCCGCAAGGCGGGGAGGTTGCAAGATGCCGAACTGTCCTGCGAGGCTGCCTCAGCCCACAGGTAACTGACACTGCCTCTTCCTCCGCACGGCTCTGGCCCCTCTCGCTTCTCCATCTTCCTACCTTCCCTGCCATCTGTTCCCGCTGCTCCCGCAGCCTCCCCGCTCTCCTCCCGCCAGGGCCTGTCTGAGCAGACGGGTATGAGAGCCTCTGATGAGGTAGGCCTCAGGCCCCTCCATCACTCCTCGCCACGAGGAAAGCACCAGCTGTCTGGCTTCATTTGCATTTTCTCTCCAAAATAATGAAATTAGCCATGAGTATCCTGAGGTGATGCGAGACGCAAATTTAGGCTGGATGTGTCAGCGTGTGCTGGGAAGGGAGAGGGAAGGTCATGGAGGATGCTCTCAGCATTGAAATGGAGGGCAAGGCATCTCCTGCCGGCTGCCAGGGCCCTGTGACCCGGCGAGAGGCCTGACGGGCACCTGGCTCTGCTGGGCCCCTCAGCCCACACCAGCACCGCCTCACCGGGCCGAGATGTGCACCCCGTGTCCCTGCAGACACCCGGGGAGGACACGAGGGTGGTTCAGCTCCCCGGGACCAGCAGCCAGCTCAGGGTGCAGCCGGGTGCTGCTGCAGCGGGTGGGAGCTGTGCCATGGCCGCGTCTGGCCTGGCCACCCATCGCGCCGTTGCCACAGCGCGACTGCTCCTGATTATTTCAGTGTTTGCTCAGTCAGGGCTGGTGGCAGGTGCTGCTCAGCAATCCTCATCTCTGCCTCACGTTCCTGATTGCATTTCAGAGTATTTGCTGAAGTTTTTCCCACAGCACAGAGAACATATCTGAACAAGCTGGAGTCCCAGCCTCCCAAGCTATTCCTCTTCTGAGGCCAGTCACTGCTTCTTCTGTTTTTACTGTTGTTCATTCAGGTAAACAATTAATTACTGCAGATATGTTTATATAGAATACAATTATTTCTAAAGCATACAGGGAAGCTGGCTTTTCACACTCTGCTGTTTCTTTGTCTTAATTATTCCCTAGTGATAAAAGGTCTTTGGATCTTTAAGACAGCTCTTTAAGACAACTCTAAAATAGCACTACCTAGATGAAGAGTAAAAATATTTAGAAAAAAAAGGCATTTTGAAAAAAATATTTAAAAGAGATTTACTTCATGCACATATTTTCTAAGTTAAGAGTATGAATTACCTTGTGTATGTAAACAACTTCTTTTGAGAGAATATTGTGGAATATTCTTGGAAAGCAGAATTTTTTTCCTAAAAATTTAGTGTTGTCATAACTGGACTCTATAACAGACTTACACCAAAACTAACCAGTGCACTCTGATTCCTCTATCAAATGCTCACATTAAAGTCTTCATGAAAACAAAGGATAAGATATGCAAGATAAAAAAGTCCCAGCTGCCATAACCATAACAGATTTGGTCACTCTCGACGTCTTCAAGCTAGGTGGTTGGTGAGCAGCCTGTGAAGCTGCACTTCCTCTTGCCCATATGGAAAGATCAAGAGTTTCCTCACAGGATTTTTCGTCTTCTGTTTCATATACATAGCAACAGTCTAGCTTTTCTACCCAAGGCTGGTTTGCAGGTCATAGGGTCTTGAGCTGGGGGCCACAAAGACAAGACAGTGTTCTCCACATGTGCTGAGGTGCACCCATTAGGTAATAATTTCACAAGCAGCTGCCTGTGCTTTGTCAACATACAGTTGCAACCTATAGGCACATATAAGACCACAGATTTTATAGCAGCCCCATGTTATGTACTATCAGGTTGCATGCTCACATTGTCCAAGAGCCAGTGGGAAGGTCTGGTCATACAATGGACAAGCTTGAAAAAGGGGGTACATTTCAGGAACTGACAGGTTTGAGGCATTTTTCTAGGTTCTTGAGGATGAAGGTGCTTTTTTCACTTTGTTCATATGTAAATCTTACTTATACTCTGTAGGCAATGGAGATATGTGTTAGAGTGGGGAGAAGATATTCAATTACAGTTGATAAGATTAAGATTTTCTCTCATATGTTTAGAATTTAAACAAAAAAATGTATTATGTGGTTTGAGTATAGTTTCACTTGCTTTGCACTAAATACCAAGTTTTGGTGATATCTTCAGCTTTAACTGATTCCTCGCTTTCATCTCTAAGCATCTTGTATTATGCTATCTGTTCTGCCCTATCACTTTTCTCCAGCTGTGCTTAAAGAGTAAACAAAGGCAGAATGAGTCAAGATGATTGTCTAGACTTTGTTGTCTTCCCTTTACTCTGAAGTCAAAACCAATGCCATTAGACTGGGACAAGATATTTTCAAGTTTGTGGGATTTTCCAGCAGTTAGAGCAAAGCAGGTTTTGCTTTTGAAGTACACCATAACTCTTGCCAAGAGTTTTCTCTACAGTGTTTCTCAGATATACTCAAGACATAATTTTTTTATTTATTCATCAGACAGAATGTTTTATGAGGCTGGTAAACAGACAATGGGAAGTCTCTATTATGTCAGTCTTGTCCAAATCCAAGTAAAATTACCTGCCTTGATTTCTTACTTTATTTCAGTCTGGTTCTCACCTCTTTCTTTCTATCACAAGTTATTTTACCAAACACAGCAGTGGCTCAGATCTCTTCAGTGCTAACTCACCACTTAGAATGATGCACTTTGCCTGACAGCTCTTCATGTCAGTCAAAAGTCTGGGTCAGTCACTTATCAATTGACCCTGTGTTAAAGGCAGGCCCTCATTTCAGCACCCGTCAATAGCAGCTTTTGATGCATTTTCAGCCGAGGCTGTTTCAGTGGAGCTATTTGTAAGTTAGCATGTATGGCCTCTGAAGAAAGGGAAACACTGGTAAAACTCTGAAAGCAGTTTGGTGCCTGGTTTGTTGTTATTAAATGCATGGATCTTCTTTTTGTCTTTGTCTGGGGGACAATTCTTGTTACACCAATTTCACTGGAAATGTGCTGATAGTGAGAAATGCAGCAAGTCCTACCAATGTACACAGCTAAAGCCCTTGCTAATCTCACATCCCTTTTCTAATACAAATTAACACAAATAAAAGGCTGGTCTCTTGTACTTTGCTAATGTGGAAGGAGAACCTTTTGATTATTAGCTGCAGTTACCATGAGCTCCCAACCTGGGATGGTGTCTACGCTTCTCCTTCTGAGGTGTTAATCACAAATCTGCCAATCCTGTCCCACTTACAAGACAAGGAAAGAAATGTGAACATGTAAAAATTCACAGAGGGGCCCAGGAAAATTTCCCTGACACACTCCTGCTGTGACACCACAGCAATTGAAGAAGGCCTGTCATTTGGTTGTCAACCTTTGACCTCAGCCAGACATATTTTGAAATGATGTGAAAAGAATTGCTGTGCTGTACGGCTGGCTCCTTACAGCTTTGCATGTCTGTCCTTGATGTCAGTCAAAAGTAGTTAACTGGCACCCATGGAGTCTAAAAAAAAAGCTCCTTTAAAATATCAGTAATGACTTCTGTTAGCAAGACTAGCTCTTGTCAAGTAATGACTTTATGACATAAGGTATTGTTTATCTAGGCATCGTTCTCTTACTTGCATTTTAATGAGCCTAATTAATAATAAGTTAGAAGTCCTCAGCTATTTCTTCACAGCTGGACCATATGCACTAATTACACTGAGTGTGCAAACTTAGGCTAATCCCTTCGTCAAAAGAAATATTTTAATTTAAAAAACCTCAATGTACTTTTTTTTCACCTGATTGCTATAGATGTAATCTTTTCATTCTGGCAAATTTGCACAGAATCAAAGTAAACCTGGGAGTGGGAGAATTCTATAATTTATAATTTTTCTAGTGGTAGGCTTCATTCTTAAAATAATTGAGAAAGATCATTCAAGAGCAGAGAGGTGTCAGGTTCATTTCAGATGTGCGTTAGGTTCCATAAAAGTAAGGGATAATAATTTTTAAGTTGAAGGATAATCACCAGTCTCTATGAAGAGATCCTTCCTGAACAGCAGTATAAAGGATAAATATACTTTGGTGCAAACAATTTGGGAGTGTTTCTATTCTCAAAGTACAACAGAATATATAATACCAGTCATTACAATTCCCCAAAAGTGATGAGACACTATTAGTTCCAGTCTAATAATAACAATAATGTAGTCAATATTAGATCAAGTGTTACTGTTGGAAAATAGGCAGGGTGATTTTGCTATAAATGTATACATTTGCAAACTAATGAAATACAATTTATTTTTAATAATAATAATTACTAGGTTTTTTCATATATGGTAACTTGCTTGACTGATATATTGGTGTTTGACTCTTTTTTTCAACCAAAGAAAGACCATACAATACTTTTACAAACCTTGGACAAGAAATATAACTATATAGCTGTCCACAGATCATCAGGGCACATAAGGAGCTAGAATCAGAAATTATAGTTAACTTCAGACTGATTCAATCATTATGTGAAATCATAAAGTACCCTGATATCAAAATAGTAGTGGTATTAGGGATCCAGTTACTAAGAAAGGGGTATTAAATAATAATTTAGTATTAAAATCCTGTTGGCAGATACAAAAATGACCAGTCATCAGAGGTCTATGCTTTCCAGGTCTATACAAGTTCAAAGTCACATTTGTCTGTCTTCACAGGGAAGCAGAAATCAGTGAACCACCTTGGATGGCAGCACTGTTACTCCCTGTCTTCTTTTGGGTTTTTTTTTTCCAGTTCCAGGCTGCTGTTCAAGTGGGGTTGACCTGGTGACTGAAGAAAAATGCTGGTGGCTCTTCTGCCTCTTCCGTATTTTGCCTGTAAGGCTTCTTCTTGAATTGGGCAGTGACAAGTTTTCCTCAGCAGCTTCCACAGCTGTGTGTGTAGATATGTGAGCATGTGCCTTGAAAACACATCCTTAGTGTTAGATTCTGCTGAGGGAACCAACAACTCTTAACCCAAAGAAAGCATTTCCCTATTTGTCAAAGGAATAAAATGCTCCTTTGCATGATCACACATGAAGCCACCATGGAGCTGAAAAATCATCCCTCACTGTATCATCCCTCTTTTTTCTCACCAAGTATGACATGAGGCTGTTACCTCAGCCAGGGTGCACATAAAGAATATGAGGCCTTTCAGGAAAGGAAAACTTGACCCAACGTCATGAAATTTGGTTTACCAGACAGACACCCAGTTTCAGCCTGGAAACTCCCTGATGTGGAACTAAAAGCAGTTATTTGTCCCCCATGGGGTGGTCAGGGACCACATTTGTATAATTCACGTATTGTTCAGAGGTCTATGAAGGCATTTCAATTTTGGGGTTTTTTTTTATATGTACACAGGCACAAAAGCTATATAAATTTGGATTTTTCTTTCTTTCATCTTCTTGTTCTGTTCCTCCCACCTACATTTTGGGGCTTTCACTGCAGTGTCAGGGCAGTGCAATAAAGTGTAAGCAGGTGACAGTAAGTTGACACCCTTTCTTCAGCACCAGTCCTGACATTGCTCTTGCCACCTTGGTCTATTCTATTGTATGAAGGTTCATTTTAGCTATTTCAGAGAATTCCAGCAATTCCAGCATATCTCTTGGAAGGCTGTTTTGCCATGTAACAGATTGTTCCAGTAAGCATTTTTTCCTGATGTGCCCAGTCTAAATTTTCCATTTCTTATTTTCATTCCAGTAGTCCTTCCTGCACTTTACTGTACTTTTCTATAAATCTTTATTCCTTCTGGTTTACCCACCCTACAGACCATTGCAAACTGTTAGCTCATCCTGCCTTACTTGCTGTTTAGTCAAGCTCTCATTTCATATCGTCATATCTTTCAACCTTTATTTCAGTGAAGTGCTGCTAACTTTTCAAATATTGACTTTGAAAATATAAAGTTCTTTCATAATGAGTTACTCCACACATAGTAGTTTGCATGAAAATTTAATAATGATGCTTTATCTTCTATTTAGAAAAACAGTCACAGTCAAAGAATATTTTTTACCAAACTATAACAAGCCGTTTTGTAATTTGGAACAGAGCGAAACTTTCCCGGAATACAATTAAATGCGTTTGAAGTTTTTATTCTATGTTGTTCCCTTGGAAATCTGAATGCTATTGATTACTTGTCTAATTTGTAGTATTTCCTGGTTCTTATCAGACAAATGGGGTTAGTACTCCAGACAATCTCCCCTCTTACTGTTCAGCACTTACAGTATAATCCTTTGAGTCTGTCTCTCCACACACAGTAAGCCTCTGCCTGCTCCATGCAGCACCTTCCTACATGAGCAGACCTCACTGCCCTAAAAGGCAATGTGCTGCTGGTATAGACATTTTTCAGAAAAGACAGTTGTCTCTTCCTGTTTGGTGTTGGCCTATGTTCACCTTTTTTCTTGTGGATATGCACATTTTTTGAATCTCTACAATAATTTTTTGAATCTCTACAATACATCTAAGAGAAGTCCTTGGTGTCAGGGTGAGCTCTGGAGGCAGATGCTGGCAGCTCCGCTGAACTCAATGAAACCTAGTGCTGAGCAGAGAGAAGAAGGCAGAAATGACTGTGAGCTGAAGCTGAAGCTCAGGTAAAGTTCCTTCCTAAAGAACCTACGATGTTCAGGGCCTGACCCAAAGCTTCTGGAAATCAGCCTGCTTCCCTTTTTGATGCTGTAATTATATGTAGCAGCACAGGAAGTCCAGTCCTGATCCAAGGCACAGGCAGAAAGAGACTAACAGTACCTAAATTACCTTCTCTGTACTTAATTTATGCTGATGCTAAGGTTTGTTCTCTCAGGACCTTCCAAATATAGACACGAACCCCTGTTTCCTTTGAAAAGCTGAGAATGTCTCCCCTCCAGAAGGTTAGTGCTCCAGTTTATAACCTTGATATATTGTCTGATCCTAACCTTGTTATTTAATTAAGTCTGGGCTCTGGAGCGGTGCAATTCCGAGGTGCTAATACCGTGCTCAGTGAAGATGAGGACATTGCTCTGCTTTTTTCAAGGGAAAGAAGCAGCATAAGGAGGAGTGTTTAAACACAATGCCAATTATCAGCCACAGGAATTACTTTTAGTGTTATAAAGCCTTTTATTCTTCTTTGCTTCCCATAAAAAAAGATTCAGCTAATTTAGGTACCTACACAATTATTTTTAGCAGTGATTAATGGATTAATCTAACCATATGGAATTAGCGTATTAGTCTCAATATTACATCAGATGTCAGATTATTTTTCTGGTTTAGGGCTTGGAGAGTTCATAGAACAGTTCTGGGGAGTAGGGAGTGGTTTTTTTCCCCTTTTTCCCGTTTTTGTTGTCATTATTTTTTGTTTAGGCTTTGGATTTTCTTTTCTAGTACAGAATACTATTTTAGGATCATGCTGCAAGCCTTACCTCTCCTCTCAATCCCATCATACAGATTTTTCTAGGGACAATAAGACCCCTGTTAAGAGCTATGGGAAGGCCTTTTCATGTATTTTTCCACTCTTTTTTGCCATTTATGGCCCTTTAAAATGACACAAAATAGGTTAGCTGAAGGTTGCTGACATATCCAGCATTTACTATGGTTAGATAAACCTGCTTTATGTATAGTGGCAAGTTGTTTTGTGGGGTTTTTTAAGGGAGCTATTTGATGTTGATCAGATCTTTTAAATGATAGAAGTGGTCCCGGTGGAGATGGATTAGCAAGCAGAGAGTGGATGAGGCAGTCAAAAGCACAAACTGCAATTTACCACATGGTCTGTGTAATTTATCACACAAACGTCTCTGACACATACACACATACATGGTGCGTGTGTACCCTACGAGTTTGATTGCACTGTGCTTATCTACTTACTTAAGATGTTAGCCAGCCTTCTCCCAGTCCTGGAAAAAAGACTAAGTTGCACTGGAAGTTTTCTACTCTTTGGTCTACAAAGCACGGTGTAATAATGAAAATATTTAAAGCAGAAATTCTTTGTGCTGAGGATCACCACAAAGTTTATATTAAGACACATGCTGAAAATGAGGCTCACCCTCAGGTTAGATACAAATGCACAAGAAAGAAAAGTATAACCTTAAGAACCTGACACAGGTTAATTTAATCAGAAAATACTCTGTATATGTCTAAAGAACCTAAAGGCAGTACCGCACAGAGGTATCTGTGCCAGCTAATGCATAGAGATGTATTTTTCGTGGTCTGCAGATAACTGCATGGATATTAATGAGATTCAGTCATTTGTGCTAGAGGCAACATTTCTCCTAGATCATTTTATTTGTTCCATATTGTTATCTAGTGCTGCATCAAAAGGGTTTACTTTGCTGGAGTTTCTTCAAAAATTACATCGTGAAAACAGTGCAGGCATCATGCTGTGTGCACCTGATAATGTTCTGCACCATCAGTAATTCCTACAACACTATGTCTTATTATGAAAACACTGAACCAGAATCAATTCTTTCATAGAAAGAGCCAATTGTTTAAAAAAATCACATATATGTGGCTTTTTTTCTAATGGGACTATAGATCCTATATAGCTCCTTCAACAATGAGAATTATTAACAGTAAATTGTGAATAGTGACTGCTTCTTGCTTACATTTTAAATGAAAATAAATTCTGTATGTTTTAAGACAACAGTGTTCACATGAAGAAAAACATGAGAATAAGATACAAGTTTAAATATAGATTTTTAGTGATGACATAACTTAGAAAAGGATTAATAGTATTTTGCTATTTGTTAACATTGCCCAGTGATTGACTGTAAATGTTTTTATGTGCAGCAAGGAGGAAATCCAAGTTCTAGGATAAAAAATATAAAAGATTTTTATTGTCTGAGGTTTGACTAAAGGGATAATATCCAAGATAGATCAAAATGAGATAGCTTGAAAAATGCATGAATTATTACAATTATTTAAATACTTAAAAGTACAGTAGCCAAACAGAGCATGACTCCCAAAACCTCAGTGTAGGTAGACAACAAGATTTGTTACTCCTACCTATGTGTATGTGAGCAATAAGTTATTTATCATCCCAATTAAGTTACTGGTGGAAAATGGATTAAACACTGCACCTTGTTCTATTTTAAAGGAAGTATATTTCACATTATCTTCATATCAATGTTGCAAACCATGGGAAAGTTGGATTTTAAGACAAATTTCAGAATTCAGATGAGTTTTGCTTTGTGGAATGTTACAAAAACATTGTGTGCCAGTCGCCATAACCAGACTCAACTCGAGGATTTTGTGTAAGCCAAAAGATAGATTCCTTTATGAAAGTACTCTTTATTAATAGTGGTTCAGATTGAGCTGGGTGTTTCTCCAGAGAGACCCCCCCCCAAAAAAAAAAACCTGGGCAATTCTACCTTTACAATCCAAGTTCCTTGCCTCTCATGGAATAATTTGGATGAGTGGTAATATTAAGATCTGGTTGTATATTTCTTAACTATTTCATTACTAAGCTGTTCTGGCTGGTTCTGTAGTTACCTATTCAGTTCCAGTATGGCTGCTGATGAACTGGTACTTAAGAAACCTACTAGAGTTGCCAGAGGAAGCTTGTGACATGCTGTAAGTTTAATTATGTTCAATTCATTAACACAATTAGAGCTGTGAACAAATCTATCGACACAGCCAGAATCACTTAGAAACAGATAGTAAGTCATAGATTACAGGGACTTGTTCTCCATCCCTACATGTTGAGCATGATTCCCTGGCAAAATACATCAGTCAGTCATTTGGGAACATAGATTTGATGCCAGGGGTTTCCTCTTTTCCCTGGATTAGATTAGTCATGTTTCAGCAGAAAGGTCTAATAATGAAAAACTACCTGAAAGCAAAGTCCTTGATGTGCACTGACATCATGTAGTTGTGAATGATTCCTTTACTGGATTTACTTACTGATTTCTTGTTGATAAAAGGGAGATGCATTTCAGGTACAGAACATGACCAGAATATTAAAATATTCAGAATTCATGAATATTTTGGAGGAGCCTCTCCGAGAGCTTTAGTTTTCTTCTAAGCATGCATTTGTTACAAAGTAAGTCAGTGAAGGAACTGATAGGGGATTCAAGGAGAAATGTATAGGAGAGGTACAAGGAAAAAAAAAAAAAAAGCTTCCTGAAATTTCTGTTCTGTAGATCTGCCACAGTACCAATCCACCCCCAAAACTCCCCAAATTTTCTGCAAGGTCAGAATACTCTTTGTGAGAGTCTTTTGATGCCATTGGAGCTTCAGCTACTTCCCAGCGACCTGACTGGACTTGGGCAGGATTGCTTATAAATCCCCTGGTTGTTTTCCCAGGCTCACTGTGATAAGTGAATCAAGCAGATGGAAGGAACTTACATGAAGTAGTTTTGGACTGTCTTTCCCAGTCTGTAACTTCATTTCTCTGCTTTTCCTCCACCTCACAGGTTAGGAAATTTAAGGAAGCAAGCAAAGGTGGAAAGTGTATCCTCACTTTTGACTGTGAAAAGCTTGTGTGAAGGGTCCCTTCCAATCGCACGTTTGGGAAATATGTTCAGGTCAAGTCTCTGTAGTGCCAAGTTATTCCTAAAGATTGTTGAATGGTCCTAGTTTTGTAACTTACAGATGATCTTACAGAAAGAATCGTGTACTTATTGGCCTTTTTCTTTTATTTTCTTTCATACAGTTTTAAAAGCTCTTTCACTTGAGCTTGAGGTGCTGGAATAGCCAAGATAAAATAGTAAGTTTCACACAGGTTTGTTTTCATCAGGCAGCTAGGAACAGCCTAAAATTCATTGCCATTGGGAAATCTACTTACAGAGGTGTGTAGTGAGGCATTGCAGGTGTAAAAACCATATAAACCTTTTGTAGGCACTTACAGTATGCTAATTGCAGAGGTATATATAATAATATAGTAGATCTGTCTGATCTACCTTAATTGGACTATTAAAAAACATATATACTGTACATACACTATTTCACCAGCAATCCACAGAGCATCTGAGGGCTTTTAATAGCTATCATAAAAATAATAATAAAATATGTAAAGGATAAGCTACCATGAAAATTGCAGAGGAAAATGATGACCTGTGTATTTTGAGATGAGGTATCTTACATGTATGTTATGGTGTTACTTACATTCACTGAAGAGGATGCTTTCAAGGGTTAGGTAACCTAGTGGATTAATGCACAGGCTTTCACATCAGAAGACTAAAGCCAAATTTAATTTTGGCTGTAAGTTATTTGTGTTTTGGTAGGTTCCACTTCTTAATGAATATTTCAAGCGGCAAAACTGTGCTGGAATTTGGTATAATTTATCAGAATTAATCTTTCCTGTACAGGAGGAATCCAGGATAAGTAGATCTGAGGCCATGAAAGAGGTGGCAATGGAAAAGCTGAACTGCAATCTGACCAATTATGCCTTTAATGTTATTAAGCAAATAAAAAAAAAATTCACTGGGTTGCTGCTATGAGCATTATTCCAGAGCCAGTAATGGCCTGGTGATAACAGGCAGCCATTTTTTAGCATTAACTGAGAGATTGGAGAGGGTGATTATCTGTAATTACACACACATCTCACTGTGCAGCTCCAGGAAGAGCTCCCAAGCCAACCCCAGGCTAGTTAGACCCAGCACTTTTAGGTACATATACTCTACTGTAGGTTTCTGTGTCCACTCTGGGAAGCAAAGCCATACACTGTCCATGCCATCTCTGTTTGGCACTGCACTGCCCTGTGCTTTATGGGACATACGTGCCTCATTTGCTCATCTTCAGGAGTTTCTTCTACAGCACTGAAATGCACCAGTGTAAATCAGTGGTGACTCTAGAAACTGATCTACCTGGTTTTTTTAAAGCTAAAAATGCTTTCACATTTGTAAACAAACCAAACTTTCTATCTGTAATTATGCTTTTCACTGTCTTAACTCTTATATTTTTCTTCCCATTAGCTTTGTGCTTCAATCTGTCAATGCACAGCAGCAGCAAGTCACTGTGGATCTCCCATTGCCTTAGCTGTGGTATGAACCTTCCCTCTCACGATCAGGGATACAGCTCTGCCCCTGGCTGCCTCTTGCCTACAGAAACTCAGCCTCTTGCCTACAGCACAAGAACTGTGTCTGCTTGGAGTTTGCATCAGCAGAGTGGCTGAGACCAACTCACATGCACAGAAGCTGATTGATGAAGCATGATGCATCCCTTAATTAAGCAGAAGCTACTAATAAAAATGAACTTACTGGATGATTTGTGTGATTCTTGCAAGGCAGCCATATGTGCTGCACACTGGTAGTAGGAAAGGGTGGTGTGCAGCTGATGCTGGGAACCTACAAAAGAGGAAACTTGTTAAGGGAGGCAGTTTGGGTGCTGTCACTATTCAGGGCAGTCCATAATTAATGCCCTCCTGGCTTATCCTTGTTCCTGTGATAAGTTGTCCTTTCCTCTCTCTCTGCACCCTCTCAGCATTAGTCCTTGCCATCGCTGCTGCTCCCACAACTGCATCTATTTTTACTTCTTCTTTAGCTGTGACTGCAGGATTTGGGGGGGATAAAATTCCTTGAATCTGCACATCTGTTCCCCTTTCTGTTAGCCATAAGCATGTGTGTGTTTGTCTCAGCAAACCTTCACAACAGTCAGGGTCCAGATGCCTCTTCCTATGCTTCTCTACAATACTTCACTACAGCATTTTCCAAGGGAGCTGGAATGGGAGCCCACTTGATATGGGGCATCAGGAGGAGGCTTCTGGAAGTCCTTCTCTGTGCCATTGGCCACCTGCAGTTGCTTTTCCTAAGTATGATGTTCACCTTTAAGATCCAAAGTGGTTTCAGTAAGATGGCACAACCTTGTAGGGTTGTACTGCCAGCTAATCAACTAAGTACAGCCTAGAGGTCAGGGTGTTGTAAAAACATGGCAACACTTTCTTGGTTACTGTCCACGATCCGCAAGAATTCCTGCTGCGCACCAGAGATACGAGCACAGAATTTAAAGGGAGAAGTGATGTGTGACGCTCATATCCTCAAGCTCCCCACTCCATATGTCTGAGAATTAAAATATTCCTTCCAGATGTGTGTTCCTATAACAGGCTGAAGAAAACTGACTCTTTCACCTCATTTGCTTGGGGGACATGGTAACATCTTCATGTGAATAAATACTCTTTTTCTGCAATTCTCTGCAGTAAAAAACAGCAAAGAAATCCCTTCTTCAATATAGTCAATCAACTTTTATTAAGAGCAAGCTGAAAATGAGTGGTAAGAGCTGTGTAGGAAAAGAATGTGAATTTAGCACAAAACAAGAAATGCTGCCCTTAACATATGTGATAACAGGCCTTTCATTCTGCAGGGCACAGCTAAGGGTGCAGCTGCAATGTTCAGTTTCCAATGCCATGTTTGAGAGAGATGTGGTCCTAACAAAGGGAAACCAAATGGTCACAAGTCTAAATGGCGGCTAAATGAAAGAATTGGGGTTCTTTTGTCTAAAAAAATTTTAAAATAGCAGGGATACATAGGAGTCATCTTTCCTTTTGTAAAAGGCATCTGATTTTTTGAAAAAAAGAAAAAAAAAAGGAATAAGCATCGCTCCATGTCCTTGGTCTATAGAACAAAAAAATAGCAAGATTAGACTGGAGCAGTGTTGATTCAGAGTTAAGCATTAGGAAAAACTTTCAAACAACAAGGATAGTTAAGCGCTGGAATAGATTGCCTAGGGATGTTTTGGAATCTCTGTGATTGGAGCTTTATAAGAACAGGTTAGACAAACATCTGTCAGGAATGATTTAGGTATAGTTGATCTTGCCTTGGGGTAGGGGGATGAACTAGACGACCTCTAAAGGTTCCTTTCAGCCCTCTTATGATTCTATAAAAAATACAGGAAATGATTGCATGTAGAATTGAGTTTGGCACCTTTTAGTAAATCTCATTGTTTCTGCTTTTCTGTTGTTCACTCTGCAGCTCAGCCATGCTGAGGACTCCAGGTTCCAACAAGAATCTTAAAAGGCTGTTTGATGCCAAATAGTGCTCTGGTTCTTTTACACTGTTACATTTAATTAGGGTTTCTAATTAATCTTCTCTGTGTATTACACTATATCCAGCCATGAATGTTAATAAAATCTTTGCTTAGTTTAAAGATTCTCTGAAAGTTTTCATTTGGAAAGTGAGACCATCTGGCCTCTCTACCTCACTAGGATTAGATTCTGGGTAAGGCATACTCCATCTGTTTCTGAGATTCATGTACACATTACATAGGAATGGGTGTTGGGGCAAGGCTAAGGAGGGATTTCATTGCAAAGATAACTATGATACAGTCAGATCTGTCTAGAGAATCTTTTTGATATTCTTGATGCAAAAAATAAGCAAACTTCCTTTTCAAAATGTTCTCAACATCTCTTCAGAGAAGGGTTATTTATTGCTCCCCATGGTGTGAGGCAAAGTCCTCCACTGAGGATATACTTTGATCTTGAACACATGTAGCACAAAATATTGAAATGGTAAAACCTGTTTGGTAATCACTGGGGGTCCCAGGAAAGATTCCTCAGCCTATCCTGGTGTCACTGAGGAGTCCCTGACATACTGGGATGTTGCCGTGCCTGTTTTTCAAGCCGGCTGGCCTCGGCACAGGCAACAGGGCTTTCTTTCAGTGAGTTCTTTTTTGCTCGAGCTGCTCCTGCGTGGCGATTGCCTGGAGGATGAAAAAGGGGGGAATCCGGAGACGCTGGGTCACAGGTGTCTATTGGAACCCTGGCGTGGGGTCCTCACCTTGAGAGTCAGCGTGCCGAAGACCCCGGCTAACTCTCGGGTGAGACCTTATAACTGGGGGTGTTACACAGAAAGGGACCAATAAGGTTTTACAGGGTGGTGGCTAGTCTCATAAACAAACATACAAAACAACCATACAATGAACATTAGAAGGTGACAATCAGGATTCTGTCCAATCACTCGATGCTTCTCTCAGAATCTTCCAGAAGTGGGGAGCGACCCCAAAAATGATAGACAGCAACAGGTGGCTGTCTATGAAGTGATGGACAGTCAACTGTCTTAGGGGGGGGAAACTTAGGGAGGATACAGAACCAATTACAGAACTGTTACTGGGGAAAAAACAGGGATAAACCGAATGTGGGTAACAAAAAAGGGTACAGAAAACAAACCATTTTACAAAAGAACATTAACTTATGAATTAAACTTAATATTGAAAAATGCACTCCCACAGTGGGAGCTCTGGAACTGGCCAACAGTACAGCAGTGCAGAACAAGCCCGTATATTTAAATACAGTTTGTGAGCTAGGATGAGCCTGACCCCACCTCCTTCTTCACTCCTTCAGATCTTCTTAGCATCCACATATACTGTCTGGCGTTTTTAAATAGTCAAATCAAATGCCTTGGTTTACTGAAATAATCCTGTATCTGATTTGGTATTGAACCACAGACTATACATTGATATGTAACAGGAATATCACTCTTTCAGGTCTTTTTTATTCAAATTGATTTGCCACATTCTATAAGCCTCTATTGTCAGAAAAAAGCCATATCCAGTTGGATTCTCATCCTTCTTGACTGAAACCCACTGTGAGAAGAGCTTTTCAAAATAAAACCACTTCATTAAAAATTGCTGTGAGTATGTGGAATTTCTTCCTCTTTTTTAGCGTGTCCTGGTTTTCTTCATGTGCAGTTTTCTGAAAAACACAGCCGAACAAGCAAGCAAAAGCTAAACAAGAAGCAGAAGAGTTTTGAAAGGGGAAAGTAAGACAATTTAGCTCCTGGATGCAAAGAACTATTAGCTATGGCTTAGCTTCCTTAGATGGCCATTTAGAACCTCAGTAGATAACAGTGACTTTCATTGATACTGGCAGATTTATGGGGCTATCATTAAAAAAGAGCAAAGTGGCCTTGATCAATGTTTTCAATGGATGAGGTACATACTTGCTTTCCATCAATATCAGACATGCATCACTACTTTTCCTGCCTGGTGTTTTTTTGAGAAAAGATATAAATTGTGGCCAAGGGAAGACTAGATCTTTTCTTGAGGCTCCCTGCTATAGCTTTTCAATGGAACAGACAGAGATCCACACAAAAATTTGCGCTGCTCTGCATGTAACTCTTTTCTGATAGGTTCCACTTCAGGTCCCCACGTAAAGATTTGGATTATCTGGGCATCGATAGTGGTATTTTTTATTTTGGAAAAAATCAACATAATTTTTATCTTTGATGTATTAAAAAAGGCAGCTGTCTTAGAATCCATCACTGACTAACAAATACAGCAAGCTTCATTATCAGAAGGGGCATCACTGGGATCTCAAGGATGAATAAAGTGTTTTCAGCTTCTGATTACAGTTGAAATAACTATAATAACTTTTCCCTTTCTATAAAGTTGGGCTTCAGGTGTACTTTTTTAAAGTCAGCTCTGTCAAAAGTTGCAAACACTTTCAGCAACCCATGATGAAGAGCCATAAAACACATGCCTGCTCCCTCTGAGGTCTGAGGAGTGGTTCATAGCAAGGGATGGCAAACAGTGTCTGGATAGCCCAGTAAACCAAGACAACCACTGGACTGGGTCCACAGACAGGACCATGACCAGGATTAGCCCCATCACTCTGACATCCCTTCTCAGATGGATTTTAAATCTCTCTTGTAAAGCCATTTTTTTCTACTTATAAAATTTTGAGTATAATAAAAAATAAATTTTCAGCAAAATCCTTTTGCCATCTTTAACTACATTCTCTTGTTAGAGAATATTACTCAGTTGCTTGTAAGAATATTCATTTAAAAATTTTTCATAGAAAGTGCCAAGACTGATCCCTCTAGTCCTTGCTTCTAACTCCTAGATGGCAATAAAATACTTAATATTTGAATTGATTTGCTAATTCTGTGTGACAATCTGAGTAACAGATGTATCAGCTAAATGTGTTCTTGCTGTGAAGAGACAGTTTATCAACATATTTTGAGAAAACAGCATGGCCAGACTCCTTTTATCAGTGTAAAAACTGGGGCAGCCTACTAGTTCTCAAGCTCAGCAGAAGGTTAGTAGTGACTTGTTCAAGGTGAATCTTCTCTCCATCTATCTTTATGTACACATAATGAGGAGAAAATCTGAGTCTTCCAAATTTCAGCTCTTTATATGAGCTCTTCATATTTATAATAGAATCTGAGATTCCCCAGAAGAAAGGATTCTCAAGAATCATTGGCACAGGCATTGTTATTTTCTTCCCAAGTGGACATAAACCTACAATTATGTAAAAAAAGTAAACTATTATTTCTGCTTAGCTTCTGGACTTTGAGAAAAATTTATGAATAATAAAACTATATCAAACATTCACAAGACTGAAACACAAGTTTCACTTTGTCCTAATTTCTTAAATTATCAGAACAATTTTTTTCACCCATTAGTCCAATCAGCTTTGTAAATAAATACTTGTATTTTCTTTGCCAATTCTGTATCTGCTCTTAAAAAAAACCTACAATGTAACACATTCTTCCAGCCTGAATGCCCTCAACAAGAATGGCTGTGAAAATCTTTTGCATCTGACGACCTTTACAAGTTTGTCTATATCAGTCAGATTTCTGCAGAGCAGAAGAAAAGACAACTGAGAGGTGAGCAAGTACTGTCAAAATCTTTTGATATTTGGAGCTATCATTAGTGAAGAAGAACCAAACAAGTGAAAGAAAATTATAGGGACCAGAAATAAAGATACTCAAAAGAGCCAGATTTTATATTTGTCATTTGTGGGGATCCTAAGATGGTATAATGGGAGAGATTTTAAAAAATTGTAATACTGTCTGAATTCAAGCAAACTGTTAATATTCAAACCCTCACATAGGCCTGCCCTTACTCAGAGCTTCTAAAACCTCCCACAAAAGGCCTATGCTTGCACAATGTGCTTCTTTGCATTTTTAGATAATAAATAGGAAGAGAAGTAAACCTACCAGAAACATTTTCAGTCAGTGGGGATACTCTCCCAGTCCAGATGTGGTCAACTACCAGACTGCTACTGAACATCAAAAGAACTTCCACATGCTATCCCTTACAAAGCCATGAATTTTTAAGTCCATGCATGTGGAACTATTGCAGCACTGCTAGTTCCCAGCTGGCCACAGATTTATAACTTTTTCTTTGTTATCATGACAGAGGTATAAATATGTTAAATTTTGATGCAGCAAAAGCACCTTGTCCCTTTTGGTACAATTATACTGGAGAAGGAACCATGCAGTTTCCACTGTAAAAATTAAATGTTGAACAAGAATACGCACAATTGGAAATCTTTCAAACATCTCAAAAATAATTATTAGACTGATTATTATTAGAGATTTCACTTCAACACATAGGAGCTGTGAGAAATTAAGTGAGCATATTGGTAGTTTTTATGAGGAATTAAGTACACCATCACTGTTTTAACATTTCTAGAATGCACTGGTGGTTAAATAGAAATAAAAACTTCAGAGCAACAGGAGCAAGTATTCTTATTTTTTAACAAGAATCATAACTTGTTATTGTAAGTGATCAGATCTCACCGTTTGATGATGCATTTGTATGGAGTCATCAAAAACCTTTCCTGATTCTTGGTGTTCAGCAACAGCTGTGAGATATATGATCATGAATAGAAATGAATGAGAGCTAAATCATGTGTTAATCATTGCCAGAAGTAGGTCAGACATAAGCTCTCTCTCGATGCTAACAGACACAGCTGTCTGTCACGGTCATCCTCCTCAGCTGTCATTAGACTGCAAGTGACAAACTAACAAGTTGCAGGAGCTGTGGTACTGGGCAATGGAAAATTGTCTCAGTCAGAATTTCTGCCTTCTCATGGGCAGCATAACTTTACAGTGAATTCCCTACCACAGAGATCTGTCTTTGAGTCACTGTGCATAGATTAAGAACTACTGCCATTACTGCCTTGCACCAAGCACTCAGTGACTCATACCATTGATCAGAACAGTCCTTTCTCTTCCATTTTCCTGTTTAAAGCCTGGATAAAGAGTTCCCAATATTTCCAATAAATGTCACTGGCTGGTCTACATGAGGAAGATAGTTTCTATGGCTCTTCCAGTCACTACTTTCTCCATTGCAACAGCTCCCAAATTTCTACTCTCTTCCCTTTGAATTACTTTCCTTTTTCTTTCAATAGCAGAAACAGGAGCAACAACAAGAGGTTCTATGCTGAATAAGACACATGAAAGTTTGTGAAACTGTAGCAATGTCTAACCCTGTAACAGATCCCTGCAAAAATGTAATGGGCAGAGAACTGGACAAAAGTGTATGGATATAAATATATAAGCACACATATATGTAGCACCAAACCAAACCATAACCCTAGCCCTAACTCCCAGAATATCCCAGGTGCTGTCAGCACACTCATTCCCAATCATCCCAGTTGTCCCAGCATGGTTCCAGTTGCCCCCAGTTATGATCTCTTTCACTCCCAGTATATCCCAGTTGCCTCCAGCCCACACCTGCCATTCCCAGTTGCTCCCAGTAGCCCCCAGTATGGTCCCAGTGTTACAAAGGAGTGTTTGAGTTCACTTAAAAGAATCAGCAGTGATTCTACTGAATCATCAGTAGAAACCTCATTCAATATTAAGTGACAGCACGACAGAGTTCCTTGGCAAAGGTTCGCTACGCTACTTTTGAGATGGTTTGGGCACTCTGAGGGGAAAAAAAGCAACAAAGAAAATCCAGTCAATCAAAACAGAAATAAACTGAGAACTCTCTGTGTGTGGGTGGGTGTGTGTTTAGGTACTTGTGACAAAAGGATAGAAAGGGCAAGGACAAAAAGGAATACGGTCTAAAGGCTAAAAGGCACTCAAAAGTACTTAAATTTGACTTATAACTTAAATCTAACAGTTTAGCAAAGGAGCAACACTTAACAGCATTTAACTTAACTTAAAACTTTAATGTACTTACAGACCTAACTTAATTAGATAGGTATTAGAAGGTATTTGAAAAATGAAAGTAATCATCTGGACTAAGTAGGATTTAGGATTATTCTACATTTTAGAAAATATAACATACGCTGATATATTCTGAGTGGGATTAAGATATAAACTTAGTCAGACTAAGAGGTCCATAATGATTATGTTTATGGCACTGTCAAAGTTTTTTTCTGGAGACAAGGGGAAGTCAGAAAGCCCCTTCTGCTTCAAATAAATGTCCAGGTTTTCTTTAAGAGCCACACAGACTGTTTCAGAATACTCCATTTGCTCTGCTGTCTAGAGCAAAAGATTGATGGCAAACCAATTTCCCTCTCATCTGCAGATGGCAACACTTGGTGGTGGAGGAAATACAGGATCTTAAGAAGGAGAGAAATATTTCAAACACAAATATTTTAAAGATTTGAGCTTTTAACTCCCAACTGATCTTTAACTAATTTCCATGAAACAATTTTTATTATTAGCATACAGTGGAAGTAGCCTATAATGCAGGGGAAATGGATCCAGTGGGAGGATAAAAGCAAAGCTCAAACAAAGAAAGAAAACCATGTGGGTGAATGATTCCTAGCAGGTACACAGGAATCTCACCTATCTGACATGGATTTAAAAAATAGGAAAAATGAAGCCAGAAAATTCATTCTGAACAAAAGAGAGACCCATGTCAGCAACTATTTGGTCAGTGCCAAAACACAGGTGACTGCTAGGCATGAGTGAGATTATTATTGCTGCAAAAACATAAAATATGAGAAGCCCATTTAATTTTTTTTACATGCTATGCATATTTCCTCCTCTTACATGTAATAATCCTCCTCCTCCTCCTGATTCACTGGCCCAGATTTTGGTGAAAATACCAATGAGAAAAACCAAGAACAATCCTACTCAAGCAAGAGAAACTACATTAAGGGCACATTCAAAGGAAATTTAGCACCTGTTTTGCTTATGTATGAGTGATCACAGCTTCTTTCTTTCTTTCTTTCTTTCTTTCTTTCTTTCTTTCTTTCTTTCTTTCTTTCTTTCTTTCTTTCTTTCTTTCTTTCTTTCTTTCTTTCTTTCTTTCTTTCTCTCTCTCTCTCTCTCTCTCTCTCTTTTTTCTTACTACTGAATAGCTCAGACTTTATAAATTCAAAGAAAAGTTGATAAAAGTTGATATTAGAAAATGATTTGATGGAATCAAGTGAAGCATGTGGATGAGGAATCACCATTATACCATGCTACAAATTTTGAATAAGTGAGAAGGTGACTAAACTTGGTCTCATCTTCTTCTCACAATGGTACACAAGATGTACCTCTCTCAAATTTATAAGCAATGTCCCTTCCTAAAAACTAAGTCATTGTGAGCATGTCCAGACTGCAAGTACTCTTTATTTGCACCATGGCATGCAAAATGTAAAAGGTCGGGGTTTTGAGATTGTTGAGTATCTCCAGCCAAAACAAGAACAACCTTAATTTTCATTACACAGCAAAAATAAATTAGGAGTAAGAAAGAGGGCTCAGTTTGGGATAATTCTGTTCTAGTTTGTAGATGTTATTAGCTGTTAAAATAATCTAAATTTGTGTTTGAGGATGTGACCATGTCACATGTACAATAGCACCAGTAAATGGATTTTTTAAAACTAAATGTTATATACATTAAATCTCAACATTTTTCTTGAAGTGGCTGAGTGATTTATCTCAATGGATTTCTGTACTTGGGATTTTCTTTACTCAAAGATGCTCAAACGAAGCAGTTTAATGCAAACTCTCAATATGTCACATTTTGGCAGTGATTGCTTAATGCAGCAGTGCACAAATGAACTGCTCCACTGCATCCTCTGATCATGAATATGAATCGGAGTACTATAAACTGAACTCAATGTACTGATAAGTGACTGCATCTGATTGTGCCAGAAGCCAGATGATTTTCTCATTAATGAGCTGAACTATTAAAAGATGGAAGAATATGAAGCCAAGCCAGCATTGCCTGAGCCTTTTTGCTGACAACTTTCCAGGCCTACCAGAAAGCTTTGTCAGTGAAAGAAAATTCATCCCAAAAAATCTTTTATGAATGAAGACAAATAAAAGCTTCAAGGCTCAGACTCTGTTTCGGATTAACATGGATGTGACTCCCTTGTAGTTGAAGTGTTCCTGTTTCAGTACGGAACAACCCAGATTTTGATATTAAGGAATTATGCTCATCCTTTTCTTTTCAATCTCTGCTATTCTGTGTTTAGGAGTGCATGGCTGCCAGGAAAAGACACAGAACCTCATTCAACTAAGCAGAACTTCTAAATTCATTAAACTGAGAGCCACGGATTTATGGAAAGCATGTGGTGAACACACCCTCTGCAATAACAATAGGCTGTTAGAAATATTTTAATTTGGATATTTTCAGAGTATTATTCAATGCCAAGCATTGGTGTATAAAAATTCATTATTGTTTGTAAGCATCACCATGTTGCTTTGCAGGCCCCACCTCAGTTGGAAGTACCTGCTGTACAAGTCCAGAATGAGGCATGTGGACCAGTTACAGAGCCCATAATGGTTCTAGATCTCTGTTCCTGTAGAAATGTGACGTGGCTAAATTAAAAAAAAAAAAAAAAAAAAAAAAGCAAAAAAATTTAAAAAGAACAACAACAACAACAACAGAAAAGAAGAATAAAAACCCTCCAAACCTGTTTCTTGAAAGCTCCAGTACCAGACCAGAAAAGTGAAGAGCACATCTGCAGGCACCACCACTACTATGGCAAATCTGCCTCTAGAGGGCATTGCAAGCTAAATGTTTTCTCTGACAAGCGTTGGGAACATCTTGGATCAGCCCAGAAGGCAGTTCTTAAATTACTTAAATTAAGAGATTTTGTTGTATTTACAACATCAGCTATGCAGCAGTCAAAAAAAAACCTATTGGGCAGCAATACTGAAGGATCTTTACTGTGCTGAGCAATAGCAGATAATTTTGGTATGAATAGATGTTAGCAGACATTTTCTGATATACCCAAAGCCTCTCAGGATGAGGCAGGTTGTGAGCCAATTTTTGCACATAGCTGTTCCCTTTTAAGGACTTTGTCTGCATCTTTCTATGAGCACTGCCATCCCCACAGGTGGTTGAATCCAAGGATCATTGGTCATTAGCAAGGAGGTACAAAGAGGCTTTGAATGCTTAGCACCTGGCACGTAGGCCAGTGCATCTGACACAAACCAAATAACATTTTTATTTGACTCTCTCAAGGTCCATGATCTATAAAAATTGCTCAGATATAAGTGCCATCAAACTACTATGTTCCAGGCCTTTTGTGTGTAAGACAAAAATATCTAAGTGACACATCATGAGATGCTCTCGTAGTGAGCTGGTAGGACAGGCTCTTCCCAGTATGGGCTGTTTTCTAAAGGTCTTTTTAAGCCTCTGCAGACATGCAGTAGGAAAAATCCAAACAGTATTTTTTTTCTCCTCTGTACACATGAACAAAATCAGTTCAAATTACAAAAACTACTTTTCTGTTGCTGAACAGCAAGGAACATTCTTGTCTGCTGCATTCTGAAGGCCATATTTTGTTACGGTAGAAACAGCAGTCAGGTCCTTTGCTGGAGTTCGGCTATGGATGTTTTACTATTCACATTTGTTCAACTACAATTAACTGAAATATATTCAGTACATTCTTCTTTTTCTGAAGACTGGTATTTCTCTATTTCCCTACCATCACAGTGATTCCTTTTGATTTTCAGGTACTGCTGTGAGAGTTTTGCTAAACGTCATAGCCAACTACATTTCTAAGAGGCTACAAGTTTTGCAGACTCTTCAAGGTCCAGGAGTCCCTTACAAATTTTCAGAGTGTTCCATTCATTTCTTAGAGCCTTATTTCCTGGTCCCATTCTGTGTGTCAAGATTTTTGTACTGTGAGAATAGATTTCAATATCTCCTATAAGACAGAAATGTCTTTTCTGAAGTACACAGCATGGTAAAAAGCAATGATTTTATTAATATGGAAAGCCCAGAGTATATAAAATGTTAAAAATACAATAGCCAAATATACTAGAAAAAGAAATTTGATAATTAAAACGGAAGGGTAAACTATATCAGGAAGAAAGTTATACAGGAGTAAAGTAAAACCACTTACACAATCACTATTTATACTGATAGTTGGTTACACAATATCATCAAAATTCTTCCTGTCTTGTTCATTATATTACTGCAGTGAACAGAAATATCAAAATTTTAGCTTTAAGTGGCTTTAGTTAAAACTGTAAGTTTGCCACATGCAAACATTTTGATTTAAGCAAGACAGTAAAACAAAATTGTCCCTCCAGAACAATTATCAAATGGTTTGTGTAAATGTAAATGAGTAAGTGCTGAATGTATCTAATGACAAATAAAAGGATTCTTGGGATTATACTGTGGCCACCCAAAATAGTTTGGACACTATATGCCCATGATATACATAAATTCTGTTTGAACTCCAGATAAAGAAAATTGGATTCCCTGTGAAATATAATTCACAAAAGATGCCCAAAATCCAAACCTCACAGGTAATATGTTTGCTATTTTATTAGTTTTGTGGATGTTTATTTATCTAATATAGTAAACAGACCAGGTTTTGTGTAAGAATGTTTCTGGTTATCTGCTTAGAAACAGAAAAGTTTTGGGGGTTTTTTGGTAGGACGAGGAAAGGTGTGTGTGTATCAAACAGTTCTGACTGGAAGTGTTGGGTTTGACCTCCCTCTGTGCTCTGGCCCCTCAGCCATGAGCACTCCCACCCTGCAGTCCAGGCTGTGGGGGAGGCTTTGCTTTGTCCTGGGGTCAGAGATACTGAAAGGAAGAAAGAGAAAGAAAGATTAATCTGATAAAGGCATTGCCATTTCTAATCGGACTGATGGGAAATTGTGGTATGAAGTTAAAGAGGCAACACAGGGTGAATTACTGTGATGAACTACCTGAAAGCTGAAGCAATCAAATAGATAGCTCTCACATATAAAAACTACTGTCCCATCTTTATTCATCAACAGTTTTGCACAAGTGTCTCATGTTCAATTCCTTCCAGGAACAACTAAAGCACTCTGATACATTGGATCAGATTAAATCTTATCTGGGAAACTCAGACACTGTGGTGATTGCTGCTTCCCGCTTCCCAGACTTAATTTCTCATAATAGAAATAAACTTTTTAAAGCTTGAAAATAACAAACTTCAAGAAGTAATACCAGTACAGCCCAGGGCCTGCTCTTGCAATCTGCTGGAATGGAATTGGAAGGGCTTTTACTCTGGTGTGTGGTATCAGTAAAATTTTTTCACATAGCCTGTCAGGTGAAAAGCTACAGAAGGGAAATTTGTGACTCCCAGTTTAGAGAATAAGAGAATAGCTAGGGTTGCAAGGGACCTTAAAGATCATCCAGTTCCAACATCCATGCCATGAGCAGGCACAGCTTCCACTAGACCAGGTTCAGAAAGTACTCATACAAACTGACATTGAGGTTTTCTTCACATTTATAGGGGCCAGAAGAATCACATTAAAAAAGCTAGTAATAAAAAAACCTACCACTGGGTAACAGATAAACAGATACATTTGATTCAAATATAGTCAAGTTATAAGAAAAGCAAATATGGTATCACAGAAAATGCAGCATAAAATTCCTGTAAAGATTCTCTCATATGATTTTAAGAACCAGCTTATAATTTGATCTTTAGATATGCTGAGATCTTCCCATGATGCTGAATTCTTTGAGCCTTTTGAAGTGGATGGGCTCAGAGGATACTCAATATTTTGCAGGACTGCTTGCTAATGAACAGAGGAAACAAGAATCAGTTTTGTGCCATCAAATGTGTTCTTCTGACCAAGCATTACATGATTTTGTACTCACGGCATACGGGATAGGAGTAAATGCACAGGTACTGCTAAAGAAAATTAAATGGAAATAGAAAAAATGACCTAATAATAATATATATGTGTTTTCAGAAATTTTTTTTCTAAAACTGAAGTTCTTTCACCCACAGAAATGCTAACAGGATTTAAATAGTATCTTATCTTCCAGGTAAATGCCTATCCTGCACTTTTGAAGTCATGGATCAGTCAAGGATACCTAACACTGAAGATGATGAACAACTATGATGAACCAGATACATTTATAGTTGTGAGGAAAAAAAAAGAGATACAAATTTTCCACTTTTTTCCTTTTTTAGTGTTAACCTCACTCACAAATGTGTAATAAATAAATGTGATTCTGAGTATTTTACTTGAAGACTCTGGTTTTGTATCCTAAATTATTTATATGAAGTAAAATGCAGCATTTTCAGAAATAACTTCCTTAAGATAATACTTTTTTTTAAAAAAAATAATTTTTGATAAATCTTGGAAGTCATATTGCCTAAAGTTCAAGCAAAATCAATTAAAATTACTTCAAACACAGTATACACACACACACAAAAAAGAGTATTTTACAGAACATTCAGTCAACATGCTGCTGTGTATTTGCTGAAAGAAATTTATTCACTACTTTTTATGTGTCTTATGGTTTGTAATTTCCAGAACAATTACACTATTTGCCCAGTACTGGAGTAAGTTTTTCCAAACTTTTCGAAGAGAGCAATTGATGAAAACAGTGTTTCAAAGTCCTAAAGAAAACAGAGACAAAAAAATGATGTTAGGCTTAAATGGGTTTGCATTTTTTTAAAACGTATTTTAGAGTTCTAAATATTGTCTTCTAGTTACATTTCACTATATAAAATAGAATGCAAATTATGCAAAATAGTGAATATTAAATATACATTTTTATGTTGTATGAATATTACCTTGAAGAGGAGCAAAATAATGTATCTAATTGAAAGCAAATATGTATTTCAAACTCTCAGCAACTATAAGAACTGCAAAAAATTTCCTGCTTTAGAAACTACATTTTAGAGTGTTTGGCAAATCATGATATACAGAAGTTTATTCTCCTCCCTGGTAACCAGGCAGGTTATAGAAAGAACAATAGCCTTACTATATTTTAACTTTTTTACCCTGGTTAGCATTGAAATATAGTTATTAAAACAGCTCCATAAAAATGGTTTTTAAAAAATTAATGTATATTAAGTAAGTACTAATGGCAAAAAAAGTGATTAGGAGAAGCAGGGTAATTCCTGAACATTTTTTTTCCCAGGTAAAGTTCTTGCTTATTACATTCCATTTTTTAATGCAAATGCTTAAAAATCTAAATTGAATAAGGGAAACACAAGTGAAGCTGTGCCTCAAGAGTACAATGTCAGTTCAGCCAACAAACAAGAAAGCAAAACAAACAAAATGTTCTAAACCATATTTTGATTTGTCTGCTTACTAATAAATACTCATGGTAAATAATTAGCAAGTCCATGGTATTAAAGATCAAGGTTTTAAAGCCTTCTTAATAAAATTTTGTTTTGAACCTGAAGTACTGAGGATAGTATAACAATAGAAAATACTGGTTTGCATTAAAATGGTTTTTGCTTTTAGAGAGTAACATGCCACAGAAGAACTCTCAGCTTTCTAGGATGTGATGATTCATTTTTAAGAAGTTTGTCTGAATACTTTGTACTGGTTTTTATTGCCAACAAGTAGCTCTGTGAAAGTGGTTGAAATTTAAATGTCTTCATGGAATCTCTGAGGCCATGAGCGAAGGAAAGTGAAAAGTTTTATCTTTTTAACACATTTCCCAATTTGAAAGGTTTCATTTTCTCTTTAAAAGAGAATAAAATCTTTTTTTGTTTGTTTGTTTGTGGGGTTTTTTGTTTGTTTTTTGTTTTTGTTTTAATGACATGAAACAGTTATCATTCCCTGGACAATTTGGATTTAGCTACTTCATAGACCACAGTTCAGCTGTCTCTCTATCAACAGAGCACCTCTGACTTCTAGTAAGCTTCATGCCAACACTGGCTGGGCCCACCTGCATTTCATCTGCATTGCAGGTTGCCAAACTGAGACCATATCATTTCTTACATCTCATACTTAAAATTGTTTACTATGACTCCTCCAAAATTACATGCATAAATCTTAAAATTGTGAGGTAGGCATATATTCAAAATTAAATAATCCATGTGTGGTGGGAAAGTGAGTACTATCACATTCCTAAATGATTCACAAGATTTACTTTTTAATGTTTCTCTATGCCTTGTACTGGCCAATTTCTTATTCAACACAAACAGCCTACTTGAAGATTTTCATATTAAACTTCTAGAATGGCACAATATTCTAATTTTCAGTGTCTGTTCAGCATCACAAACACCTTGTTACCATGGGAAAAGTTGTTCATAGAATTATTATAAAAAATATTATAGTATCTCAAACACAACTGCAAATGGTTTCCTAGCTAGTTATATTTAATTCAGTAAATTAACCAGACTAATTCTGTTCATGGGAATGGAAAAACCACCAAACCAGCTCAAGTTGCTAAGAAAGCAAGCAGATAATCCAGCAATAATTTAGGATTACTCAGTAATTCAGAGCAGAACATGGTATCCATTATTTTTGAACAGAAAGTATCTTATTAATGAACATGCAGGACAGTTACATACAGCTTAACAAATCATGAACAGTTTAACAAGTGGTGAATTTTGGGTGAGACAGGGAAACTAGTGAAACCTGTGCACCCCCCTCATCAGGATAAACTCAGGAATGAGAAGGCTGAGTATTGCAGAGATCTTCATTTGCTGGAGCAGACGGCTTTTGCTATTAGGATTCCTGGCCAAACAAAAACAATTGGCTGCCAAAATTAGCTCCTTGGGACGATTTAGGAGCCTTTGAACTGAACAGTGTTTTTGAGCTGGAACTAAGCCCAGGTCCAGCTTCAAACTCAAATCAAAATGACAAAGAGGAAATTTTTTGTGCCACACGCCCCTCAGTGTAAGATTACTTTGGTTTGGCAGCTGTACTGTTTATCTTGTTATTTAAAACTATTCCACTGGATACTCACAACTGAGCATTTAAACAACTGGCTCTGATTATGACGACAGCAGTTATGTTTGACCACATTTAGGAAACATTACAGGGTCTGATGGATAAATAAAAGCATGCTGGCTTTAGAGTTACATTAATAAAAGAAGTTTAGAATGTATACTAGGTAAAAATTACATAGCATGCATATAAAATATAAACATTCCTTTGGGAAACAGATCTTGTTTCTATTTTTTCTGTATTTGAAGATAAAGATTTTAATCAGATTTCAACAGAGAGATAAAGTAAGGCCTGAAAACACCACCTGGCCTTGCAAGATCTACCTTACAGCATAAAGGGAAAGGAATTGGAAGCCAGGTTCTCACATCCATCTAATGTGATGGAGAAATGACCACTCAAAACAGGCAGGGAAGCACAGTGATGCACTTTGGTCATTGATTCTGCTAGGAATTGTATTTAAGCTGCTTGGTACATAGTATAGAAGTTACCAAGTTACGTAAATAATCCTTTTGAAGAACATAGGTTGTGAGTGGATAAAAACAGGCTTCTTCAAAATGATTTTCACTATCAGTTCCTCTCTGTTGGTAGCTGGAATGAATAGACTAACAAATATGAATTCGCACATATTGGTGACCTTGACTCTATAGTTCTGTACTCTCAGGACCACAGGAGCATGGAGCTGAGTTTTATACAATTTTTGCACAAAGCATTCTTAAATCATGCCATATAATTCTCAGCATCAGACCTGTAATTCTCAGCACTGAGACGTACTTTGAAATTATCAAACAAAGTTAATATAACACTTCCTTTTAAAACTTGTCCAGCTTTGACTCCTTCTGCTCTAGTAAATTGTAAGTGACTCAAGTTCAACTGACAGAGCTTAAGAAGACCTCTGGACCCTTTCAGTATATTTGACTACTTGAGCTTCTGAGCTCATCAGTTCAAAACAATGGAGTCAAAAAAGGTGGCATAAAGCCACCAAAGATTTGTCTCAATCAGCACTCTGATGTCATAGATTGGACTTGCCAAATGGTTACATAGTCTATATTTGGAATGTTATTAAAGCAAATTCCAAAGACATTTTTCATCTGACTATGCAGACTTACATAAATACCGATCACGTACAAATGCTGGCAAATGAACAAGACCTTGCAGACCTTCACATTGGTTTGGAGGCCTTTGAAAATTACTTCTGTGATATTCTAGAAACAAATTTGTACTAACAGTGTTTCTTTCCAAGCAATTTTGAGAGTACTGTACAATATCCCGTAATACAAAAATGCAGCTCAAAATGAGATAGGAATTACAATTGAGTATCTTCTTGGAAATTTAATGAAGTAGAAAGTCAGCTGCCTCAGAGCAAAGCAAGAATAGACAAACAGCAGTAGCATATCTACTCTCAGATATTAAGGCCAGAGAGCACTATTATTACCATTTATTCCCAGCTCCTGCATACGCATTTCAGAGTAATTTCATGTATCAAATCTCTCAAGTCCATAATAATTATGAAACTGCTAAGCATGTGATAAACTTGGAACAATAAGCATACAATAAACTCACATTATCTGATTTATGGGATAGAATAGTCTTTCCTTTCTCTGTAATGACAAAACTTGAGTTTGCTGAATAAGTAGAGATTTGGTTGCATGAATTGAGAATAAATTTGTTTCAGGTTGTACCAAGATAGATTTCCTTCATGAGTTTGTAGAAGCAACATGTGCAGAAGTTTCAATATAAATTGTATAATGAAAAGTATTCTCTGAAATGTAAGGCATTCCATCAACAGCAGATATTCAGAGCAGTGACTCCTCTTCTGAGTCAATCAAAAAATACTAAAAGACAGTGCATAAATGCATTATGTCAACCATGACACCATGTGCTGGGTAAAAGGTAAACCAATCCATGAAAAGTTTGCATCTCAGAGAAACTCTCGTAGTGCTGGAATTGTACCTGTTGCTCCTATAGAGACATTAGGCCTCTTCTGTTCTCTTTATAGAACACCTATTCTGAATGCAAATTCTGTTAGGAACTAATGGCAGAAGGAATAACTAAAAAATGAGCACAGCTGCTGGAATCACAATTCTATCTTCATGTTACTAAGTAGTAAAACTAGGAAACAATACTTTGAAACCAATATCCACAGATACACACCAAGACCTTAGAAGATGCAGTGGGAAATTCTGCACAAATGTCCCTGCAGTAGGTATGTTCCTAGTGTAGGGTAAGCCACTGAGCAATCTTGCTTTCCCACAAAGCTAGCAGACATCCCATTTGCACAGCTCCTTTGGAAACCAGGCAGTACTGCCAAGTGTAACAGCACAGCTCTAGTCCACAACCCCACCTGTTTAACACTAAGTGATCATATTTAAGTGTTTCCTATGATATTAATGCTTGTAATAGTAAAATTAAATTTTTTAATTGAGCTGTCATAGTAATGCTCCTGATCTGTTAATAGCCACAGAGGTCGCTAACAAGGAAGCAAACCAGAAACCAGCAAGCTGTTAGACAAGTAAAATGTTGATCCAGCTAACTTTTATTCTCAGCAAATTTATCAATACTGGTTAACAATACTTCCAACTAGTACAGGGCCTTCTGACATGACAAAATGAGTGTAACAACCCATTCTGTCAATACAACACAAATGTCATTTCAAGTGCTCAAAACCCACTAAGCTACCCTAAAAAAGATTGATTTATCTGCTCCAGTGTTTCTTTGGGGCAAACTTTTCTCACAACTGAAACCAATTAGTGGGCCTGGCACTTGTAGTGCAAAATGTAGGTCAGCATCAAGTAATAAAAAAGTATTGACTTTTCTCTGTCTGTAAGCAGCATGAAAGGGGTGCCATGGCCTTGTCGTATATGAAAAGAGCTCCATTAATTTCACTTATTTCAACCAGGGCTGTCAAATACTAATGCTTCTATTGCACTTTTCACACAAAGTACATTGACACCAATCCTGGCCCCAGTGTAACAAGTTTACAATATTTCAGTCAGTGAAAGGGGTACTATAATTTTTAATTCCCTGTTGTACATTTAGTCTCTTTAAGCAGCACTGCTCATAAGACTTACTAAGAGATATGAGCTGGGACATTAATAACGGCTTCACACTTCTTCCCATGGGCAAGAGAAGCTATTTCTTGGGCACAGCTTCAACAGCTAATTAGCCATAAAGTTCAGGACACAGTTGTTTGGCATAACTCTGTTTTTGTGGCTGTTGGGCACAGACTGCCAATTTTACTTTCTGCCATGGAGAAAAAAAACCCAAAATCTAGGAAGAGGTCTTCCATGACTTTAGGCTATAAAATTGAAAAGCTAATGTGTTAACCAATTGGGTCAACCAGCCCCTTCAAATAAGAGATAATAACAAAAGCCTGGATCATGCCTTAGGGACTGGATCTCATTGTGTCAGCACAGAGGTATTGACTCCCAGGGAAAAGCATGCCTAATCAGAGTTCCCTGCCCCACAGCTGCCAAGTGACCATTGCTGTGATGAAGGGGGTAGAATTGCACCTTTCCCTATTCAGCTTACCAACACAATGCAGAGGAGAAGGAGGAGGAGCCAATATCTACCTCCTCCATCCACTGTATACTACGGTTACCAATTTGAAAATCTCTAAATTTTGTTCTTCCTGGTAGAAGCAAAAAAGTTTTCATGGAAGCACAGGATATTTTATGAGCTTCTCCATATTGTGAATAAACATAGTAGAGGTCAAACTGACTCAAAATGTTATGATCCTGTTTCCCTCTGTTCTCTGCAATTTGCCTTCTAAACTGACTTTTCTTTTTTTTCAAGAGAAGTTTATGGTTCTTGTTGACAAGCTTGAGGGCTCTGAATGTGATGTCTAACTCATTCCCTAATTACCTCCTGCAAATGCAAACATCACCACCAACAATAAAACTCTTTGATTTAAAAAGACTGGGTGACTATGGTAGAAGGCAATTTTCTACTTGCTTTAATGACTTTGTAAGTCTTACCCTTTGAATCAACTTGCTATTAGATCTTAAAATAAAATGATATTGTTTAGCCATCATAAAAGGCAACTTTATAACCTTCTGTGTTACGCTTACATCAGGCAAGTTTTTTTTCTATTTGTTAGTTTTAGTCTTTTATTGACATTATGATAATGTGTTGTAAAAAAGAATCAGGAAATTACGTTCACAGTAGGAAATTTAACAACACTATTTTAATATCCTATCTTCCAAACAGAAAAACATTAATTGCTACTTAATTTATGTAACAAATATTTCATTAATTTTACACTTAATTTTTCATGGATATTTATAACTGTCACTGGCTCTTACATGTTTTATCTTTCATGAATTAAAAATGAGGAAGCCAAACTCAAACAGTGCTTGCTAGAAATTATGAAAGATTTCTAATGATGGCTCATAAGTTTGAAAAACCACTGACTTGATAATCGCATAGGTTTAGATACTTTCTCTGTAATGGGTCAAACATGAGCAGCACAGACATGTGTGCTTCCCTGGGACAGCCTAACATGGAAATTGTAACTCCATTCCTCCCTTTCTAGAGTATTTGGAGAAGGAAGCGTTCTGCTACTCATCTGTGCTCACTGAAGTTTCCTTTCATAGCTCAGAAGCTAAATAGTGCTAATATGTGCCTTGGAGATACTTGGAGCTGACAAAAATCAAGCTCTAAAACCTCTTGTCCTCATCTGTGCAAAGTAGGACAGGATGTGTTCTAGGCTTGAGAAGAGCCTGTTTTAGCTCCTGCATGGTTACAAGCAGTTTGGACAAAGGAACAAAAGTGTGTCCCCCTTCATAGCTGCAAAAATTAGGCTATGACATGACAGAAAATAATGGTACTCTTCAGAATGCAATAGTTTGAGCCACTGTACAAGGAAAGCACAACTATTCCTAAACAAGTAAGATATTCTGAGATAGCCATGTTCACTAAGGATTACAAATACGTCAACTCTTACTGTCCTTTCTCACAAGCAAAGGCAAATTATCTCTAGGCTTTGATGAAAGTTTTGTGCAAAGAAGGACAAAAGAAAAAGGGAAAGATTTGGTCCAGTAAATTACTTTTTCCTGTAAGTATTGCCTCTGAAAAATTAACCTGGGATCTGAAACTAGGCTGTCCATTTTCTCGTGTGTAATATAACCACTAATGAAGATTTGTGGTCCAAACTGGCATTTGTTACACTTACTTAGTACTCTACAGTCATTGTGGTTGCCCAGGGGGAAGGAAGGGTGGAATTCCCAGCTGCGTCCTCTACATTCACTTACTCCATTTATTAATGATCTGCAAGCCAAGGCACTGTCTGGTCCTTCCTCTCAAACATGGACTAGCTTTACAATGCTTTAGAAAGAAATACATTCTCCCTTATAAATAACTGTTCAGTTAATTAATTTCTTTACATGTATAAAGCTAATCTACAGAAGAAGAATAAGTCACCTTGATGTGGACACTTTTCAGGTGCTTTTAGACCTGTTGAGAGTCAGTATCAATATTACAAGTATAGTCTGCTGCACAAAGTTACAGTGCATGTTGTACCGTACTTTAGGCAATGTTATGAAACACCACCCAAATTCTATTCTGAATGTCTGTTTATGAACCAAAATTGCCAAGGATAATATTCTATTTTTTCAACTATGTAGCCCTTTTTTTTACAAATAAATTAAATTAAGAAACCAATGTGAATTTCTCCGCAAGCTATTTCATACTTGGATACCCTTGAACTTTACTGAATCTGGGCTAAAAAACAAATGTGTAGTTGAAATAGTTCAGCAAGTATTCAGAATCCCAAGAGGTGTTTATTTGCTATTGTCATGCAAGTATCTACCTCTTATAGTGTATTTTAACAACATATTTTTGAAGAGGGGAGTACAAGTTCATCTTCATCTATTTAAGATATATAAATAATATTGTCAAGAATGAAAACACTCTATTGAGAAATATAACACCCATTAAAGATGTTATTAAATTTGAGGTGGAGCCTAGCACTACATTTCTGTGTACAAAAAAAACACAGACTTAAAAAGCATCTGATGAAAAAAAGTAAAGGACATATTTTTACAACAATGCTTTTATTTTTAAACCACCTTCTTGTCCTGTCCATCACACACACTCTGCTAGCAACTACTGCATGAGAAACTACTGCACTTAGGGATAAACATCTTGACTTAGGCCATTTGTAAGCTGCCCCCTTCATTGTCTAATCTGTTCAACTACCACATTCTCTTTCCAGCTGAAAATAAGCCAGTGCCAAGTACTCACTGCCAAGACAAACTCTGAGTCACTTTTAACCTGCTAGACTAAAGCCAGAAAATGTTTAACCTGCCAAGATCAAGTTGCAACTATCTAACTTGCCAAAATCATCCCACCAGGACTTAAGGAGGAAAAATTCTGAGTTGGAATCCTCAAGTGAAAATATTTTTTATCTTTTTTTGGCTTCTGATATGGAGCAAAACCAGTACTCCAGTTACATTTCATCTGGTTTCACATGGTTCTGGATGACACTTTCTAACTTGATTGTTTTCTGTGATGAAATTACTAGATATGCAGATCAAAGGAGAACAGTGGATGATGCTGTCTGACTGAGCTTTAACAAGGCTTTCAATGCAATCTCCCAGAGAATCCTTTTAACCAAGCTGGTAAATTATAGTCTACATGTGCAGACTAATAGATGTAATAGCTGCCTGAAGTCTGAGGTTCAAAGGGTAGCAATGAATGGCTTCCTCTCCTCAACTGGAACCTGGGTACTGACGTATTTCCTCAGATGCTGTCTTGGGGTCTACCTTAACATCTTCCTCAGTGAGCTGGAGGTGGAGATGGAATGCACTCTCCTCAGGTTCCTGGATTACACCAGGAATGTGTACCATGGAGACACTTGAGGGCTGTCACTCAGAGTGACGCAGACAGGCTGGAGGAATGGCCTGACAGAACCTTACAAAACAAAGGATGGACAAATGCACCTGGCACAGACTCACCCCAGAGCAAAGGCAGGTTGGAGGCTGACAGGCTGGGCAGCAGCTCTGCAGAAGAGGACCTGGTGGTCCTTGTGGGCAACTGGCTAAACATGAGTCAGCAATGTGTCCTAGCACTGATGAAAGCTAAGGAGAAAACCACCTTTCCTCTCCCAAAAATACTAGCTGCCTTCAGAAGAGACAGAAATAATCAAGTATTTTCTCATTTTGCAGGCAGCTTACTTTGCAGATTGGGGAACACTAGAGAAACTACTCATCTCCCATCCAGTGTCCACAAATGCTCTCATTGATCAATAAAATGGGAACAAAAGCTTTTAGACTAATACCTATTGTTATTTTTCTGTCTGTCTACTCATATATGATAACATATCTTCTTTATGTGTCATGTTTTCAGTGGCACTTTTTCTTCTGTGTAAATCCACCAGTTCTTTGATACAGTTCAGGAATAACATCAGCTACAGTGATTATTCACTCAGGTGCCATAGATTTGTTTGGCATTGGCATGAAGTTATTTCTGAGAAACTGGCTGATTAGAAGCTTTGGGGAGAAGAACAGCTGGTATTTATAGCCAAACATTGTTACAGATTCAACACTGTTCAGGAAAATTATATGGATTACACTTTTTAGCACAAATTTCAAAAATAGATTGCTGAGCAATTCAAACTAAAACCATGCTGCATTGGTTCTGATATGAATATATGCTATGTATATACTAAATGCAATAACTTGTGCAGTGATATTCTATGTTAGTGGACAAACAAAAGTTTATTCCGTTTTTCAGCTGGATAACTTCTGAACTAAATTCAACACTCCACCAGCCATGTTGAGGAAGGAATTTAGCCTGAGACTTTAACATCTATGCCTTTAATGTCTACACAGAACTTTCAATGTATAGCTGAGTATGATTATATCTTATAAATGAAGAAGAACTGGGAATTTTTACAATGTTTTATATGCTAATTTATTCATTGACAGTGTTGTAGCTATATAAGTTGTACTGTAAAGTTTCCCATACTTCTCTGAGGACTTCAGATTTGAACTAAAGTGTGGAAATTCTTTAAATAGCAACACATTTTCGTCTTCCTTTTGCCAAAGGCTTGTGCACCTGGAAAAACTACAAATCATGCCAAACTCTTTGAGTGATATATGGAGGACCACAGTCCACCAGGAAATAAGCTAAGACGAAGTCATTCATTTCATTTAGATCTTTCAGTGGGATTTGAGCCATCCAGCCCACAAGCCATGTCTCATGAGATTGCACTGTACATCCAGCCCACAGTAATGATGATTCATATACATATATGTGTATATGCTTTATTGCTACCTTTAGCTGGATTAAAAGCAATATATCAAATTTTATATTTCTGCTTCTTTTATTAGCTTTCTAGCACTTGATCAGCTGATAGAGGCAATAATGAAATGTTTTTTTATAAACTGGAGTTTTTAAGTCCTGTCCTGAGAATGTAATATTTCAAAAAATAGCCTAAGCTTTGGGGAAAAAACCAATTACAGAAACAGCATTAAAAATGCCAAGCGCTGGGCAGAAGCAATTCTGGATCAGTTTAAAAAAGTGATTGATGAAACTCTAATCTGAGCTGAAGGAACAGTTTCACGACAAGCTGTGACCATTCCACACACTTCATTAGCTGCCATAATTAGCCTGGTGTTTCAATTTGTTAGAACTGGTGGGGACAATTTTACTCAGAATGCAAACATCAAAAAACAGGGTGCCTCAGACTTCAGAAGAGGCTGATGAGAAGCTTTTCTAGTCTCTGTTAACTAAAAGATTAATTACAGCTGATGGGAGGCTGTACTCTGATTGTCACTCTGTCTATGTGCATTACTTTTAGCATTAGAAGAAAGACATGGTTGACACTACACTGCTCAATCAAGCAGCTTTGCATTAGTGCACAAAGTCTGTTAATATGCAATGTTTTTATTGTTTCTCTTTTTCCCCTTCCCCCCCCTAAGTTTGAGGCTCTCATACCTAACAAGTTACTCTTTAAAAATATATGCTGCCATTCCCTCACATGACTACAGGTGAGAAATCCTGACATGTCTCAAAGCTACAAGCTGAGAATATTATTAGTTTCTATTATCTCAGTCAAAACGTAAATTCCTTCTCAAATAATCTCATTCTGAGAAACAAAACCAATACAGTTGTGAAACTGGTACTGTGTGCTTCAGTCTTTGTACCCTACTCCTCTACATCAGGTGTGATAATGCCTGTTTGGTGAGTTAATGTAATTAACTCACCAAAGCTTGTAAGGTTATTTATATGGAAGTGAAGTTTGAATTTGAAGTGCAAAGGTTAGTCCTGAATAATCTCATAACTTTCATTCTAGAACATTAACACATGGCAAATCACCTAGCCATAAAAGGACTCCTTTTGTGGATATGCCTTTCACATTCCCTACAAGTGTTATGCTGAGATCAACAAAAACTGTAAGAGAAGAAATCATATAGTTTATCATGGTGGAACATCCTTTTAACCTGAGTTTGTAAAGGGCATGTTGAAATCAGCTCTTCACTGCATTAAATGAATAAACACTGAAGTGTATTTCAAAGAGAATACCATACTGTGATTTACAATGGGGCAAATGGGTCCAGAATTGATTAATAATATAAATTCTGAAGAAAGAAGCAGTAGAAACTTACATCAAACAATTAAGACAACAAGCAATCTGTACTACTTTCCATGTCTCATTCATTCCAACATAACTGCACAAAGCTTTTACCGTGGTTTTTCCTATTCAAGGAATGTAGGTTACTCTAAAATCCATTTTTCTGCACGGAAGTCCTACTGCCCTGAGATTAATGTACTTTTGCTCTCTGGAGAGAGCATCAAAACAAACAAACAAACAACCTGCAAAGTCACAGCCCTTCTTTCAACTTGGGCTCATACCTGGCATAGTATCTTAGAACACCTACAGGTGTTATTAGCATTTAAATTATAAAATTATACAATCATAATGAGTCAGTGTAGTAAAATCTCTAATTCAGACATCATTTCAAGATGCCACAGTCTGTAGTCCTAAGTGAACCTGTTGCAAGAGAGTCATCAAAATATGTATCTCTGATCTTAGACCTCAATTTTGCAATCTCACCAGAAATGTACACTTAAAGATGAGATTTTAAAAGTCTATTTTTCTGAGAAAATAGCTAACACCATTTTTCCTAGAACATTCTGTCTGAATGGCATGTATTTGCATATTGATTATATTAATTTTGGGCTGGACCCTTATCTGATGCCAATTAGTCCAGCCCCATGCATATATCTCAGTTATGCTAGGGCCGAGGACCAGCTCTCAAACCTGCATTTTTCAACAGTTGTATGGCCCATGTAATTCTCAGAGGACTGTGAAAAGCTTTCGGTTACTTTAATTTCAACTCTATTTAACAAGCACAAACAAGGTCTCAGTGAGTATTATCAAATAATAAGTAGCTTGCTTTTGCAGATAAGTTCCATAAAGAATTTTAAGTGATTTCAAAATATGGCCTTTTTAATTCAATATTGTAGCAAATTGAATTGAAATACATTACGTTTTGACATACATACAAAAAAATCTACTTCCAAGAATACTGAACAGTCTATCCAAAACTGCTATAAAAAGGCAAGGCCATGGATTTCCCAGTTTAGTGTATGGATTTTGAATTCCAACAAACAAAATCATATCCAAATAGTCAACGCCTAAAACCAAGATAAACAAATTAGGTGTAACTGCAGTATCTAGTATTTCTAGATTAACTGAATTTTTTTGCAATTTGAAGCCACAAGTTACCGTAATGTACACTAAGCATGTAATGAAGAAATTGGGCAAGATAATCTATTTCTAAAGTGTTTCTGATTAAATAGGAGGCTTTAAAATGTTTAAGCAATGTGTACAATGGGAATTATTTAGAATGCTTAAACATACATACATCTCACTCACAGAAATACTGGTTAAAGATAACTTACTAAAAAAGAGAGGTTTTCTTTTATACCACTAAGATGCAAGTTACATTATTAAATGAGGAAGGTAGGCAAAGCAAGACATTTATCATCCAACAGACAAATGACAGAGGATTGCTAGTTAGACAGTATAATAAGTGCCATCTAATTTTCTCTTTTGAATCAATTTATTCTTCAAAGCCTTGGATCATCATCAAGGGACTGCATTTTCTCACTGAGAAATTACAGAGCTGAAAATCAGGTTTTATAAAATATTCAACTAGTTGCCCACAAACCCTTACAAATAACCACTAGAATGAATTTGATTAGACTAGTGGTGACAGTATCTTTTCTTACACAAATAATTGAATGGTTTGACTCTTCTCAGACACTACTTGGTAGCATTACTTCAAAATCAGACCCTGTGACTCATCAGTAACCGTTGGAAAGTTTTTCAGCCTTCCAGTTATGCACAGATTCTTTTCTACATTTAGTTGAACATTAGACAAGGGTACATTTTACATGTTTTAATTTTCTTCAGAGTGTTTACCATCTTTCTATGACCAAGGAAATGGTTTGAAAACTCAATGATGGGTAATAATAATTAATAATTGCATATCAAGTGTAGCGTTTTTCAAAAGCAATTCAACAGTGGTGACCTTAAGGATTTTCTCAAAGGAAACAATCTACAGCTCAAGAACTTTTCCAGTGGGTGCACTGAAAACGATCTTCATAACAAAGTGTTATTCTGTAAATAAGACACAGTCATAAAGAACCTGGAAAGATCATTATGTAAACTGTCAGAACTTGGAATTGTCATTTGCTTTCCTGGAAAATGAAATGGGTGCATCTTATAATAAGAGATATTTCATTCTAGTCCTGTGAATGAGAGGTAATGTTTGGTGTTCCCATTTTTGGACAGGGCACACTCCTGCTTCCCTTAATACCTTTCCTTCTCAATGGTACATTATGACACTTATCAACAAAAGAAAAAAAGAGAGATCGGAAGTTGCAAAAGTGACTTTAAGATACTTTGTGTTACCCATTTTCAGAGACTACCTTCTTATTAAGTTGTTCTGTAATATTAAATTGGGCAACACTGCTCTTTTTCTGTACTATCTAATCAAGTAGCCAAACACCTGAGTTCTAAGGAGCTCACAGCTCTGAAGAGTAATGCTGTTGAGGGAATCAACCTATGTGGAGGCAGGGAATCACCCAAGTTGATTTTCATGTGAAGATACATCAGCATTCAGACTCCAAGTGGTTCTTCTGGGAGTAGAAAATATATGTTACAGCGTAGAACAGACAGACTTTTCATGAATAGTACAGCATATATTGTTGTTGGACCAGATCCTTGGATTTAAATGATTTGGTTTGGTACAGGACTCAGGATAGCAAAAAAAGTGAGAAAAAGCAGTGTTTTTTGGAAGCAGATAGTTGACAACTCAAACTAAAGGTCCACTTGGAGCATCTGAATAGACACAGCAAGTGATGCCAGCAGTAATTACCATACAGGAGCCATGTCGTGGGCCAGGGATCACTGGAGTGCATCCCACTTTGGCAACAACCCTTATTATCCCTGACATGACTCATGAGGAAACCAGGATTGGAACAAGTAAACTCTTACAGCCATCCACTAATTCCCTTCTGGCTGCCATATTAAGTAAGATCTGTATTGCCTAGGAAAACACACTGAGGTGGGATTGGAGAACTAGGAATCTGATATTCCAAATATGTGCTAGCACTTCTCGTGTTCATTAGTAACTTCTGCCTGAAAGCACACTGGTAAATATGACCTTTAAAGTTTTAAAAGATAATAAAGCTGACAGTTCAGATGCACATTCATTAGCCAGTATCACACTGTACTAGAAAATGTTCTTAGATAATCTTTTTTCCTAATTAAAATGAAAACAAGCAAATTCCTTTGATAAAAATGAAGCCATAGTCTGAGCAAGAAAGAATTTAAAACTTCACACAGGTCATACCTATGATCTGAAGTCAAATCACTGGAAGGTTAGAAAAATGGAGTTAAGGTGGAATTTAAGTAAATTTCAGTATAGTCAGGGATGGGAAAGCACAAATAGTGTATCAAAAATTCTGCTTCATAACAACATCATCCACAAGACATGACTGTTTTATGTGTTGGTCCTACAAGAGATAAAACTAATTTTCAATCAGAAAAAAATCTCTTTCCCCCTCTACAATAATTTTTTCCTGTTTTCTCTATTAACCCAGATTGAAAATCTGTCAGTTCTTGGACAAAGAGCCAAATTTATGCCTAGTGTAAAGCAATGAAACTACACTTTTCATTATACTTATGCTGTAACATTCTTTATATAAATTCTGGCATGGAATATATACTCATACTCGGTTTTATCTGTTATATATGTCATGATTTAATTAAATACTTCTGCAACTTCATGCAATCACAGTTGAAGGCAATCAGTGTTCAGCAAAATCGACTGAAGCTGTTGATTGTGCCTTTATCTACACTGGCTGAATCTGAGCCTGTAATTCTCTGCCTCTGGTGACAAAGATGGAAGTGATATAATTTATATATGAAACAACTATTGCCTGCTCTAATGGTTACACAATACAGTGTGAAAATGACAGTAGTGTTGACCACAGACCCGCTTCCACTGCTCCACCAAAAGTAGAATTGTGTTGGTGGTGAATTACAGGGGCTATTTTTCCTAACCCAGGCAAGGCCATCATAATCAGAATTATTTGAAGTTGATATTTGATTAACGCTGGCATTACTCTATAAGTGATTTAGACTAGAAAACATCTAATTATTTAATTCTTTCCATTATTAATGGAATGAAACAATTCAAAACAAACAGCTAGAATGACTGTTTTGCAGGAAGCTCATAAACATCAATTCATACACATGGAAATCTTACCAAAATTATATCAAGCCGGCCTGCTGATCTTGAAAAGCATATTTTATCCCAATCACTGCAAAGAAGTAAAATTATCTATAACTAAGGCATGTTTCTCTGCTGTACAGTTCAGCTGTAATGATCCCCACACACTGCACTTGCACATCAATTATGATAATCGTAATCACGGTCGTTAAGCTGAATGTTCATTATTATCAGGATGCTGGTGACAGCAGATTCAATCATCGGGTGCAATGGGCAGGCAGTCACAGTCCCACCCAAGTTTCTGCAGACAGCGTTGTGCCACATTAAATCTACGATGTGTTCCACATCCCACTCCATTCCAAAAGCTGTAGACGGTAAAGGTCAACTTTATGTTCTGTGCAATATGCTTAGGTTCTCTAAATTAATTCTTTGCAGTACTGGGTATTTTTATGCTTTGTAGATAATAAAATCCTGTTTAGGGCCAAAATGCCTGTGCAAATAATGAAACTGTGATTCAGTTGTACTGTAATTCACCTATAATAAGGCATCAGAGGGAAGAAGCTATCAGAATGGAACATCTTAAACTATCACTTCCTGAATTTTACAAATAAGAAAACATTAAATGCTGTCATTAAAGTCAGTTTTCTAAAATGCATATGCAAACTAATTCCAATACCGATTAAAGACTGTAAGCTATCATTTCTGCCTCAGCAAATATGAACATATGTGAGTGTTTTGACAGCTGAAAGACTATAGTTAGTGTATTTGATCCCTTGACTGTCCATCTACATTGGAACCTATCATTATAGATTAAATTCCTAGTGACTAGTAAATTTTTTATATTGAAACTTCTCACATTAATTCTATCAAAGGTATTCCAATGTATTACATAGATAATGTAAAACATAAAATATGTAAGCATTTTTATGTTTTATACTGATACACTGAGTAAACTAACTAGATTCAGTTTCACTAATGGTATAATATTTCCATTTCTTGTTTATTTATCATGAAGAATTAGAACAGAACACTTATTCCCTTAACTTAAACTTCTTTGAAATGTAAATGGAGTGAGATAAAAATTTTCAGATTATAACTAGATGAAAAAAAAGAACTACTAACTTTTCCTCACATAGATATGGTAATTATTATGTTTAAAGGAAGTCTATGCTAATACCCTTTCATTTTCCAGAAGAAATGTAACAAGGTAATATTTTTCATTGTTGTTCATTTTGCTTCGAAAGTAATTATATAATTTACATACTAATCTTTTTGTGACTTGAATTAAATTGCATAGTAATAAACACATGAAAACCTCAAGAAAATACAACTAGGACATGTTCATGCACACACACACACACACACACAAGGAAACTTTTTGTATTTAATATTAAAAAAGCCAGCTAGTATCAGCTAACATCAAATAATACCTCAGCAGCTCAGACGGGTCACTGATCCACTGACTACTGACTTGACTCCTTGGAAGAACTTACACAGTCTTACCAGCAACAATACAAGAAACTTATTTAGCATAAGACTGTCAGAAACTGGATAGAGATCATGGCAGCATTATCAGATATTCAGGCTGTAATAGAGGTTGCAGCCACAAAAATATAACCTTGTGGTAAACTCAAAGGAGGGCTGTGTTCAGCAGACAAACCATTAAGCAAAAATCCGTTTTGTTTCTAGTCTTTTTTAACATGCCCTTTGGTCTTGTGATTCATTAGAACAGATAATTTTGTTCATAGCACTGATATATTCAAAGTTTTCATAGAGTTTAGAAATAAGAAAATGACACAGAGTTCTATCAAATTTAACAGTTACGAAAGTATGACCTCACACCTGCCTATAGGCCTTTTTCCATTAAATTGCCATGAGGAGCTTGAGGTTTTGTGGGTATTATTGGGTTTTTTCCTGTTAATAATGACCCATTAAAGCAGTAGGTATGTCATAAATAGCCCTTTTCTCCTCTTATCTCTCTGCTGGGGTAAGCGGCTCCTAATGGAAGCTTCATATTGATTTAGAATTGGGGTTGGAAGGTTCTGTGTCATATTGGGTTAATGTATACAGCTATTCACCTCCAGAGATTTAGGCTGATATCTCTCCAAGATCACAAGTAAAGTGAGTTTTGTTAGCTAAGCCCATAGTTTATATATGTGTGATATGATATACAGTATAAATATCTTAAAATTTTTGATACCATCATCTGAGCCTGAGCAAGAACTGCTAAGAACTGGAAAACCAAGTCTTTACAGGACAAGACGAGCACCAGAAAATAAGACATTTAGATCCTTTTTATATATCATACTTGTGCTGTGGGACTTCAGCCAGTCATATCTTCCACTCCTTGCTTTTAAAAGACAAATTCACATTTTTTTGTTTGATTGTTGATGTTTTGTTTGCAAGGAGATATAATTAATGCATGTTAAAGCACCAAAATTTCACTCTGAGCTCATTTTTAAACCTTAAAATTTTCAGGAAAAATACTTTAGAAATGTTCCTTCTCAAATTAAAATTCCTCAGAACTTGCTGTATATTTACAAAGGTTAAACTGCTTTCAAGGAAATAATTTATCATATCTTACAAAATCCCAGAATTTCTTAGGTAGGAAAAGACCTCTTGAAGTCACTCTCTACATTCCCCCTACTCAGCTAGAGCAGGTTGCCTAGACCACAGATATATCCAAGCATAAAAATTCTACAACCTCTTTGTGTAACCCATGCCAGTGTTCTGCCACCCTCACAGAAAAAGAAAAAAAAAAGCTTTTACTTGTGTTCAGATGGAGTTTCATGCCTTTCACTTGTGTTCAATGACTGCTGTCCTGTCATTGGACACTATGGAGTCTGAGAGAAGTTTGGGGTCCTGTTCTTCCTTTGCTCTTATCAGGTGCTCATGCACTTTAATAAGATCACCCCTGTGCCTTCTCTCTCCAGGCAAGTGTTCCAGCTGTCTCAGCCTCTCCTCCTACAAAAGATGCTCCAGCTCCCCAGCTATATTGGTAGAGAGTGCAGCACAGAGCCAAAGTCCATTATCCTTTTTGTACTCAGAAATTTTAAAGTGATTAAGGTACCTAATAGAAGTAATGTAAACACTACACAAATTCATGTTCTGAGAAAAATAACCTCTTGCAGCACTACAAAACCAGGAGCATATGGGATGCTACTGACAAAGCAGGCAATTTAATGAGGTCTTCTTAAAATAAGACAAACAGCTATTCACTAGTTTTAAGACTTCCCAAAGAAGGTAAGCAGTAAAATATTGTGTTGTTTTAATCAATTTTTGCTATAATTTCCTGAAGGTTTATCTTAATGTGTAAGAGTAAATATACAATCTCTCTTAAATCAGAAAAGGCAATACAAACAGAATGAAACTTAGCAAAATGCATATAACTGAAGCTTTACTTAATCAGGGTCTTAATTCTGACCTTGTAGGACCAATAGGTGTTGAATTTCCTCAAACTGAATTTACCAAAAAGTCAAGGAAATCTCACATCTTATCACAACTCTAACAATGTGATTTTATAACATTTCAGAAAGAATCCCATTGAATTGCCCGATCTCTGGATCATATTGAAATTCACTTAGTTCTAATAAAATAGCAATCTAAAAAAGTAAATAAATCCTTGATTTTCGCAGTGACTTACCTTGCCTGCTATCCACTTCTCAGGATATACTTCCCTGAAGTATTTAGTTCCATAAGCTTCTTGGCCATATTTGCCTGACTTACAAAGTGATGGCTCATATTTCTCATAGTTTTTATGATATGAAGAAAATGGCAGAAATCTGAAATTCAAGAATATTTTAAAGTCAGTTATGCTCTTCTCTAGATGCCACAGGATTGGTGTAAATCAATGCTGCATGAGATGACATGGACCCATGTTCTTGCTATTTCTCACCACCTTCTTTATGTTCTCCCACAGTACTGTGAGAGCATTGCTGCAATTTCTCCTGCAGCTTCTTTCAGATTAAATTTGGAGCAAAGAGTTTCAACAGGATAAAATGAAGACTTTGTGTACAGGGATCTAACTTGGTTCACTTGCATTAGTGGATTATCACTTTGTCTGTATCTGCACTAACAACTGGTGGGATGTGCAGGACGATCAGGGCCCCCTTTGCTGGGAGGTGCATGCTGATACCTCAGGTCCCAGCTGGCAGTGCAGCCCGTTCCAGCTGTCCGTGGCAGGCACTCCCCATCCATGAGAACAGAGATCACATTTGGAGATAGGCATCCTTTGGTATGCCATAACCAAAGCTAAAGAAACCATATTCTCATTTAACAGAACAGAAACTTGCACATATTGGTAAACCACAAAACAGGGAAATTATTTCTTTAGAATTCACAGGCTGTGTACTTTACTCTTAAGTTATAGTTATGTCCTAATTAGCAATCTTTTTGAGCCAGGTTCTTTCATTTCGATCATAGTGATGATGGACTTGCTGCTTATATAGCACCAGCAATCAGTGAAGCTCCAGCTACCTGCTGGAAGGGGTTTTCAGATGCATGTTCCTAACTGTAATGGACAACCACAAGTTTTTTGGGTAGGTTCCACTGAAAACGGTATGAAGGAAGGTGAAAAACATCTCGTATATAGAAGATCTCCAAGAAACCCTACAAACACATCTTAATTCCATCTATTTCAGTTTGCAGGAGAGTCATGAGAGCAAACAAGTACATTTTACTATAAAGTAAAACACTGGGAATTAAGTTTATCATTGCTGGTATTCTGAAAAAATCAACATCCATTCTTAATTCTAGAAGTGCAGGAAAAATATTACTCAGTAAAATTAGAACTATATGCTTCAGAAGTCTAAAACATCACTTTTAAATGCCATGAGAAGAAGTGTAGTTAATTAAAACCCTTCCTTAGCTAAAAGCTTTTCACAATACCTATGAGAGTTAGACAAACAAAATTCTGATAAAAATGAGGATTAAAATACTCTTCTTTGTCTCTCAGCTGATACAGATGCAGAAAATAATTTATTTTTCCTGACTGATTTATCAACAACTGTTTAAGTGGTTTTTTAATTATTTTTCTTTTTTCCACCCCAGAAAAAGAAATGGTTTTAGAATCTTTCCAGCTATACCAACTTCCTCTATCACGTGCCACAAACAAATGTCATGCAAAATTAGTGAAAGGAAAACCCTGAGTTAGCAGACTTTTAAATAATAAAAAGCTATAGTAGCATGTGTATACCCATGGGAAAGGACACCCTCACACAAGACAGATTAGGGTACTTGTAATGCTAATTTGCACATGGGATGGACATCACACACACACAAAAATTAATGTGGCCCCAGTGTCCCAGAGAATACATCGAAGGTGCTGTGAGCCGGCTGCTCCACTTGCAGTTTTTATCACTTCTGAATTGCATTTTAATAGTACATTTTTCTTTTGTTCAGACATGAAAGAAAATTGGCTTTCTCAGGGGATTGGATAGCTGAGAAGACAAGGCTTGCAGTTTTGGGATTTGCCCATATATGCACAGAATTCAGTTGAGCCATAGCATTCATAATTTAATATGAATACCATGTCTGTAAAATTTATAGACAAAATGATTTTAAAAATCTTGAGGAAAGTAGAAGTAAATTATTATAGTTTGCCTTAAAAAAATTTCTACATAGAGGTTTTGATTTTACTGTGGGTCTGTTAATCTTTGTCTTTTTGGCAAACAAATTCTCAGAGTAATGTAGGTTCTACTGTGACTCCAAAAAAACCCCAAAATTAACACTTTGAGACACAACTAGCAGTATGTTCCTTTAAATGAAAGAACAAAAATATAATAGGGTATAAAGGTATCAATTAGAAGCTTTTTGTTCTATTTACAGTTCTGCTCCCAGAGTCAGGGGGCAGAACCTTAAAGTGATGACGCTCTTGCTACAAGAAAGGATCGTATGCTTGTAAATTCAGTGTCTGCTCAAAGTGAGAATTTTCATTATGTGAATAAGTAATTAAAAGAATTACAACAATTTTTCATGTTAATTAGGGTAACCAAATTCATGGGAGTAATACAAAAGTCATTATATCACCTCACCAACCAAAAATAATAGCAAGATTTAATAGCACTGTGCAAAACACTTCAGTTATGGTATTATGTTCTGTAGCTATTTTTATAAACCTGACACAGTTTTTCCCAAAATTAATAACAGTATGTGTTCTGAAAGTGACAGAAGAGAGTGACAGAAGAAAATTAAATTCAGACAATGGTAAGTTACCAGTATCAACTGTACAAGTTTAGATTTCAATAGTTTAGATTTCAAAACATTCAATCATTATTCCTATCTCTAGGTTTCAGCTTTTCCCTGTGATTTAAGTGGTAAATTCAGAAATTCTTAAGTGTTTTCAGTAAACATGACAGAGACAGAAGCACCCATCAGAAAAGAATTAAATTCTGTATTGATGCTTTATTGTGCTATAAGACAAAGTCAGTATATGTTGAGACTTCTTAAAAAATGATTAAATGGAAGGTGAATTTTCCCTAAATACATATATTGAAAATGAAAAATTATTTAATATCAGCCTGAAGAAAAGATATGCCAAAGAATACATTCAAAAAATGGGGTAAGGATTGGAATCAAAAATAGGAAACTACAAATGACAGTATTACTCCTACATAACCTGAGAAGGACCAGGACTGAGGCTGGCTGTCGCTGTCACTGGTGATGAAGGCCAGCTGCACTGCTGCCAGGACCCCAGTATATTGAACCTAATTAGCCTAAAAAGACCTAGAAGCCTTCACTTAGTAGCCAAACCAGGACCTGACAGCTGCTAGAGGTATTTAAATTTCAAAGACACCACAGATATTTGTTGCTAACAAAAATAAAAATTGCTTTGTCTCTCATCCTGTCCTGGACCTTCCCTCTACTATTAATTTCATTTTTCTAATCCTTTTTCCCCTCCGTGATTTTTGTTCCTGCATTCCTCACCTACAATTTCTTCCCTTTAGTCTGTCCCTTTTATTGCAACCCCTCTCAGTATTTTGACAGGAGATGGAAGAGACCTTTTAGATGCTGAAGGTTTTCTAATTGTGGTGACAGAGATGACAGAAGCAGCAGCAGGAACTGGTTTTTGATGTCTATGGCAGTGTAAGAGGAGCACAGCAGCACAAGCAGGAAGGAGAATTTCCCAGGTCCATTATTGACTGCTGGACAGCAGTGTCCAATGGTATATGGTACTTACCAATAGGACACAGGACATAGGCAGTGACTTTTTATTGAAATTTAAATGACAACAAAAAAACAGAGTGATCCTTCAATGTGTTCTCTGAACCTGCCCAAGAAAAAAAATTCCCAGCAGTCTAGTGGAGCAAACAGGTAATCCTGATCCCAGAAATGCTCCAAAACATACCCAGGCTTCTGAGAAAGGACTGCCAGATTTACTGCTGGACTGCCACACATGCTGCACTGCCAGGGCACAGTAAGCAATATAAAACCCCAAGTACTGCTTATGTGGCTTTTCAAACTTTCATATTTGTATGTACTGTTGATTTTTGTAATTTAGTAGGAAAAATGCCAGCAAAGTATTAACTCTATGGCATAGTTAAATTTTTATCTAAAGTGTTTTTATAGAACAACAATTCAATTCCTTGTTGTCTTGATTTAATTCAAATAAGACAATTTTATCTCACTTTGAAGAACTCCATGAACAATTAGCTCCAAACAAGCCATGCTTCTCTATCAGGAATCTGTGAATATTTTATCTTCTTTTTTTTCTTTAATAAAACATGACACTAATTTTAAGCTTTCAAATTTGGATTATACCTGAAGTAATTTTTTCATCAAATCCAATCTTTTCATTTGGGGAACAAAGAAGAAAGGATAATGGTTTCCCATACCAAAACAACTGCAGCAGAGCAGATATTATTTAGTTTATAATGCATGTATATTAAAATCGAAGTGTTAGATACAAGAATAAAGACATAATATTCTATTTAACACATCTAGTGACATTATCTTTAGTGCACTGTTTTTGCCATGAGAAGCCTACTTGGTTACATTAGTGCAAATATTGTTTCTGATAACATATTAAATACACGGTTTATTGAAAAAGTATCAATCACTTTGATTGTAACATCAGTAAATCTAAAAATCCTCTAGCCATTTTTATTTAACCCCTGTCTGCGATAATGTAAAGTGGCAAATAAAAGCACAGCCTAGTTCCTGTAGGAAGTAAAAGAGATCTCTTCTGCAGCAAACTCCTGAACTTCTTAATTATACACAGACTTATTATCTGCATCCCCAGTGTTATAAAGTACCAGAACTTCATTAGAAAAATTAAGATGGAAAAATGAAGGCACTACTTTGTAAATTTCCAGTGGAAATTAGCTGGAAGAAGCAGAGGAATACTGGATCAAAAGAGGGTAATCATGCTTAACTGTGCCCTAGAGCACCCGCATGTATAATACGATTTGCACAGTAACTACCTCTCCTATTACTGCTTGTTTGGAGTATTCTGTGTTAATGGGGTTAGCTAATTTAGTATTTTAACTTAAAAAGACTCAGCTGATTAATAAATGTTGCACACTGTGCTAGTAATTAAAATAAATGGAAGAGTTACAAATAGAAGTTGAATTGTTAAGAAAACATTATCTGAAAATATATGATAATCCCTGTTTATCATAATACAATAACAGTCCGGAAAATATGCAAATTGCTGAAGTTGCAAAGCATACAACAAACTAAGTATAATTTGAAAAAAGTTTTCAGATGTGTTGTGTTTGTGTGACATAAAATGTAGTAGCTATTCTCACTGCAGCTAAGTCAGAAATATAGTAAAAGATTTTATAATTCCAGAAATTTAAAGATTTTCTTAAAATTCTAAATCTTAAAGTGACTTGCATTTTTTCTTACCATTAATACCAGGCAGCTCATAACATTGATGCTCTTTAAGTACAGAGCTTATTTAGGTCACTAATTTCTCTGCAAGTGTATGTGTCCTGCCCAGCACAGGGCAGCACAGCAGCATCTCAGCTTGTAAAGAAAAGCACATTCTTGCTGAAATAAGCCCATGAGGAGCTGGGTCCTGCTGTACTCACACAGGATGTGCAAACATGGCTGCACACGAGTGAACCAGTGTGGCCAGGACCAGTCTGTGCATCTCCAGCACAGCACTGGCACAGACACAGTCAGAGGGTGAGATGATGTTTCTGGTGTCACACCACAAGACTACAATAAATTGGGAAACCTAAGCCTTACACTATTGCTATCACCACACTACATCTCGTTCTGATGTTTGTTGACTTCATAAAGATGTTTAATAGCATGCTTCGAAGTATGTGGTATATTATATGAGACAGATTTCATCAAAGTTAATGAAAATAATTTACATTTTTTTTTCTCTGGAAAATTAGGCCAGCATGCAGCTGCACACAACTGAGGAAAGAACTTCTTATGCTTCTTCTAAATCTGCTGGATCCAGCATTTGGTGTCTCAAACTAGACACTATATTAAGTGGCCATCCCAAAGGAATGCAATTGTCATTCCTATCCAAGTGGAGGGGGAAACCACTTCATTTGTATGAAAAATAGCACAATAAAGTAGTAACAGCTTCAATTACATGAGAAAAAGGAATAGTTCTTATTATGCTGGATTATCCAGTTGCTTTTCCATTACAGAATAGGAAATTCCAGCAGTTGCTTTAACTAAGCACAGTATATTCTCCTTTGGTTTCATTTGTACTGCTTCTGCCTGCCTCAAACTCTCTCACAGCTTTTCCAATTTTTTTCTGTATTTTATCAAAAGCAAGAACTTTCTCAGAGCTTGCAACACTCATCCTATCATCCTGTGAACAACTACTTTAAAGGACTCTGATAATTAGAGGCGTGTGAAAGTTATGAATGTTGCTGAAAATTTCAGGTACATTCCAAGAATCTTTCTGTCTTAAGACACCTCACACAATACTCACTCTGGAAATATATATATCAAGGATTCAGTCTGTCATTTCATGCAAACACAAGCTTTCTCAACAAATGCCACACACTTCTGCTGCTCATTCTCTCCTTATTTTCTAAAACAGAAGAATAATCAGCATAGGAAGCAGTACCAGGAAGAAATAAAGTCCCAAAGTACACAATTACATAGCAAGAAGCAGAAATTTGTCAATTCATAATGGACACTGCTGAGAAAAAACTACTGTAGAATCTGAGTAACCCTTTGCTGGCTCCTCCCTGGAGACCAACATCCCACACAGCAGCTGCAGCATTACTAGTGAGCATTAGTCCTGGCGATGACCTGCAGCTCTGTCATCACCTTTTCAAGGTTACAGATGTGACCCTTGCATGGTTGGTTGAATAAGAAGCACAAATGGAATGATCACAGCCTGAAAATGTATAATACACTTTGCATTTAGTGTGCATGAAGCTGAGAATCACTGATTGTTGGGACATTGCTTCTGTGCATTAAGGATGGCATTAAATGCTTCCTTACCCACAAGGTAAATAAAAACCCCACATCAAATAATATCTACCAAAGTTGGAGGCTCCAAATTTAAACTGTTCAAGACCAAATCTTGATAATTTATTCACTGAAGAGTCAGTGAAACGTTTATTGCAAGTTCTGACCTTCTGAAAGTGTTGACACAGTAATGTCTGGGGTAAACTTCACCAAATAAAGACTGGGCAATGCAGTCATGCCTATAAATGAAGAACGTAATCTATCCTCAGTTGGAATGCATCAATCACAACTAATTCAGTGAAGAAAACACTTTAAATGAGAGTTAGAATATTTATTACTACCTATTGATAGGGGTTCTTTTAAATTTCGCCAACAAAAATTAGATATAAAAATGAAATAAAAAAGTACAAATTTAAGCTGAGATGTGAAAATGAAGCTGTTTCCTCATCACACCAATACATGAAAGGATACAGAGAGAAACAGAAAAGGGAAGTGTATTTGTACCTGTAACTGAAGTCAGTTATGATTTTGATATGAAAGGAATAAAAAGTGCTGTCTCCCACTAAAAAGAAAAGAAAAAAAAAAGACCACCAAAACCATTGTCCAAAAGTGAAGAAGTAGTCTAAATAAAGTATTTTTTAATTTAAAAACTGTTTTTGAATGAAATTTTCATTCAAAGATATTATTAATATTAAATTGGTGAAGTGGTCCAACAATAAAAACATAGAAGCTAAACCATGTAAACACGATTCTGGCATTCTTAGGTCCCAGTCCTGAAGCTGACACATAGCAATATGGAGCTGATAAAAAAGCATGAAACAGACCAAAGATAGCAAAACATCATGTGCCAGTGATCACAGGCTGCTCATGAGGAAAAGTGAGTCGCTTCTGTCCTGAATTCTGGTATTGAAGGGCCAAATGATTGACAAGAGCAGTGAATTCAACTAAAAGGTTGGCAAAACACAACTCTTTTTCTAGTCAACTATAAAGCCAGAGAAGGTGACTTAGCAGACTTTTATTATGATTGGACAAAACAGTGTTCAACAGTCTATAGTGCTAAAAAATTTCAAAAACAAAGGAAATATTTTGACAATAGCCTTAAATCTTTTGGGACAGAAGCTTTAATCTTTTGGGATGGATAATGCCTGTATTTGAGATTTTATGGAAAAGAACTGGCCTGTCGACACTACTACAGCTGCTATGGTTTAGGGAATCAAACTGCTTCAAAGCTGATTCCAGTTTTTGTATCATGCTCTAACGTATGCTCCCTTCCCTTTCAAGTGAGCTGTGGTACTCTTCTGGGAGAGAAAACAAGTCTCATTGGCACACAACACCATTTTTTCCTCCTATAACCAGTAAGCTCCCAGAATATGAAGACTGAAACAGTATTTTTTTCCTTGGCAAGGTGCATGTGGCAAGACAGAATTTGCGTTTGTTTCCTTATTTCCCATTAAAGCCATCTGTTGCATCAGACATTATTATTATTATTATAAGTACTTCTACAGATTCAGAGATATAGATGGCACATGTCACACAATTACAAGATAGGGTCCCTGCCCTGAGCAGTTTATAATCTTAGGACACAGAATTTAGAAGTATATACATAAAATGTCTTCTAGTAAGCTGTCAGGTTTGACACTTCATTTTGTCAGGCATGAGAGGTTTCTGAAAGCAATGGAATAAAGAAAACATTCTCACAACAATATAAGAAAAACCAAAGAACTGACTCATTGTCATGTATGGGACTCCTCCATTTGTCCTTTGGTGTTGCCTCTCTGGCCTTGGCTGGTGGTGAGTACATGGATTCCCTCACTCGCAGGCTTGGTTCCAACGGCTTGTAACGCTGCCGCAGCACCTCAGCGGGATCGCGGAACGGCCCCTGAAAGGTGCAGGATAATTGAAGTATTTTATTTTGGGGTTACAGTTCTTTCCTTCCCCTCTGTTATTCATGGCATATAGCTGATGAAACACGACACAGAATGTTTGGGAAGTGTAACAAGACTCTTCTTCCAAAATAATTAAAGCAGATCATTTTGGCAGAGACTTACATAAGGGTTGATAACATACTCTAAAGTTTCAAAGAGAGTGAGAAATGTGCATTCTAAATTTATTTAACTACTAATAAATACTTAGCATTTTAAACAAATATATTGTTAGAACTGGTTGGGAAAACTTTGTTTTTACATAGAAAAAAAATATTGGTGAAATAAAAAGCAGGCATTAACTATATCTAAATTCTGCTTAAGCAGAAAACTTAAGTATTTTACTTTGCATAGAGCAAACTTTAAAGAACACACTCTTTTCAATGTAACTATCAACATACCTGGAAGGGAACTTAATGCTTGGCTTAAGATACAATTCTTCTAATAGAATTCAACTGCGTAACTTCAGTACTACAGGCATACAGTCCAATTCTGAAAAGTCTAATTTTACATTAACTTTGTAATTCTTAAAAAATACACATATATGTCCTTTTTTTCCAGAGTATATTGGTTAATAACTGATTGTATCAGTATCTACCATTTAATAACATGGGTAAATAGCAGCAGGAAGTCCTCTCCCATGCTGCTGAAGTGACATACCCTATATGTCTCACTCCTAGTATTAACTCTTAAGAACTTACCTGGATTATAATTAGTGCTCTGTGCCACTCAGGACAGTTTAATGGCAACCCCAGACCTAGAAGTATTACCAATTAATTTTTATTTTCATCATTGTTGATCTTGCAATGAACTAGTGAAACCTTTTGAAACTGTGAACAGACAAAGAATCCTAATCACAGCCTTTATTCTTAAAGATATCCTTCTTTAAATAGGTTATCACTAACAAGTCACAGCTGGAGTTACTGCAAGCACTGAGTGAAGACTGTGGGGCTAATAAAAAGAAATGATTCACGCCTCATTTATGTTCACTTATGTTTTACATTAATAGAAACCAATAATAGGAACCAGTTACCATAAAAGTCATGGACCGTAAATAACACAAATGGCAAATAAGTATCATCTAGTACTTTTCACAGCTGGACAGGAGGATTGCTATATTTGAAAGTAGTTAATGGATTTTTATTGGAACTTTACTTTTTAAAGGCACAGCATCGAGATTTGGAGATCTTTGTAAAGGTCCCAGTAAGCAAATTAGCATAGTATTTATACCTCTTGCAGGTATTTTCTTATTTCTGTTTTCTAAGTCTGATTAAAAAATAAGTTCATTTAAAATAAACACCAAAGTCTTTAAAAAACAGAATGAAAAGTGAGAGAATAATCAATACTAGAACAGGTCATTAAAATTAGTCAACAATATATAACCTGATGATCAAGTTATTAAAAAGTTTAAAATTTACAATAAGAAATGAATCTTCTGTTACAAGATTTTTGCATTAAGTGGATATATGGAGGAAGGAAGAAAGAAAAGTACTATTACCAAATAATACCAACATAAATATGTTTGCTCTCAAAAGCAGTCTTTCAGAATATTATATTATTTCTTCACTGAAAAATATTGACTCAAATTCCTCCAGATTAAAGGCCAAATCAGATAGCCAAGCAAGGGGTTTCCTCCACCTTTAATTTCCGAGACCTAACTAGGAGTTAGATACATAAAAAGCCCCCGTCTATAGTTAAATAAAATTACAACTTCTAATAGAAGGAGAGGAGAAAATTATGCAACTAAGCAAAGGACCCTCAAAACAAGTCTGTGTCATCACTAATGAAAGCAGGGTATATATAATAATAATGAATAAATAAAAATAATCCTAAACATTCCCTGAAGATTTTTCTTTTCCTCTGGATAATGTATTTGAAGAAATTTACTTAGTAATAGGGACCTCAGGAATGTACCTCAAATTAAGACCTCTAAAAAATCCATGTGTGTATTTCCATTTTACAAGACTAAGACTTGTGGAAACTGTGGTAGAATGGTGCCTAAAAATGTTTTCAAATAATTGCAATTATTTGAAACAATTCTTGCAAGAATTTCAGGCATCTTGCTTCAAAATGGAAATCTTTCTGGGGAGGTCAGGCTAGGAAAGGAAGGAAGGGAATCAAACAACAATTTTTACCCTGGAGGAAACACACAGCTCTAAGCTCTATGTTTGGAATTTGTACTGAGTAGCATAACTCTTGATACCAACTGGTTTGCCAAATAAAGGTCAGCAGAACAACATTCTTACTACTTCATCATACCATCAGAAACTCATGATAAAAAATACAATCTGCATGAAATTCATTTCTCACTGTCCCCATTCCACAACAGATAATAGCATGTGAAAATCTAAATGGTAACGTGCATTCTGTTATTAATGCCTTTTAATGAACAAATGACTAATTTTAGCATTATCTGTGCTTCTATCAACATATAATTCCAGTTAACTCAGTAATAAAAATGATAGATTTAATTGATGTAGAAGCATCATTAAAACCTTTCTTTTAAATACTCTATCTTACACACACAGAGCTTACCTATTAAACACTAAAAACTATTTCCCTAAGAGAAAACTGAACGAGTTAATTAATTTTTTTCTTTTAAACATATATAATTGACATCTTCATATAAAATATCCGAATCTATGGGCAATAAAAATTTTAGATACCTGAAAGAAAGTAACAAGCGGCTCACAGTGAACCAGACATATTGGAAAAAGAAGACTGGTGCCAAAAAGTTTTACTACAAAGAACTAGGACACAAGTATATCTAGTAATTAAATTTCTTATTGTCACACCGGACAACTTTCAGGATGATGTGTTCTGATGGGTTTTCATTTCCAGCTGTTTCATCAGCTCAAACCAGTGTCCTTTTCTTAGACATACAACCCTAAATTGTCAAAGTGTTGTGCAGGGATTTAGCCGTGTGACTCCCATTAACATCAATAAGAGTCGGGCAGCTAAATCCACGCGCTGTGCTTTGAAAATTTACCCCACAGTGTAGATCCCAGGGTGCTGAAAGGATTAAAGTATTATATAGTAAATTCCCTCTTTGAGGTGCAGAAAATAAACAGAACTCTTCTGGTTTGTTCTAAAAGGCTATCTGTGCATGACTGCTGTGCGTGTGTCTGAACTTAGAAAGGTCTATAAAATATTTCAATTCCAAGAGAAGCTTGTAAGATACTTTGTATACAGTAAAGCAGTTTTGCAAGAGCAGCTTAACAATGGAAGAACTATGAGCTCCCTATTTATTTAAAAGCCTGATTCCTGTACCATGTCCACAAGGCAAAATCTTTCCTCTTTCCTAAGAGACAATGCAACCAGTCACATCCTGCTCAAGGACTATCATAGACCCCTCGGTCCCAGAAGGTAAAGCTATAAAGTCATGTTCATGTCAACTCCAAACTCCCTGATCACCCAAACTGCTTGTTGGCTCACACTTTGTCTCAATTCTACTGTGAGTCAATGAGGTCATTCTCTGAGGAAGATCAAGCAGTCAAGGTAGGGAGAACAGAAGGAGGGAAGGAAGGAAGGACAAAGGTGTAGAATGGCCCTGAAGTTGATTCTTACTGATATAAGTAGTGGGCTCACCTCTGCATCTCCAGAGGTATTCTCACAGGCCTGCACCTTAGAATCATAGAATCATAAACATTGAAAAAGACCTCCAAGATCACTGAGTCCAATCTTTGACCCAACACCACCCCATTAACTAAACCATAGCACTCATGTCTTGAATATTTCTGGGCATGGTGACTCCATCAGCCTTGGTCATCCTGTTCTAATGTTAACCACCTTTTCTGTGGAAAAATTCTTCCTGATGTCCAGCCTGAACCTTCCCTGGCACGTTTTGATGTTAAGTCCTCTTGTCCTGTGACTGGTTGCCTAGGAAAAGAGACCAACCCCCACCTTCAGAGAGTTTTAGAGAACAATATTGATTCAGAGGAGTAAAACACCATTAAAGATATATATACACATTGCTTATTGCTCAAATTGTTACATTTCTGCAGATAGGTGATAGTTTTACTGAAAGTTGCTAAGAAGGACTCATTTGGAAGCATTGTCTTTCTAAGCAAGATACAGATAAGGAAATTTAAATATAGAATGGAGTACAAAAAGGAAAAGTGCCAGATGTTCTGAAGATGTTATGTCACTCAAACTGAAACCAGCATGGAAAGTGTATGTGTGAGCTAAAAAGAAGATTCAGTACATTGGGCAAACTGAAAAATCCTTCAGAATAGAGGGAAAGACAGAATTTTCCTATCCTGAAAGTAATTTTATCAGGCACCTACTGGCAAAAGCTACATGTCATCATATTGTCATCAAGTGAGGAAAACAAAGGTCTCAAAAGTTTTTCTGCTGTATATATTAGTCACATTCCCAGTAGGTTTTGATAATAAGGTAGCAAAAGCTGTTTTGACATCCTGTGAGACATTCACTTTGATGCATTATTTCATAGATGATCATTACTTTACAGAAAAGAAAAATATCTACCTGCAAGATATGGTGACATCAACTGAAGTTAAAACTGAGACCATGACAGTTAAGAATGGAAGCTGGGGAACTCTGTGACGGAGCACAACATGTAGAAATCCTTGTTATTAAAGCTAACACACACCTAATGGACACAAGAGAGCAGGAACAAATCTGAACTGAGAGGATGTCTCAGTGTTCATATGGCAAACAATTACAAACTGAGGACAAAGTTACCACAACTGCTTAAGTTTTCCTATCACCTTTCATGTTTTTTTTTTTTAATGATTTAAGGTTGGAAATTAAGAATTCTAGCTCTAATGAATTGTAACATTGACACTCAATTATATCAGGTCATACCTTTGAAGTATCATAAATTACACTTTTCTTCCCAAAGGACAAAATCAACATATAAAGAATCATATTTCCCTGTTCTTATGTAACACCTAGATTTTTTTTTTAAGTCAAATCTGTGTCAAAGACTTTATATCTTCAATGCAAACACTAGATTTATATTTTGAAAAAAAATTCACGAAAAGGATTTTCAGACCTGGTGATAGAACTCAAGATACTCTGTGATAATCTGTGATAAGAGATCTGAGCAAAAGCTGCCTCAGAGTCACTGGAAAGTGTTACCTGAGGTTTCTGTCTGTCAGCAGGTAGCAGAGGCAGTGCTGTGATGAAAGCTGGAGGCTTTTTACAAGTTGGCCAGTCATAGAGCTCATTAGCAAAGGGACTCTTCACTTGCTGCTTCCTGTGGGTCAGTGGCTTTGACTTCCGTAGCAGCAGCTCCATTGGATCTGGGGATTTTCTGAATGGTGAATTGTAGACGCCTGGAATCTGAGCAGAAAATGGGATTATCTTTGACTTCGACTCACTTAAATTTCTACATACACTAGGAACAAAATCAGACACTGGCACCTGCTGCACTTCAAAAAGTAAAACAGTCACTAGTTAAGGGAAAATGGAAGAGAAGTTATGGAATACCAAAACCCAATAATTGCTTTTTTCCAAACAGAATGTCCACAGTAAATTCCTGAATACTATTACAATGTGTTCAATCTTAATAGCATAAACCATGTGAAAAACAAATATTTAGCACAATGATTTCTAAATTGTGACTAAAATAGAAAGGTTCATTCTTCACTGAATTTGATATTTCTTTTATTTTTTACATCACTAATTGTATGACTAGTGTGGTGTAATATAGCAATTACAATATAAACCACACATTTCAAATTCTGTTTTAGTAATTTACATTATTAACAATCTGTGAATATCTGGCAAGTCAAAATTATGCAACAGACTGTTCTCAAATCATCCCTATATGTGTAGGGATTTTTTCAGTTGTATGTAAACAATTCCCAAATAGACATATGTAAGTTTACTGAATTAATTATGAACTGTTAAATATGAGAATTCCTTTTCCATATTGCACAAAGCCACTAAATTTCCTATAAAATAGAGAACATATTATTAAAATACACAAAAATAAATTTAAAGATATTGAGTTGCTTTAAAGATAATTTTATTTTCTAAAAAGGTACACTAAAACTTTTAAAGTAGACTTGCTCAGTTAAAATATATTGTCCTTTGCTTTTATCATAATTCTAGTTACTAATAAGCCTTGAATAAAAGTAGTAGGAAAAGAAATTGGTTTCAAGATGCAGGGAAAGTTAAGGAACAGAGTAAATGTTTAAAATCTTGTATTGCTCCTTTGGAACAGTACTGAGGACCCATGAGAAAACTGTAAGGCATCAGCTTCTTCATAAAGTATTAAACTCTTGGGGCTGAGAGGATGGAACTCTCCCCAATGAGCTATAATGCATTTTTCATTAACATTTCCTACTGGGAAGTTCCAGTTTCTTGTGTCAAAATAATTAAATAAGGCACATATAAAACATAGTGTCTAATAGACAAAAGTATTCAGAGACCCTAACTTATTCAAAATAGTGTTGGCTATTCAAAATTTTAAAGGCTACATTCTACATCTCTAAGTTATTTGGGTCTAATGACAATTTATTTTGGTCCTCTGTTATTTGTTCCCCTCTTAGTGCAAACCCTACAAAGTATTTCACAAATGGGCAAAATGTACAGTGGGAAAGAGGACATGAATAGAGATAAATGGCAGAAACATATGTATGCCAAACAACCACTGGTTGTTCCTTCAACTCTTCAGGATGCCAAATTAGAATGGCAGGGATCCATGCTTCAAACAGCAGGCAAGCAGAATCACTGGAGTGAATGTGAAATTCCATGTTCATCTCTATGATCTGTAAAGTCCATCTGTAACTTAATCTTTTGTTCTGTAGGTCTGGCTCTTACTCATATAAATATCTCATAAAGTTACAGATTCTCCTCATGCTGTTATTATTTTCATAGTATTTCATTATTGTTATATTGCAATTTTCTTACCAGCCCAGTAGAGTTTTGCCTGTGAACCCTGGGTGACCTTAAGTGATACATAAAGACAAGTTCCATGTGTTATCTTGGAATTTGTTGCACTCTCCCACAATTATTGAATGCAGTTACACCATATACTTTTTACACAAGTTCTCTCAAATATAAAATGCCACAGTCAACACAAATTCCATACAAATGGAGTGCATTAGATTCATGCAAATTAGATCCCTTGCTGGAGATACACAAATCATCTCTATGCCATGGTCATTATATCTCTTCACTCATTAGTCCTACCACAGCCTTTGGATCTGCCTACATTGAGACCAATTCATTTTTTGTCTTCGCTATGTTGACGACAGTAAATAGAAAAGTCATAGCCTGCAACTATCTTTTTTTTACATATTTCACTGAACTGCTCCTTGTCTTGTTGCTTCATTTTTCCACCCCTTCCTACACCATCTGTACTCAGCTGTGGAGATTGTGTTCCGGCCATGCCACGAGCCTGCAGAGGCTGCCAGCTAGGGGGAGAGATACTGCTCTCATGGTATATCTGTGAAACACATATTTTATAGAAAGTGACAATGGCACTGAAAATTTAAATATTATCCAGAAGAGAAACATCTCCATGCTGATCACTGATAATCAGGGTGATTTGGAAGAAAACATTACAACATAATAACAATTCTCCAAAGTTGGCAGGCATGGATTTGTTGATCAGTAGAAAATCCTGATCAGGGCTGCGTCTTCCAAAAATTTACACCCCTTTTTAAGCCTTTAAAGAAAAAAAATGCTGAAGAGCAAATTGAGGAGGAAATCTTTTAGTATTTTTTTTACTGAAAAAAAATTAATTTAAAGTATTAGAATATTTCAATCTACATAATACAGGTTTGGGGTTTGGGTTTTGTTGCTCCAAAGTGTAAAAATACAATATCTGAAATAATTTAAATGTTCTTCTTCTGAAGAATTACATGCAAGAATAACTTTAAATCAATGTTCTGTCTAGGCACTTCTTTTAGTCTCACTGAGAAATAGTGCAAGTTTCTTCATGAGTAAAATGGCTTTCTGAAACTGCATTTTGCAATTTCTATTAAAATACTCTGTATATTCTATTTTGTGCTTCTTTGATTAAATGTTTGGCTGTAATAAAAAACTATAGTTCATAAAGGGTTCAAACACTGTGAAATGCTATTGAATATCTCCAGGAGCACTAATAAAATTGGCTTTTAACACTTTTCATGAAACCAAAATTAGCCATAATAAATGTGGAAATCCATTGATTCAGTGTCTTTGGAATTATTATTGCTGAAAAGGTGTCTTAACAAAGAGTCATCTTTTGTTGCTCTTTTTTTACATACTCTCAGGTTAAATACATACAGATAATATATCAACTATGAAAATGGATTTGTAGTTTAGAGAGGCCAGCTGGAGACTTTAAAAGTTTTTGCTTCTACACATGAAACTCTTTGTAAGATCTGGGTCAAAATTGATTACAAAGTGCATATTTAAATAATGATTTTTCCAGCAATCCTTGTTAATTACTTTACATTTTAATTATATATGTTCAAGTATTCAACAAGACACATAACAGAGCAACCAACAGAGTTAGTATCTAGACAGATAAAATTAATACTAATTTACTTTAAATTCCCCAAGCTTTGTGGTAAGGCTAGGCCTAGATTTAAAATTGGTAAAGTTTGGTAGGAGAGACAAGAGGATGAATTTGATTCTACTTTCCAGTTTAGATCAATCACTGGAAAAATTGCCTCCATTCTTCTTTAAAAATATCTCTGCAAGTTTTAGTCTTGTTTTTGGAATTTCTTGCACTGTGCAATGTGGTGATGAATATCCTATTCACTCTGTCCTCTGCAGGGAGCTCACGGTCTACAGAAATCTAAGAATTTGGGGCATTAAAGCCTTTGGTACTTAATACATTTGCATATCTTCTTGAGACAAATACAATGTATTAAAAGCATTATTTCAATTTTTTCCCTACTTTAATAAAATGGTCTCTCAACTACAAAACCATTGCGCTTAATACTGTTTTTTCAATGGTAGAAAAGTATGTCTCTTGGATACTACCCCATACTATGGTTTCAATATTTTCCCCACCTTTAGTCCATAAGAAAATATGGAATGCTGCAAAACATTACCATAGATTACAAAAATGTACCTCTAGTCTGCAGGGAGAATGACATACTTTTCTGTAGCTGTGCTCTTCAACACTAAGAAGGGACTCTGTCAAAGCCAGCTTTCAGGACCTCATTTCCAGGAACAATTTTCTAAAGTGACAAACACTATGGGGAAATCTGTGCTAACTGTTAAAAAACTTACAACTGAGTTATTTGCAGTACTGTCATGCCAACTTCCACCTCAATAAGACCAAAGAAATCTCAGGAGGGGACTCTGCTAATAGCTTCTTACTGACCTCCTTACATCAGGCCCTTCTGGTGAACAGTGGCCCAGTGGTGAATATGGCAAATGAGGTGTGAAAGCAGAGATATATTTTTTTAAGACTATGGTTCTGACTCGTCAGGGAAAAGAAAAAAAAAAAAGAAAAAAAAAGAGAGGGAGAGAAATGAGTTATACAATAGATATATTTTCCTCTGGAATTCTCTGCCTCAGACCTTCCATCATGGAAACCCAAGCATGACCTGGAATATTAATTGTGTCAGGTCAAGCATACTGGCAAATGTACCATTTGTTACCCAGTCATCCTTAGCAATACATTAATATTTTGAATCATTTTGCATTTCTAACACTCTATCATTTAGTTTCCTCCCAATCATTTTCTTATCTTTATAATTAATGGTCAAATATAAAGGAAGAAAAAATCATAAGGAAACAAATATTAATTTAATAAACGTTAGCAAGGAAAAGATTCGGGTATTTTATAGTCTGAATTGCTTCCACCTCTAATGCTGTATTTACTCAATATTAAAGAATATCCATTTTTGTCTTTTCCTGTTTATCATTTCAATACAGAGAGAAAGAGTTAGTTTCTTTCTGTCTAAATTATTTTTTTTCCCAGAATAAAGAAGAAAATTATTAAGGATTTGCCTTGAAAACTAAACTATTAAGTAAGGCAGCAGCAAAAGAAATAGAAAGAAAAGAAGAAAGGAAAGAAAAAGGTGCAGGTAAAAAGGCAAAGACAAGGCTGTGCTGACTAAACTGGACAATTCTTCGGAAAAGATAGGTGACCCCAAGTGGTATAATAAATCCTGAGCAGTTCAGGTTCTGCAATTTTTATTTACTAAGTGATTATTTCTTAGTCTTCTTTCCTACTTCTTGGCTGAGCTTTTAAAGTCTATGTAAAAAATTGCAAACCAAATATGTTCTAAGATACAGCACAGCTATTGTACTGCAAATAATAACACACATGCAAAATTAAAAATTTAAAAAGTTGAGCTAAAGATAAATTGCAAGCATTAAACCAATAGAAAGTGTATTCTCATATATTTACATATTTTTACTGTAACTTAACTAAGCAGTAATAAAGATATGCTCTATTTTAATTATTTTTTCTTATGAACTCTGAAAGACTGAAATAATCAACATACATCATGAATAAAAATGTTTTGTTTAACAGTCATTTAATCTTGATAAAAACAGTTTGAGGGTGGAAGCTTGTGCAAGTGATTGTCACAGTAAGAACCTAAATACAGTGCTACTTTCTCACTCTGGTCTTTTAATGAGTTAAATGAGAAATAAAAAAACTTCAACAAAATAGAGACTTAACTTGAAAATCCTTTCTCACTCCGTTGTAATTTGTAAAAAAACCTAAGCAAGCTGAGAGGAGAGGTAAGAGATCTTTAAAAGCTATAAAAGTAAAAGCATGAAGGAGAGCTGTGAATGAAATATTTGCTGGAGATGGGATTGCTGAATCAACACTGACCAGTGCACTTCATCATAATTATCAGGACATACTACTGCCAGGGGATTTATAAAAATCCCACTCAGCAAATAATTGCCCTGCTGTTAGGAGATAGTCGGAGTGTTAACACACTGTCACAGTCCAGCGTTTAGTAAGATATTCAACATTCAATTACTCTTGCTGAGAACTAAAAGGAAACATGATCATTTCTCAGCTACTGCAGTTATGCTTCCACATGAATTCCAGTGAACAATCCTGTTAATCCCCAGATATAGTTTCTCTGGGAGGGAAAAGAAACACCTTAAAACATTAATGATTCACAAGGAAATAAGTGTTTATATAATGTTGCAAACATGTCTGTAAAAGAGAAGGAATTTTAAGCTTCTAAATAACTAGCATTTTACAGACTTTCGGAATACTTCATGTTTAGTGAAAATAAATAAAAGGACAAGTTTTAATACGAGATTTTTTTTAGAAAGAACATCTATAAAAAATCTGTAAATACTGTTCTAGCAACAAGTATAAGACTATGTCCATGAACTCAAATTCCAAACATCAAAATATTTAAACCACAATAGAATGCATTGTACTAGCAACAATCTGCAATTTTTTCACTAATGTGAACAGTTTTGTATTAACAATTAAGAAATACATTGTAAATTTTATGCAGATGTTGGAAAAGAAACATAGTATGGTTTAACATTCTGGTTTGAGATAAAACTTCTTTACCATGCCTGACAATAGGAAAAATGTCACCCAGCTTTATAAACGTAAGTTCAGTTCTCATTGAGCTGATGCTGCTCCTGAGGCCTGATCCTCTAATCCCTGAAAAATATACACTCAGGAATTTCATCTAAATAAGAACTGGAGGATCTAGCCTGTAATTGCACCTAAGATATTTTACCTTTTTTTGAGATACTGCTTTTATGGAGAGACTGAAGGACTCATTTATGAGTGATGAGTAGTGTATTTTCTTTCAACTGGAATTAATTACCTGTCTTCTGCTTAATATATATTCTGTTTAAATAAAGTAATATAAACATTAATTACTGTTATTCTGCCTGCAGACTGTAAAGCTTGGTTCAGTCCTTTTCATCTGTGAAATGTTTGCTTGATATCAAAATAATAGTGCAATCACAGTTTAAATGCACTTATATAAGTAAACCAAGCAGCAATTTTATGGACTATAGAATGAGGTGTTAAGGAAATATTCAAGTCCAGTATCCTGGCCACAGACCATAAAACCAACCTCTAAACATGCAAAGCACTAAGTTCAATTGCAGGAAACAACATTGTAATTGAGTGTCCAAAAAGGTACCATCTGCTTGGGCATTCAGGCACCAAGACAAAAGAGAAACATAATCTTAGTTTATTGCATGAAACATCATGGCACAATATCCAAAACACAGCAGGCCAGCAGGCATCCCAAAAAATGCATCCACCTTTCATTGATTGTCTCTCTGACTGAGGCTTACTCTGTCAAATCTAATTCTAACACAGGCTCTTGATGACTTGACTAGATCAGGGATAATAACTTGAATGAGTGAGTGATGGCATGGGAAACAATACTCTTATGATGAAGACACAACACAGGGACAGCACATTCAAAGTTCTCTTACTGATTTCAAAACAAGCAGAAAAATACAACTTAATTGCTTAATGGCTTTATTTTAAAAGTAGGAACATGAAATTTCATTACTGTTATCATTTTCTCTTTAAGAAGCTCTAGGCTGAATATAGGATAATATACAAATTTTAAGAATCTCTGAAAAGAAAACTGTTTCTACAATCACCTTCAGTAAGTGGGAATTAAAGACCTTAGTCTGAAAAGTAATCTCTGAAGGTGAATTTATTCTTCTCTGTTTCAATAACTGCTTGCCTTTCTTCCTTTACAGAGCTATTTTGAGGCTAAAATTATTTATCTTGTGAGAAATTTTCAGAGCGTTAAAACACATACCTATATATGTGATATTCCTTATGTCTTTAAAATTAAAATTCCATCCATTGTCATTGTCATTACGGAAAAGAATAGCTTTGTACAAAAAATCTACTTGAGATTCACTCCTTTTCTAACTGGATTGAGAAAAATCCTTATAAATATACCACTTAGAATCTTTGAATTTGTAACACCAAAAGTTACTTGCAACAACATATCAGAAGAGTGGAGAAGCTCTTTATAACAGGTACAGATGGAAATCATATGGAGATTTCCTTTGTCAAGTATATAATTGCTAAATAGAGAATTGTTTTACTCCTCAAATTTCCATAGGTGCAACCAAAACAATGTAACATTTCATTGCTTTTCCTTGTGCCTTATGTCTGTTGCTTTGTGCTTACGTGTGAGTATTCCCTCACAGATGTGCTGACACATTTTTTAAACAATTGTAGCAAACCTATAGGATTAGGCAATGAGCAAAAACTCAGAATGTGGCAGAATGTTTAACAAAGCAGTCTGCAATCCGACTAATAAACAATGAGGGGAAGGTTTAATGAATAGTCATAGTATTGTATAGGGAAAGAATAATGAGGGAACAGAACCATGTCAGTCAGATTAGTAAAGGTAGTCAGAAATTAGCAGAAAAGAGTGAGATAATCAGAAAAAAACACCAAAGATGAAGATTTTACTAAAAGATGGTTGAAGTGGAAAAACTGAAAGCAAAGCAAACAATAGAGGGAGATGTACAGTGTTCATCATGTGCCTTGCAAGACAGACACAACTCCCAAATTAATAGTACATATTAGATACTAAACAAAAGCACTGAATATTGAATAAACAGTGCAAGTTAATGGAAGAACTTTACCATTATACTAGTCTGTTGCCTAAGAGCTGAAAAACAAAAGAACTGATGTGTGCATCACTCATCTTGAAGTCTCATTAAAGCAAGGATACCATCAGTGCCACTTCTTAATCAACAGGAAGGTTTGCTGTTGAGACATGCATGGTATTTTATTTTCATGACTTCTCCCATGCCATTCCCAACCTCTCTCTTATGCAATTATCTCATACTTAGCATGTACTTCTCCTAATATAACAGGAGAAAAAAGTTACCCAAGACCATAGCTCACACCAGCTTGGTTAAATACCAGATGGACTACTATGCATCAACCAAATTTATACCAGTAACTATTTCAAGAATTCCCATGGAGTTCCACTTTTTCTGAATGTGGCTTTGTGAACTATTTAGCTGATGCTGTGCCACACTGTGTGTTCCTTGCAGTATAGATTCTTTCTTAAATGTATTTACTGTATCATACACACAGCCAGCATCCAATATATAACTCATTCTTACTGGTTTTCTGACCCTGCAGCAATCCAACCCTTTTGCCACCCCAACTGATAGTAATACACAAAATGTGGTCATGTTTTTCTAAGATCTCAGCATGTACACCTTTTGATAGATCACACAGCTTGTCCTTTAAACTCTGCCATTAATCCTACCCACAGGAATTGAACATGAAGTTTGTTGCCTAGAAAAAATCCACACAAATAGGGATTATGCAATTCAGATGCTGAAAAGGACAGTTTAAGTGCAGGGTCCTTCTAGCTAGTGGTTTTTTAAATGACTAAGGCTGAAATGCTCAATGCTATAATACATGGTAGATACAGAGATGTCATTATGCTATAATATCAAGCTTTGTGTGAAATAGCTAGTAACAAGCTATTTAGAAGAAACTCAGAAATATTGCCACGTCTACAAGGACATACCTTTAAAAACTAAGCTAGCATAAGATCAATCAGAAAATAGACTCAAAGATTACATTTTATTGTGTGTTAAGCTCTTTGTAATGAGAGATGATTTTTTTGTGTAAACTCTCATTTCTTTGAACAGTTAACCAGTTATCAAAAAACCCTGAAATTATTTTATAGCAGGCAGCCTTTAGGAAAAATAGAGTTTACAATATTGTCACAGATAATGCTTAAAAGTTCATTTACAGACATTTAAGGAACAGGAAGTGAGTATCTTGTTTTCTGGCAAGTGGGACAAAAGGAGAAATTATTGATTTCTACTGGAAATACTTTCACTTATGACTTGTGCTAGGCTGAGACTTAAGAGAAGAGTGAATGGGAGGGAAGTACTGTTCACTGACACTGGGAAGAAACACACCTGAAACAGTTCACATCCATGCATTTTGCATAGGAACTAGGTTATGGTGTCAGCAGATAGCACTTCCTCCATCCTCTGACCACAGTTACCCATTTCTGGGCATGAAGATCACCGTGCTTACAGTCTTAGTTTTGGCTTTGACTGTAATTGTCCTCCCTAGGGAGATAACTATTATTTCCTAGAGAACAAAAATGTCTGATTGAAAAGAATATAAGCAAAACTAGAAAATCTATGGAAGGTGTATATTTTGTTACTAAATTATTTGGCAATATGTGCACCAGATAGATTCTTTCAGATGGCTTTCAGTTCTTTCTCTTTTTTACATCACCATGATATTGTGTTGAGTAGCAGAATTATAGTTCTGTGTCCTCAAGGTTAGTTACCCCAAAGGGCAAGAGCTAGACTCAGATTCTAAGAAAACTAGAGATTTTTGATTGTGTGTGCAAATCACTTAAAGGTCACTTTTGGAATTTAGAGCTGGTGTTCAGGTACAAAGTCTTTTAGAATCACAAATAGCTCAGTCACGGGCTTCTTTCAGTTTACCTTACTTCGTCCTTCTTTCTGACAGGAACATTAAGCAACATGAAAACTGAGATCCCTTCCAAGTGAACTGAGATGGTGTGGACAGTGCCCCATGAGGCACGAGATTGGAATGATTTTCCTAGAGTGAATACCTGTGAATAGACTGATATGTCTGTCTTCCAATGGGAAGTGAATACACGAGGAAAGCTTGCTGATCAAACATACCTGTCACAAGTCCTGTCAGAAGGATGTAATGTAAACTGTGAACCCTTTGGAAATAATATTTTATAAAAACAGAATGCTGCAGCATGAAGTGCTTCACACAGAAGTGCAATTTAAATGTAGCTGCAAGCCTGCCTGAGAACTAAGAAAGCTCACTCTCTCCTCTTTAATTTAAATAGGATTTTTTACGGTACAAGCTTTGGAAAGTACTCAGAAACATCTGACTACTTGGCAGAGAAAGGATGAGTGGATATTAAACACCCATGGATAGGTGGGGATGTTCTTTGATTGGGGCACCTAGAATAAAAAAAAAATTGACTATTTTATCTCATCTTCAGGAAGTATTAGCACTTACAATGAATGATAATTTCATTCCCTGAATGTTTTAGAGACAGGATAATAAAATTACAACAGTAAAGAGGGAGGAAATAAAATGTAAAAGGTAAGAGCTAATTCATTCTTCATGCTAGCTCAGTCCTTGGCCTTTCCTGAACAGACACTGCCAATAGCAACAAATTATGTATAATCATTTTGTGATGTGGACTGTTCACTCGGGACTAAGCTCAAATGACCAAACTTGCAGCCTTGTCTCTTAAACTGTGGATCTGAAGATCAAAGGCTAGGGCTTTATCCACTGAGTCTTCACCTTTATAAGAATAAAACTGCCAGCTGTCCAGAGACAGAGGGGATGTCAAACAGTGTCATTTTAGACCAATTGTTTTTCAAGTTCTTACAGGACAGCACATTAGGTTAGAAGCATATTAATCAGTTGTGTCTCCTGAATATTCATTAACCTACTCCAGGAAGGATTTTGTGGCCTTTTTTCTTTCTCACCCAGAACATTAGACATTTAGACACGAATAAGTGCAGTAACTTCAACAGAATTAACTCCTGATTTCCAGTAATGTAAAAAGGGGACAAAGGCAGTCAGTTTATGAATTGCCATCTCTGTTGATAGGAAAAATTCAATAAAAGAATACTTTAGCATTGAATATAATTTGAATTTAAAATTTTTTACTCTAGGAACTGAAAAATGCAAAATAAATATGGAAAAATGCTAAATAAATATGGAAACAGTTGATAGAAGTGATATTTTGAGATCTACAATAAATACAGAAAATCAAAATGAAATTGTTCTTAGAAACAAAAGAGATTTTTACTTCCTTTATATTCAAAAGCCCTAATATGGAATCGAGAGAAATTTGCTAAGTGGTTCCCATTAGCATGAAATGGAATTGCTTATAGAGATACACAGAGAGAGCAAAAATGGAAAAACTTGGTTCTTGTTGCTGACAGAATTTTTCACCGTTACTCACTTGAGAGTAACTCATAGCAAACATTTCCTTCCTTCTCACAGAGCATTATTCTTAAGGTGGGGGTTTTGGCCTTTTTTTAAAATGTTTTCTACAGTGGTAATCTATTAAAGGGTTACTTTCTCCCATGTTTATATCTCCCTGCAAAGGATCATCCCAGTCAAGACTAGTTCTATTCAAAATACTTTCTTATTTTATAGCACCAGCTACAATATCCTTACAAGTAATTCTTTACAAAGCATTATTTCAATGGGGATAAATGTGGGCCAGTATCAGCCCCACACCTAAGTGCATTAGCCTTGACTCAAGAGAGATGGTGATACACTCAAGCAGGCACTGAAAACTGAGCTACTGTGATCCAAAAAGAGAACTCATATCCCGCTACTAAAAGGAATATCATAGTTTCTAAAACTTCTACAATGAAAAGGCCCTATTATTACACATGGATTTTATTCTTCCCTTGCAGCTCTAAATTACCAGGATCTTATGAGCAGTATCTGTTCACAAACTGCCCAAGGACATGAGGAAAAACTGTCCCTTGCTAAAGATGGCTGAAAAGTGATGGACTTCAGTGTTGCTTGGAGTGGCAGAAGCAACCCCCAGAACCAGATGAAATTGTGGAGAAAGTATAAGGTACTTTGCAGTTGCATCCTGTGACAGAATATCACAGAGGGCAAAGCTGTGAAATGAACGTGAATGAGCAAAACAATGCTGCAAGGAGAATGAGTGAACCTGGTCTTCCAAGGAAGCACAAATTGAGAGCTAGTTTTAGTGCCAGATCTCTTAACCCACCCTTGTCTAGGTTATTCCTTCTCTGGGTATTAAGAGAGGAGGGAATTGAAGGAATATGGAGACAAAAAATTAACATCTAAACATTACAAAAATAGAAAGTTGTACATCTAAGAACTACAAGTCCTTCAAGTTTGCTGGAAACTGAGAGAGTATTCTTGACAGTTATTATATTGCCTCATTGCTCCATTTTATTCCTCTACCCTAGGCCATGCCATGTCAAATGCTTGGCAGAGGAGCCTTCAATCTGCCTCAGTCAGGTCTTCTAATTAGTCAGGGGCAACAGAAAGAAGATGCTATACGAAAGTCAAGAGTAGACATACACACATAACAGCATGATAAATTTTTCTAAGGTCTCAATAGTTAAACCATTCAGATAGAACAGAAGCTCCCAGAGAACAGAGAACCAGTATTAGCTCATCTACTCTCAGCATGATTTATCATAGAGCAGGAGGTCCAGCTTTAGAAATGAGGCTGTGACTCAGTCCACTAGCCACAGCAATGATAAGCTTAAGTGATGCATGCATAACATCCTACTAGTAACAATGTACAAGTATGTTCTGCAATTGTGTAACAAAGCTCTCAAGGTTTTGCAGATCAAAAGAAATTTGGCTTCCTGGACTAATTTTACATTTATTTTGTCTGATAAAAAGTAATTGTGTTTATCTGCTTAGAAACAGAAGAAATGAAGAAAAGAGAATTAAAATTCTCTTTTACCTCACCCAGTACTGTTTGTTATTCAGTAAAAAACTATAAAGAGGAAAAATCCGTTGCTCTGCTGATTCTCCAATCCTCTCCTCAGTGACAGGAGAAACTGTAATAGCAGAAAGTCTTTTCAGCTGTGACACCGGGAACAGTTTCCACAGGGCTCTTCTCCCGAACTCAGTATTTTACAGGACACCACTTCTGCTCTGCATTTCAGTTACCCCTGGGTTCTGTTCCCCATCCCACTGTGGACTTGCAGGTGCTGATGCACCTGCTCCCCCTCACAGAATCGCCTCAGCATTGCTGCTTGCTCTGTCAGCAGACACTTAACACAGGTCTGCATTCCAGCTCAATACTGGATTTAGACTGTCATACTCCTGACTCTCATCACCATTGTAAGACAAAGACCAACTACAAAATTTCTTGAAAGGGTGGAAATACCAATGACAGGAATCATGCAACCACGTATTTCAACACAAGTGGGCTCTTCAGAAATTGCATGGCCATTTCTGCAAAGTGCCATGAATGTATTCAGGGCTTTTCTCCGTCATTGACTTTAAAGGTCATCTGTCAGCACTTGGCAGGGGATGACCCTTACTACAAATGTTAGCCTTGAAAATATGACAAAGAGCACAAGTAAGAACCTATTCAATTATAATGAAGGTTGTTAATACAGAAAGAGGAACTACAGGGATATAGAATAATAATCTGCATAGGTAAATATGTTTATAATGTAAAAAATATGGAAAACGTGGAAAACCACATTTAATAAGTAGCTCATTTATTAATGACAATTTGGAAAAAAATCATTACCACTGTAGTGGAAATAGCATACTGTGATTCTGGACTAAGAAGAAAAACTTAATTATTGTAAGTTCCATGTCTCAATAAGAAAACACAATTCAGTTCATGATAAAACAGGTAAAGATAGTGAAAACAAATAGTGTTACCAATAGGAAATTATAAGAAATATTCTTAACAAATAAAAAGACTTGTTAAATATATAATTTTTATTATGTTCATCATAAAGTCTAAATTTATCAACCCGATAAGGTAAAAAACACATAAGAAAAGGATTGTGTTATTTAAAAATTTTTGAACCTGAAATACAGACAATCCCACTTTTAAAATTGAATTTGGTTTGGAAGCCCCGAAGTTGTCACCTCATAGATTTATTTCTTGCTGTATTTTACATTGGAATCTCTTGCACTTAGCAACCAGAAAGTGGTCTTTCTTTATAAAGTAATAGTTTATGAAAGGAACAAATGTTTGAATAGCAGGTTAATTCATGAAAAGGACAAAACACTAAATGAATCATAGGCCATGCTATTATGTCCATACCAGACACCCCTGTACATTCCTGACACTCACATTCTTCAGCTTTACTTCTTGAAAGTAAAACAGTGTTAGCAATTATGAATCAGCACGCCTTGTATATAGATAAAGATATAGACACAGATGAAGATACCAATATATAAATATATTTGATACATAAACACACTTCTGAGATGTTGTGGGCTTCAGCTCAGGAGAGAAGAATGAAAATTGAAATGCCTTTCTTAACAAAAATCAAGGAGCAACAACTCCTTAATTCTTTACTAATAAGTAATTCTTATTAATTATTACTTATTAATTCTTTAATAAGTAAACACCCTTTTCTCACCCTTTTTGCCTGTATTAAAATAAAAATATTCCAAACTATATATTTGAAAGAGTTATTGCAAATACAGATTTTTCAATGCTGTCCATATAACCTGTCTGAACACCTGCAGCCTTAACACATGAGGTGCCTCAGCTCCCTCACTGAACCTCACTGGATATGGCAGGAAGGGGAGGAGAACCAAACTTTGGCAGGTCATCTCTACAACTTACTGGGCTTTAGGTAATGCATGACTCTACAATAAATCCAGATCATCAATGTCCTCTTTTCATTTGCTATGTGCCCTGCTTACAAATGATACGTTTTCTTAACTCACTCAAAAGTGTTGACTTTTGCTGCCTGTTTCTACTGAGAGATAAATGGTCCTTGTTCAGTAATCCAATTAACTGTTCTTTGAAAATAGCAAGATGTAGCTGTAGTCAGATCAGAAGACCAGACACTTAGAGAGTAAAATGTCAGACACAGAGCATCAAACCAGTAAATTCTTCATGGACATAATTTGTCCTGTATGTTAGTAAGATATCAAATTCTACAACTATGTGGAGATGTGGAATACAGACTTTGCAGTAAGTAGTTAACTTCAAATATATCTTTGCTGGTTTTCAAGGTGTCTTAGGTTTTGCCTTGATTTACATTTACTATATTTACTTATGTTTTGAAATACTACCTGCAAAAGAACACAGCTCTTGGAGCTCAGTTCTCTGACAAAGAAAAGCTTTTGTGGGCTGTGAGTCTCAGTATTCACAAACCATCTCAGGCTTCCCCCCCCCCCCCATTCTGCTAGCTAAAACCACTGATAGCTAAATTCTAGTTCTGTAAAATTAGTAACCCAAATTCAGCAGAACATAACAGTTACTGCTGCCCTTGACCAGCAGTCCTCCATGGCTGAAATGAGGAACTACTTGCCATTCCTTAAGAAGGGTTACAGCCTGCTAAGCCTGTATCATTGGAAGTGAACTGAGCTTACTAAAACCTTACTAGACCACAAGTCACTCAATGTCTCCAACCCAATAATTTTTGTACTCCAGGTAAGCATATTAATATTTATGCATGTATTTATCTAAAATGCACTGTTCAAACAAGAATTCCCAATTTTTTTACATTTTAAGAAAATGTAAAATACCATGCAGATTATTTTTAATATCCTAGATCTACATGGATCTGTGGAAAAATAAATTATAGTGAGCTAATTTCAGTCATTAACTAGCTTCCTTGTCTGATAGCCACTGAGAAAACTTTTTATGCTATTTTTACTTGTATTATACTATGCTTTAAAATACTACACCTTATTTACACATCGAGTTTTCCTAAGTAATATCCAGTTAATCAAACTACATTTCTATCTACAGGATATATCACAAATAATGCCCAAAGAGAAGCGAAGAATAAATATTTTGTGATTAAGTGTAATGATATTTTTCCTGCATTCTTTAGGATTATGTTCTTATATTCTTTATGAATCTGTTTTTAAACACAGATTATAATTGACAACTTACAAAAAGCAAGCATTTAATTCATACTAATATCTCACATTAATTTTGTATCTGTATGAAGAACAATCAGATACCAAACACTTTTGGAGACAAAATCCTCTTATTTTTTTATGTAAGTTTACAAGAGGGGACTAAAAAAAAGGCAAACCTACAAGCTTTACCAATCATATCAAATTTCTGTAAGATATATCTACAGGCATATTTACCTGTCTGTTTAAAGCAGCTTGCATAAGAAAGGTTGGAATAATATACAAGTCATATTGATACACAACAAATTAATAATAAATACATAAAATTTATGAGGCATTTTTGAGTGAAAACAATCATGCTAAATAAGCTGATTCAGGAAGTTCTAAGAAAAGCTTTAGCTGAAAACCCACATTTACAATCTATCCTAAAAACAAGCAGAACACCAACCCAAGCATTAGCTCAATTAAAAAGGGGGAAAAAAATGAAATCCCTTCTCAGCTTAATAACTTGTTAGTTCTTGACAAGTGCAGCAACACAACAATAAGCCAGTCAAAATGAGTTTTTAAAGCGAGGTTATGCCCTTCATGTTGTGTTATCACAGTGGCAGATCAAACTGCTGACTTGGACTCTTTCTGCCAGCAGTGCTGATGCTGCCTCTATGAGCTACTGTCACAGAATAGTCATGGTACCTGCTCTTGCCTATAGAAAAGCACTAAATTGAACTCGAAGTAGTGTCTTTGTGATATCTTTTCAACAAGTCATGTCCCATTCAGCCTGCTAGTTTATCTCTGTCAGGCTGGGGGCCCAAGTGGTTTGCATGAGCTGTCAGGGACAGGTCTACCAACCTGCTCAGTGCTAAGGAGGTAATGCATCTTTCGGGCTTCATATTTCTTTTTCTTTTCTTTCTTTTCTAGGTCCTTCATTTTCTCTTCATTTTCCTTCATTTCTGCGTACTCTTGAAGTTCACTCCTGTAATAAAATAAGTCTGCTAATTATATGATAACAACAAAAGATGTGCTAGACGTCTATTTTACTTTAACCCTTTCATAGCTTCACAGTGTTTTGTTCTTGTATATTAGCAGTAGACTGACAGCACTGGAATGTAAAATTACTGTTCTTTCAGTTCCACAGCTGTAGGATACTACATGGATATAACTATGAAGAAACAGGATTAAAGTGATCAAATGTAGGGGCAGTATATATGTTCATATTGCTTACAGCTTGATAAAATAGTATTCATGTAAGTCCTTTTATTTGCCTTTAAGTGCCATTTTACTTTGAATTTCTCTAAGTGGAAGCTATTATAATATAAATAAAGGTTGTTCACTTATGTTTCAGCTAGTGCCTTGCAACACTTCCTGATCTGCACACAGAGGAGATTTTATGGAATGAGAGAGGATAGCAGACACAGGCTAAAAGATGATATTCACTCCCGGATCCTTAACCCGGATCCCGGATCTCCCTTTGTAGAGTTGAGAAAATAGGCACAGAGGAAAACTGGATGGGAACCTTTCATCCACACATTGTCTTTAGGAGCAGTGTCTGTGACATTGGGCTTCTTGCACAGGTCATTTCTGCTCTGGTTTGATGAGAGCTGTAGAGGCCACCACAAGAACCAGGAACTGAACTGCACTGCACGACAGAGGTATGCAAACACACACAGAGTCATCTAAATGTGTGAGTCTGTGCAGAAAACCCTTTCATCATAAAAGAAATATGGAACTATACCTAATACCAGGTTTCAAAGAATGGAAAAAACTCACAACTTCAAACTAATGTTTAGAGGAAAACATGAACAGAGAATGGGCATAGATTTCCTCCTCAATTTTTTTTTTCACAGAGCCAGGCTTGCCATAAATTATGCAAACAGTAGAGTGAATTAATGTTCTATAAGAAACAAAATTCTGTGCTATCGTGCACAGTGCATGTGTATAGAAATTTTTGATCCAGTTAAAAAAGGTTAGTTTGATTAACATTTGTTATTTTTGTTATTACAACATGGCTAGTTCAAATTAACCTGTGTGCCAAAGACACCAAGCATATTCAGTCAAGCATTTAGATTGCTAAAAAGTTAATTAGGTGAGTAAATTGTAGTCTTTACGTTTTTTAATATGTGTATATACAATGAAATAAAAAGAAAAAATATTATTCCCATATCTGTATGATTCAAATATCCCTGCAAAACAGATTATTTAGAGAGGTCCACATGAATAGTCTCGGTTGTTTCAATGAGTACCAAATAAGACACTGTGAGGATATGGGTCAAATCATGTCAAAATATGCATGTGGGTAAGTTTGCTGATATGAATAATCCCATGGAAAAGTCATATTGCTCCCAAAAGTGTTTTTTAAGACTGTGATTCAGACTTACTCTTAATATTTTAATTATCATTAAATTAGTTCATCAAAATATGTGAAAGAGCAATAATTGCTTTATAAATAGGAACACTATGAAATCACATTCTTAAATACAAGTTGCAGTGTAGAACTTCCATTTGTTTCATGCTATCTTTCAAGATTTTATCAATTAAAATAAGTAAAGTATTAAGTAATTAAACATTTTATTTTAACTGTAAAAGAAAAACAGAATTAAAAGGAAACAGATCAGAAAAAATGCATAGGTATTTTTGAACCTCTGAAAATAGTTTTTGTTGCATTTTACTGTTAAAGGCTGCTAATACAATATTTCATACAAGGTTACTTATGAAGCACACTGACGTTTAAAAATCACCATGCTATGCTTTTGCAGCAGTGTAATTTTTTTCCAACATAAGATTAAATTGCAAAATAAATGAATTACTTAGAGTGGCATGGCCCCCATTTTGCCACCCTTCTCTTGAAAATTGCTTATTAATATGAAAAAAGAAGTTGGAAAATAGCCTGTTTTACTTTATGCATAGCATTCTGGGGCCTCAAAGCCCGCAGAGCCGGAGCAGCGGCACATTTTAGATTGTGTTGGCAAGCGGGGACGATGACCTTTCTGACCTGCATCTCAAGGCTATTATTAATCGCTAAGTAACCTGGTAAAGCCAAACAAATTTGTTTCCATTGAAAGGATCTCTATCTGTGTCTGAGAATTTGTGCTGTACCAAACAAACCTCATTAACTGTGTCCATTTTTGACAAAGAACTAGGAGTTGGAGAGATTGGTGACCTTTCTTTGTCCTCAAGGTACAGATTTCAGAGTCACTACATGTAGGTACATAAGCATTTTTTACTAGGAAATTCTTTGTTCTATACCCATCAATCACAAATGAATAAATAGACAATACATATAGAATCAACTTTGTTATTTTATATGAAGCCTCTTTACCTTCACTATTAGAGTGTATGATGCGTGGTTTACATATTTAATACTATTCCTTTTTGATTACAGAGCCCTCTATTCAGCTTTAGTACTCCTATCTAGAACTGGAAATAATAATCAACATATTACTACAGTCTATTCATGTTCTTATATACTGAGGTTCTTCTTGGTAACAGCAAATATGAAAGCTTTTTGATTTAGAACACAAAGGGTGATAAAAACCCACAAATAATGTCAAAAAACATAGATATGTGTTCCAGAAATAATGATAACAGGACGCAAAATGTTTTCTGTTGTCATCAATGGGAGTTTATCAGATCGCTTTGAATGAACGATTAATATCATTACCTCCTGAAATTAAATGAAGTTGAAAATACTTGTTGAAGTTCGATGTAATTCATGATCTTTTAGACAGTGCTATCATCGTGATCATTCATGATTATCACATACCCTCAGTAATACTTGTACCATAATCCATGTAAAAGTTTGAGATTTTTTAAGCAGTTACAAAAAATTTTCAGCATAGTTTTGCAGCCGACACATTTTGTCAGTTGTTCTAAAATATCTCTATCAGACATTATACTGCCCTGTACTGTTGTACAGAACATGCACACAATTCTGTCACAGGGATAATAGCTCCCAGGATGATTATCTCCTGAGAGGCAGTACAAAATAAGTGGTATGTAGCAGTCCAAATATTGCTTGACTGGAAACATATATGTTTTAGCATAAATGTAGATTTATTTTAAAGCTATTTGAACCTGAAGCTTTCATCTATTTTACCATACTTTCAAGCGTTTGAAAAGGAGCAACAAAAGCAGAGAATCTAAAGCAGTTAGATATGAATATACTATTTCATACATTAGCAGATTAATACTAACATGTCATGCACTGTGCAGGGGTTTCACTGGTACCATACAGAATAATGTGTAGAAGGATAAGTGATACTAACAACATAAACTTAACCTTCCGAATGCAGCTAGAGTTCCTCATAGCTTACATGGAAATGTGTTCACTGGGAAGTTTCATACTTGGGATCTTCTACATGTGTGCCTTCCCAGAGAAAATAAATCCAAATTCTATTAAAGTCAATAGAAAATCAGCCGAAATTAAATGATTTTTGGATTAAATCAGTACACTTCCTGCTAGTCTTCTCTTCGTTCACAAATATGATGGGTTCACTGAGCAATATTTTCTTGGGATATATGGGTATCATCTCCGTGACGTTATGAATACTAGCTGGGATACATGACACTCTGTGGATTCTGGACCAATTTTGCCTCAGGATGAACCTTTCCTGGTTCAGTGTGAAGTGAGAGAAGGCAAATTGGACTGCTCTTTTAAAGCTTCAATAAATTTTGCAGGAGAAAAAAAGTTCTGCAAATGCAAAACATGTTGTAAGTTATTTGATAATCTTGTTCTATTTTTGTAAGCAATCTGTCTGTTGCATGTTTCACAGCTGGAAAAGTACCGCTTATTAAAATGTTTTAACTCAAAAATTGGGTAACTATTTTAGCACATAATCTTTTCTTTATCTTAAAGCCTATCTCAATATATTAACAGCATCTATTGCATTTTCCTAAAAACTCGGCTTCTCATATAAGTTTAGTCCAATCAGACTTTCTCCCACACACATTTTTATGGAACAGCTTAGTAGGGGAATTATTTGGATATTTTATCAAATGTAATGTCTTATTATGATCTGAAAATTATTAAACAAATTAGAAGAATATCAATGTTAACTACGGAGTTTAGGATGCATTTTTTTAACTAAGCACATGAATATACTGGCTAACACAAAGTGTGTTGCCCTTGTCATAGGGAATGTTTCATGCATTTGAAAATAGGCACAGGATTATCAACATATGTGCTCAAAACTCACAATTAAAAATGATCTTGTGTAACAAATCTGTTAAGTAGCTACTGAATTGTTAATGATAAAATTACTTGCTGTATATAGTTCGAAAATAAAAAAAAAAATCATCTGACAAGGTAACTTATTGTTATTCTGATTCTTCATTATGCAGTAGGCAATGGTGCTGGTTCCTGCTATGAGATGCAAATTCAGTTGACAGTGCTCCTGCTGTCTGTATAAAGGTTAAAAATACACATATAATATTGTTCCTGGCACTTTTGGAAAGGTCTTCAAGTGATGATTTCAGTAATATACAGATTTTAATAATTCTGCATAGAACTTCATTATTTTACAAATTCATGCTGACCTATGTTTATTAAGTTTATCAAACTATTGCATTCTGTTCACATTTCCACTGGCATTCTGTGGTCCTTTGGCCAAATAATATTACAAAATTTTTACATTAACTAAAGGAAGGGGCATGCAATAAAAACCAATAATTAGTATAGTTGCCTAGAGTATCCAGAAAAAGTATTAAGTTATTGTGATTTTAAACAGTTCAGACACCAAATCATAAAATTCCTGCAACAGAAGCAGTAGGCAACCTTAGCATACAAGGAGATAACCTAAATCTATTTAATCTTCCCGACTATATATCATTCTCCCTGCTCGCATACAGAATATGGAAGGTAAAATAAAATTAGTGAGACAATAATTTTTCGTATACCACTGCATGCCACTTGATTTTACATCACATTCGTGTAGGTGAGAATGGAATAAAACCTGCCATGATAATATTGTTTGACTTAATCTATTAAATTTGGGAAAACAATGAAATATATCTATAGACCAGCCTAGGATGTAAAAATAATTTAGAGAACTCTTTACTTTGAAGGCAAAGTTTCAACAGAACACACATACTACATAGTCAAGTTAGCTATGTACCATCAGACAGCTTGCTCATCCACAACATTTTTCTCATTTTTAAAATGAACCTCTTCAGATTTAGTAAGCAAAACAGGGCAGTTATGTAACTCTCTTTTCCTCTCTACCATGATGTATAGTCCTGTGTGTATCCTCACAGAATTCCTTGACCAAAATATTTCATCTCAAGTTGCAGTTAGATAGAAATAGAATAGAAATATAGATAGAATAGATAGAAATAGATAGAAATATGAATTTCAAATGTTTTTCATATTAATATGAAAAAATTAAAATAAATAAAGCCAACATGTAGGCATATGAAAACACCCTGTATCTCCTAATATTATTATTTTACAGAACAAAATTCATAACATTTTAAAATCCCATTATAATTTGTGCATAGTAGCACATAGTCTGTCCATGTCCCCTTAATCACATAGTGCGCAGTGCCAATGGAATTAAGTGACACACCAGTTCCACTGTCAAGGCCCACAGTGTGATCAATACACGAGTTGGGAATGTGATGAACATGGTGGTGAAGGGCACACAGTGAATGAATACCTTGTGCAGATCAGGAGATCAGGGCATAGCATGTACCAGACGATAGGGACGAACAGACGGATGCATCCTTCTTATCCTTCCAATTTCCACTGCTGCACAGTTACTCAAGAGAGTGCAACAGCCTTTCAAGCTACTGATTGCAGAGGCAACTTAGAACTGAAACCAGAGTATTTTCCTAATCCATTATGCAGAATATTCTAATTAAAGTTTCAATAAAAACTCATGCAGAATTTTTCCTCACATATACTAAAAACCTAAATTTTTTCATATATAGTCTCTTAAGATTTTTCTGTTTTCTCAAAATGTGCAAACTTCTTGGTCCAAATGTTTTTCCCTTGCGTATATATATCCTTAAGGCAAATTTACTTTATCCTAATTGGCAGCAGAAAATGCTGTGAAGTTTAAAATAATTTTTGTAAAAGGTCCAATCTAAACAATGATTTTTCAGCTTAATTATTTTGATTTACTTAAACTGTAAACCCCACCTATTAAGGATGTGGCATAAGAGCAATGCAACACCGAACCTTCTGTTGGCAGAGGAACCAGATCCAAGTATACTGGTTCAGCTTTATTTATGCCCAGGTCTATACTCAAAAACCTAACAGGAAAAATGTTTTCACTCAATGTCTGCTTGCTATTGACCCCTTCATGAAAAATCAGCCTGATTGACTACCTTTAATAGTGAAATTAGTATTTGGTGATTAGCTTAAACAGTGAAATTAGTATTTGAGGGTAACAAAGCCGATCTGGCCCAGAATGGATAACAGAGCCCCAACACAATTTACTCTGACAGCAGTTTAGCAGCAGTGGTCATTTTTAGCACAGTGTCAGTGCTAAGCTGCTAAGAGAGCAGTCGTGTACCTAATTTTTCCTGCAACGTATAGAAGAGCATGTCTAACCACAGCCAAATACCATTGGAAGTTTTCTAGTGAATGTCATGTGAAAGTATCTGTTATCTTTTGGCACTGCAACTCCCAGAAGACTATATATGCTACCATCTGCACAGTAATAACTAGAGGAAAGCTCACTGCTATGTTTTGCTACAGTTAAGCTGTTCCCAGGACTAGAATGAACTCATTTAAGCTAACTGTTATCTCTCTGCTGCAGTGCAGTACAATGTAGACATATCTGTACTTCTTTTACTTTAATATATGGTACTTGGCAACATTTACAATATTCAACATTATATGATTCAGAAAGCAAACATGACGTTATAGCTTCTAAAGGTCATCAGCTAAGCTGACTTTCGTTCTCAGAGTATTATGAAACAATTTGTCTGAGGTGTACTCACTAACTCACATCCTTCACTTACTTTCACATAAAAGTCTGCATACATTGATAAATAAAATGGCACACTTTGTCTATATTAAACAGGTTTTACAACAGCAAGGCAGGGAGAGCTTTTATGTAATGACCTACTACATATAGCAGAGCAGCAATGCCAAGACTCACAACTTCATAGTGATTTTCCTGATACCTCATGGTTTTCCCAATTTCATATTCATGGAATGGTGTTACTACTTGAGCATCTATGATGTCATTTTTACTGAACCATAAAACATTATGAAAGACACAGTAAATTAATTTTTTTATTATATAGCAATTGTAATTATTTTGGGAGAGTTCTGAGACTTTTTTTTTCATACAGCAGTGCTACTTGTAAGTATGTGATTTCACAGCAGTGGCTCATTGCCAAACTGAAAATATCAACTAGATTCCAATTTTCAGAAGTGTTAGGAAATCTTATCTCTCTCTTACTGTCTTGAAAACTTTGAAGTAATCAACATCAGAAAAAAAAAAGTAATTTTCAGTATGCCATGCAAGAATGGAATTAAAGTCTATTCTCTGAAATTTTGGTTCTACCTAATAAATGAGAATACACTTAATCATAGATTTAAATTATACATGTCTAAAGAGTACATCCAATATATTCTATTGTCTATACCCAAGCACATAAACTTCTGGCCAGAGTACTAAATCTTTCCTGAGGGGCCAAAAACAATGTTGCAGATGGTTGTGAGGCCTCTCAACACCAAGTACAAGCAGCCAAATGAGTGCTGCATCATTTTGGGTGCCATGCAAGCTGAAAGAACAATTCAGTTTGCTACATGAGGCCGTAAACATTTAGCAAACTGTTAGTTAATTGAAAAATAAAAGAATAGCCTACTTGGAGAAGAGAGGTGGAAAATGTTGCTTTCTTGAAACAACAAAAAACAATCTTGTTTTTTGATTTTGTTTGAAGGTACCAGGAATTGTGAAGTTCAAGTTAAAACATTGGGATTTAGCTTCACTGTCAAGGATAAACCAGTTAATGGACTCCTGCAATTATCCCCACAAGGTGAAGAATCTGAGGAACTTGAAATGGGTATAATTATAAGAAGTAAAAATTTTCTCACAGTTTAAGGAAAGTCAAGCTCACAATATGAAGAATTATGGCTTTTAAAGGAGGTATCTTAAGCAGGATTCATATATATGAAGTTCTTTCATGTGATAGAAAGCATTCATACAAATGAATGCATAAACTGACAGAAGAAAAATTATTTTAAAAAATTTCCTAGGAATCATAACTGCACTGAGTTCTGATGCTGATAGTATTTTAAAGGATATTTGAAGGTCTGTCTAAAATGGTAACAAAATAATTTTAAGCAGAGACAACATGATCTCCATTGTTTATGTCTAGCACAGTTTTCAGTCTAGTAGAGCTGAATATAACAAGAAGCAATGGTTCAAGATAAAATGAAACTGTTTCAGTGGGGAACTATGGGACATACTTTGAACACCAAAGGTAATTAACCCCTGGATTAGAATAAAAAAGGTATTTACTATATTTTTATGTTATTAAATCAAGACTAGATTGTTCAGTCAAAGATTAAAGGACTTGTTATAGATACTGCTATAAATTGGGTATTGATAAACATCATATTGGTGATAGACCTGAAGTCAGACAAGGTCATCTGATTGCAAATAACACTGTTTTTATTATTACTAGAACAAAAAAACAACACTTTTTTGTAAATAATCACTACTGTTCTAGATTGTAAAAATAGAAGACAAATAGTCATTTTCTTCCCTGAGTAACCACTACAGAGACTTAACTCTCATTAGATAACAGAAAAGTCTATTTATAATGATTTAGAAAATCAAAAAACAATTAACTAAGACAATTTTTTGATCCCCTTTTTTCTCCATTTTGAACATTTTTTCCTTTAAAACAAAACAAAAATATGCTCATGAAACACTGTATACTGCTTTTCATCTCATGCAATTCTATGATATCTCATGGGACCTTATAGGATACACCAATATAAAGCAAAGGACTGTAATTTTCCACTGTAAAAAAATCTGAAATGCCAAAGAAAGAGCCTTCATGTCCCCAGACAAAAAATAAAACTTGGAAAAAAGCAGTGCATAGTCACCACACTTCCAATAATAAAAACAACTGTGATGTGGCTCATTTTAAAGGTCTTCACTGCTGTAGTTTCTATATCTCTGACATAAATGGGAAATGATAAAGGGAGTCTAATCTCAAAAGCCTTTCACTGGGTACAGCAGTGCCAAAGAACACTTTATTTTGTTTGGCCTTAACATTCTGCTATCTCTAAGCATTTTGCTGAATTGTGAGGAATGCTACTTGTTTGATAAAGAGTTATGAAGTATGGGAACAGAAACTGGCAACTTTCTAGCAGCACTCAGACACAGCATCTTACATTATGATTAAAACAAAATAGTGATGTTAGATCAAATAGGCTATTGTGTGCCCACTAAGAAAAAATAACATTCATGCCTTTTGACTTTTTTTTGTTTGTTTGTTTCCTTGGAGCTCTCAAAAATAAGCTACATTATAGCATGTTCTGGAAAATCCCTATGTGTAAGTTAAGTACTCACTGATGTACCTGCAGATACACTTACATATGAGCTGGAATACTTGGGTAGCATAGAGCAAACTTAGTTATATAATTGCATTTAAAGTGTTCCTACAAATAAAAGAAATATCTAATTTTCTTATGTAACACATAAATGTATGCATTTAAATTTTATGCTTCATAATTAAACTAAAAATAGCACAACAAAAAGAACCATCACCTTATTTTAATAAAAATAGAACTGCTTTAAGTGAGTTGAGTAAATGGCACATAATATTTGTCATACTTCTAATGACCTAAACAGCTGAAGTGACTATGGCACATGAAAAATATTTATATACTTCCTCAGGAGTCTTTAGTCTTCAAGTGGTAGAGCCCTTGCCTGATAACCTCGTATAGCCTATATATAGATGGCCTGTCATGTCTCTACAATTAGATAAACCAGAACTGCTATAATGTAATCAGTTACAACCTGAAAATTATATTTTGAAAATCAAGTTTATTAATATGTAATCTTTAGGTAATCATATTTATCCTCCTAATTTACACAATATTTATGATCGTCTACGTGTCCTTGAAATAGGGAACAGGGACACTACACTATGAAAAAGTGGTCTAGCTGCTGGAGTTCATAAATTTTGTTCAGCTTTGGATGAGTTCAAAGAATTGCCATGTAAGAAAAGCCTTACAGAGGGAATTTATCTGATTATGGCAGTAATAATTACCCAGCTGTTTATTGCAGATAGAGAAATAATTCATGTAGGCAATAGGCCGTGGTGGCAATGACACTCTGCATTTAGTAAATATGCAAACTGTTCATTTCTAATTAACCAAGCTAGAGGATGCCCTTATTAAATGTATAAACTAAAAGTGCCTTCCTGACAAGTGATGAATTGTTACATTGCACAAACTCTTGCCACAGAATTATTGGAGTGAACTTGGGGCTTAACTTCATTAAGAGATCTTGTGGGATAGTTAAATGAGGATGGACAGCATAACAAGACCTACCTGACAGTCAATGATATGTTAGAGCTTAATGAAACTGTACCTCTTCCCCTTTTCTACTTATTTTACAGTGAAGATCCTACTTCAGACAAAATAGAAGACTGTGAAGTCTGTCTCTATGAGACAGTTTAAAAGGCCAAGATTAGTCAGTCTTTGTCCACAGAAAATGTTTTATGAGCTGTCAGTAATTCTAACCGACCTCTTACAAAATAAAAAATCTATCCAGACACTACAGCACCTTCAAAGCTCACAGGTATAGAACTATTGTTATCCTACAACACTGTGTTGTCACACCTGTTTTATTCTACCTTCATCAAAACTAATCATCTACACCAGAGACTGTTTGGTTCAATGAGTGTACACAGGGTTCCCAGATTTCTTTCTAAGCATTCAGGTTATAAAAATATTTTCTTTGGATAAGTGAAATAAAGCTTCATGTTTAATCTGTGGATCTTAATGGTGTGTTTAGTGCCATATAAAAATACATGAGAAAATATTGCCTTCATGTCATTGAAGACTTCAGTCTGAGCAGCTACTTAAGTTACTTACAGTGTTCATGTTTATTGCAAAACTTCAACTATTTACACAGAACTAGCTAAAAACATGGTAAAGGCTGCTTCCACTCCTTGCTCAAGGGAAACATGGACAGAATAAAGCTCATGAGGCATGTGAGCTGAATCTGTGTTGGAAATTCAGCTTACTGTGTAAACATAATTGTTCCTACCTTACCCTCACTGTATTCAGGAAGTGCTTTCCCATGGATTTAAAACAGGCCATTGACTGCTCTAAAACTTTAGACAATTCATTTCCATTTCATGATCAACCCCAAAAGCTCATTTTTTTATATCTTACCTATCCTAACAGCATCAGGTTTGTGGCTACAGAAGTACTCTGGCATCCTCAGTAAATCACAGTTTCAAGATTCCTAGAAATCTAGCAGTTATGCCTAAAATCCTCAGGAAAAGACACAGATGCCTTAAATTATGTGACCTACCACTCCAAATTAATATTGAAATATAAGAAAGCATACTTGGCACTTGTCTCTGAGACTCACAGAGAAAGCTGACAGGGTAAGTTTACTTCCAGAAAATTCAAATTACAGGTAAGTAAGTTAAAAAGTATAATGTATTTCCTCTCCATACCTTTGAAGACAAGTAAAAAAAGATAGGTTGAAGATAAAGTAATTAATTAAACATCAAGTGAAAGACAACATTACAAAAATGAGGGTTTTATTGTTGCAAGAATTCTAAGGAGCTGTCTGAAAGGCTTTGGCACTAATTGAAAATAGACTAGAGAATCAATTGCTTCTGCAGTCAATGATGAGGAACATTTTAATTGAATTATAAGACAATATATACATTCTTCAAAATGCTCTGACACGTGAGAAAATGGCCAGCACCTGGACTTATCTTTATTAAAAAGGAACAGACAGGTGGACGCTGAGCAAGTTCTCCTCATATTATTATGACAAAGAATGATTTATTTCAAGCCCACTCCATGGAAAATAGTCATACCTCAAAAGTTTTAAGACAAGTACTTGCCATCTTATAAGAAAATACACTTCAGAAATGGTATAATAATCTAGAATAAGATAATCTTACCTTTTCTTCCATACTGCAGTCTCAGGCATACTTACAGAATAGCTAAACATTGGATTAGATCACCAGCAACATGTAAGTACTCTTTCATTTCACTCTTCATTAGGGTTATAAAAAATCAAGCTGCACAAATGATTTGTGAATATAAATATTGCCAAGGAAGTGAATTTTATCGCTTTGTATTATCTATTTCCCTGACGCGTCTTGAAGACTTGGAAGTTTTAATGATGACTGAAACTAAATCTGCTGATAGAACAGCTAGTCAAACTTGGATCAAAGCCACACCCTTCACGAAAAATTTGGTGTGAAATTCCTGATTTATAAACTCAACAATGCTTAGGTAAACTATGATGCTTATTAAAGGTAGACTCAGGCCTTGGTTTGCTACCTTTAAGTCAGTGTTTATTCAGTAGCCAAAAAAGCTGAACTACCTGCATTGGTTACATTAGAACTCCAGTGCCAGTACTTTGCCACTGCTTTGTTAGTTTTCTGATACAGCTATCTTTACCCAGTTCTGTGCCTAGGGAAAAATTTAAATGGTGCCATTCATCAGTAAATGGAGCAATACATCCCAAAATCTTATCTCTACTTGCACACCTGACATATAGCAAAGTTCCTTTACTATAGTTTAAAGGCCAGTGTGTAGATAACCTTAGGCAAAGAACTGCAAGTTAATCACACAGTTGGGCAACTGACATCATCCATAAATTTTTCGGATGTAATGGCACCAGCATGCTAATTTATGTGAAGTGATGTCCATTTGCTTATCATGGACTGGAAACTGTTTCACATAAAACAAAATTCTAATGCATCATATGGAGTTATAGCCTATGCTAATTGCTTTTGGCATATTTCCCCTTGTAACCATTTAGCCAGTTCTTGGAGATGGTAAATGCAGATTTAAGAATGTTTCAAAAGAAAGTATTTTCCCTTAAAATTAAATACACTAACTGCACTGAGAAGTAATGAAATTTACTTTCATGCATATATTTATAAATGAAACCATCCAACTAATCCATATTGAGATGGAATACATTGTATATTGGTACTTAAAAATAGATGCTACAGATGAAGATTTATTACTAAAATATAAATAACAAAATATAGTAAAATAAGTATTTAAGAACAAGTTTCTTACTTGTTTCATTAAGAACTTCCTATATCTTTTAGGCAAAAGAGAACTCAGGACTAATGATCCCATTTCATCACTGAAGCTAAACTGTACAAATGTTAAGAAAAAATTGAGTATGTCCTTATGTAGACAGAGTTTAGGGTTCAAATTTGTTCTTTTCCATCTCTGAAGGGATTCTTTCAAGCACTTCTCAATGTAACTCCTAGGGACTCTACTGGGGACACCAGCAGCCATCAGACCTAGTGGTTCTATAGCAGTGGGAAGTAATAGGAATGCTGGAGGAATTTAGCCAGTCTGGGAGCTAAAGCTGAGCATTATCTTCAGTTTGTACAAAGGCAGTGCCTTGAGTCTGTTAAGTCTAAGAGTGCCACAACAAGTCTGTTAAGTGAGTGGAAACTCACACATAATATGACTATTATTATTTAATTATATTTTAGGTCAATTTCTGTTAAATCAATTTCTGTTAAACTTAATTACATTCCTCTATGGCTTTAAACTGGGGCAGCTTCTATTAAGTTTACTTTCTCTTGGGGTTTTCACACTAAAGACAAATGATAAAGGTCTGGCTACTAAATGAGGGCAGCTATTAAATAAGGACGGTTTGTATTAAAGCTGAATGGTAAAGATGTGGCAACTGGTTGAAAAAAACACTTAGTAAAACAAGTGTCCTTTATTTAAAAAAAAGTAGGGTAAAGGAGAAATGAGAAGGAAACAAACTTTGGTCAAAAACTCTTTTAAGATATTCTTATAAGAAACTTAAGAGAATGTGCAAAGTTTCATGAGAACTTCCTCTGAAGTTTCTCTTACAAATATGTGAGGGATGATTTGATGTAGGCTCCTCCTTAATGAAAGAGAAAATTAGGCACAAATCCTGGCTCTGGTATCAAAAAGATAGAAGGACTTGCAATGTGATTTTAGATAGGTGTTGACAAATAAAAATTCTGCCAGCGTTACTCTAGAATAGAAAATATAGAGAATTGTACAATGTTGTTCAATTCAGAATTACATCATAATTCTACAAAGAACAAATTTTAAAGAAATTTTTGAAATTAAAAATATCTTTTGCTTTTTTTGTGGGGGAGGCAGGGGCCAATTTCATGTATTGATGTGCATCATTTCATTTTCCACATTGTGTTGCTTTATGGTGTCCTAGAGATGTGAAACACTCAAAGGCAGTGTAATCTGAGTGCACAGTGTATCAATCTCTCTGTCCATCAACAAGTAAATTTCCATAATATTGATGATTTAATAAAAGACAGCCATTTTATAAATGCATTCCTTCTATTTTTGACAATTCCTTGTGTTTTTACAGTGCACAGTCGCAATATTTTTATAAGCAAAAATGTTTATGAACAGTGAGGTTATACTTGTCTAGAGCCAATGTGATGGCTAATGAAAATATGAGGAAAATCTTTCCTCCACCTGGCTCAATATTCCACATAAGAAACACAGTGGACCACCTTGGGGCCAAAGTAGTTGGCAGCGACTTAGCCCAATGACAGGAAAAATCTGTTTGGCTGAGGGCCTACACCTAATCCTCACTAAACATCTGTTAGATTTCATAAGAAGAATGTTGAAGGTGATATACATATTAGTTTTCAAATGTACCCCAGTAAAGGGATTACTGCAGTGATTCTTGATTGCACTTGGGAATGCATGCATTTTAAAAACTGAAACAATAAAAAATAAAAACTGAAACATTTGTCTAAATTAGATCAAAAATTAATTTTTAACTTTTTTTAACTGAAAAGATGGGGTTTTTTTTCACCTGAAAGCCATGCATTTCTGTGAACTCTGGAATACAGAACTCAAATTAGCAAAATATCAATATATCAGTTTCCAGGTAAGAGCTCACACAGATCAATTTTGACACATTTTAATGTACCTGAAATCATACTACTCATCTTACCTGTTCAAGAGCACAGAAGTGCTTCTTGATTCAAATATCTATTCAGTGCATAGGCTTTATTGTTTTTAACAACCTAAACTAAATACTAGGGAATTTTATCAACATATTAAAGTACTGAAAACCAAATATTTTTGTAGTCTTCCACAGTTAGGTATACCCAGTAGAGAACTATTGTGGGTGTGGGGAAACTAAATACAAAGCTCCAACCAATCCATGTTCACAGTGCAGCAGGAATAAAACTTGCTATCTTGTTTTGTTGGCACACATCAAAGGTCAATCCAAGCAACAGGTTATGAGCCATGGTCTAGGTTTAGGCAGGGAATGGGGAAGAGCAATAGAATGATTATGAACAGAGAAGCAGGTTATGTTTTTGCAGTTCATCCAGTGATACAGATTTTAAACCAGAGAAGTGATGGCTTCACTTATTTTCCAAGATTTGGTCTAGTCTTCCTAGTATCCTATCTTTTCAAGAAGAGAGAATATTTCAAGGATTTCAGATCAAGAAGATACCATTGAAGCTATTATAGAATGTCTAAGTCTGGTTTTGCTGAGTTGTGACCTAACTTTCTGCACGGAATACACTTAAATGAATAATAATGAGAGATCAGAGGTGGGTGACTATCAGTATGGTTCATTATGGGTAACAATGTAATGCACAAGAAATAATGTTGTGACAAAGAGAATGCAGCATCAGCTGTACTGTAGAAGAATAATATCATTACAACCAGCATACAAAGAAGTTGGATAATTCTGGATTTTTTCATATATAATTTGCTTTTGTTGCTTTACGTAAGTCTTTGCCATGTGATTCAGACAAGATTTCTAGAAATACTGGTTTACTAGAGTCCCTTATATTTCTGTGCCTGAGAAAGCAAAGATTTGTCTCAGACATTCTGAATGGCAAACACTGCATGGATTTTGTCCAACAGCTTTCATTTACACTGAGAGTAATGATCATGGTCACTCAGCATTTTGTTTGTTTCCACTGTTATCTAAATAATGGTCATGGATCAGAACATCAAATCCACTAGAGAGAAATAATTACCTCTGTTTTAGACAGGTTTCAGCTTAAGTACAGGGAAAGACGATGGATGGGAGAAATAGAGTAAGAACATAGAGCAACAACAGTTCTAGACAGAAATCTGACAGGCTATTGGCTATCTTCTGTAACTATGAAAAGAATCTGCTTCACTGTATCCACACCAGTATCTATCCCAATTAATATTCATAGTATGGTTCATGCATGAAACTTAAATCGAAATCTGCCCTTGCATTCATTGTCAATAATCCATATTCAAAACAAATTAGAAAAAGAAATTTTTGGTTAGCTTGTGTATGCTGGGGAAAAAATCTAGTTCAACAAACCTATTTAGGGCATAATAACCTATGAGTTCTGAGCATAGGTGAAGAGCCAAATCCATTTTTATTAAACTAGTACAAACCCAGAGCACACCTAATTAATTCAAAGAAATTATTCTGAATTCATAACAGTGTAAATGAGAACAGAATGTGGTGCAACATGAATAGGCATAGGATAAAGAGAATGATGACTGATATAAATATATATTTGATAATGGAGGGGAACCTACACTCAAATAAATATTTTAATCAGTGCCACAAACTTTCTACAAATAAAAGAAGAGCAAATGAATGCTTTACCACGTGGAGCTTTTATCTTTACCTGACAAACTCGTTATTCACAGAAACGGCTTTCAGGTATTTCTTCAGTGCATAAAAATTATGGATATACTTCCAAACGTAATAGCCTCGCCACATTTTCTGGATCTGGAGGAAATAAATATTAGCTTAGTGTATTTCAAATCAAAAGTTTGCATGCATATCAAATATATGTACTACATCTCAAGTACCTCTTCCCTTAAAAGTGATACCAAGTAGAAGCACCTGTAAGTTCCAATGTGGAAAATCAGTGTAGGTTGTAACATATTGTAGCACTGAGCCACCACCTCACCTACATCTCCTGCTACACTTTCACCTCTGTGCTCTGCAAAGGTGTAAACTGAATAAAAGCCTTCCCGGGAACTCAATGAATCAGACTTTCTGGAAAGTTCATTTATAAATTGCAGTTCTGTCATCTCCAATGTAAAATGATCCATGTCTATTTGTTCCACATTAGTTTCATTCTTCTCAAGAAATATTATTGTCTTGCATAACCTAGAAAGCCTAACCTAGAGAAAGCCTAACCTGGAGAAGAAAAGCTCTTTATCTGTAGCTAATTATAAAGTTGTATTACAAATAGAAATTAGGCAGCATCCTCCACCAAAAAGGGTTAATATTTTGGTGCATTTTGAAAAGCATCAGTTGGGGAAAAAAAAAGAAAAAAAAAAGAAAAAAAAAGAAAAAAAAAGAGGAAAAAACGTTACTTAGTCTACCTACCTTTCCCCAAGAACTGATTTCAACAAATTTGTTTAAACCTTCTCTGATACTTGAAAATTCTAATCATGACGTTTCTGAAATCATTACCTGTTTTATACCAGCTATCTGCCTTTTGGCATGGCAAAGTAAGCATTAAGAATGAACAATTAAGAATTGGAATGGGCTGCCCATGGAGGTGGTGGAGTCACCATCCCTGAATGAGTTTGAGAAACAAATGAACATGGCACTTGGTGCCATGGTCTAGTTGACGAGGTGGTGATCAGTCAAAGGTTGGACTCAATGAATTTAGAGGCCTTTCACAACCTAAAGGATTCTGTAATTCTGTGATTCTGGAATTAGGTAAAAAGCTAGCAGGACTGCCATTAGGTAGGTTATATTTATCCCTGTGACACGACACGTAGAGGTAAAAGATGTAACTTGCTCTATTCAGCCATGCTGAGGGCTGCTCTTGCTCTTGATTTTCCTTGCCATAAGAGGTCAGTGTACTCTGGATCTCTACATCTGAAAAATAGAGCAACCATCTTTTCCTCTCTTCTAAGGGTCTAGCTCCTCCATTTAAAATTCCTCCATCCTTGAACTTATTATTAATTTTCCTGCAAAATATTCTTTACTTCCTTCGTTGCATTTTGTCTCCTTTTTGACTCAATATTTTTCTACTTTAGTCTCCCAATTTCTATCTTCCAGTCTGCAGTAGATTAATTTGCTCCAACATGCAGCTCTTTGACCTTGATAGCTTTGAAATCTTAAAAGACATAACAGCTGAAATGCAAAATCTACATTTAAAAAGCAAGAAGTTGGAGGTTTTACTATCCAGAAACTACTCCACTTATCTAAATGCATAGTGGAGCAAAATGTTGCAATGTACTAAGAGCCCTCCTTTTCCTGTGGGTGCCTAGCTACCAGACTTTTCAAGAACTTAAACACTTCAGTGTATCTATAAGGAACATTTTTTTTTTCTTTACATCAACCTTTCCCTTTCCAGAGCCAAGGAATGACTTTTTAAATGGAGTGAAATCCATGTAGTTGTGCTATTGGGCTTTTTTTCTTAGCCTACCTCTTTCTAAATAAGCATCTTAAAAAAAAAAAAAAAAAAAGTGGGGGAGGGAAGAATGTCATGGGTTTTGTGTTTGGTTCAGGAAGAAGGCAAATTTTAAAAATTTGCCCAATTATCAGCCAATTGCCCACATTACCAGTAACCATTGCACTCAGTAATTTCAGAATCTTTATCATTAAGTCTTGGGAGTGCTCCTCAGTAACAGCCAAAATTCTCTCTACTCCTACCAGTTCCAGTGCAGCCCAATTCGGCACCACTGTGACAACTGACAAAAGTTTTTGTAATTTTGCCACCTCCAGACTTTTGCTGGAGCCATCTAAAAGGAGACCAACTAAAGCAGGGCTGAATATTTCATACTTTGGTAGTATTTTGCATTCACAAACCCTGATCACTACTCTTCAAAGTAAAAACCAACATTGGCACCTTGTGGTACAGTTATAATTGTCTTTTTATGTGAAATTAAACAAGTGAATAAGAATGACAGAAAAGGTTTCAGTAACTCCTTGACATATGCGTTAGTTATTAAGAATAAGAGGATAATAACTTCCAGTGCTAATATATTCTTCTATGTCCCCTTTGTGCATCAGCATGGATTTTACTCCCTTCCCAAATAAGATTTGAAATTAATTTCAAAAGTTGTATTTTTTTATCTACATGTTGTTATTTGTTTGTTATTTTTTTTGGGGGGGGGGGTGGGGTTTTTTTTATTGGGTTTTGTTGTTGTGTTTGTTGGGTTTTTGTTTTATTCTGTTTTGGGGGAGGTTTATTTGTTTTGAGGGTTTTGTTTGTTTGGTTGTTTTGGTTGTGTTTTTTGTTGGGTTTTTTTTTTTTTTAATGAAAGGGGTTTGGACCTCTAGATACTGTTATAATATGAACAAGTAAGAGTTCTGGGAACAAGAAAGGTTCTAGACATGCTGCTTTGCACTAGGTGATAGTAAATTTCATATTCTTTGCAACACTACTTTCTCATACACAAGCTTACTGGGTTAAAAAGGAATAGAGAAAGAGCAGAGAATGAGTATGCCTTCAGAGATCTGGGATTAAGCAAAATCCTTTGCATGTGAATAAGGATCTTAGCTTTATTTTTCTGTTTGGCTTCAAAATTTCTCAACAAGAGCAACTTGGCTCCCATATAGCCATGTGCTCATTAATGCAGGATTATGGTCCCTTTGAAACTCTTTCTGACAGTCTTCACCTCACAGTTATAAATGCAGAACTGGATATTTCTGGGTTAAAGGATCAAAACTCAAACTGAAAGACAAAGGGCTCAAATAGTATAAAGCTATAATTACCTCCAATGGGCTCAGTGTACCAATTAAATGCTGCATTCTACCTTTTATTTACACCACTTTCTGTTCAGAATGAACTCACTGATTTCAACTGAATGAAACATAAGTAAGAAAAACTGCATTGTGTCTCAAATTATTTTATGCCTGATTTCTGTTTCCCTAATACTGTATGTCAGACATCCTAAAACTGAAGCTTTTTAGGAAATACCATTTTATAAAAGCTTCTGATGATGCTCATATTTTCAATGTGAAAGTTCTAAATACTTGCTTTTATAAAGAAGTAAAATGTTACGACTGCATTTCTTTTTAATTCCAAGGTGAATGTTTAAAAAATTCTTGAAAAAAAAGAGACAAGTGTGTGTATGCCCTTCAAAGTAATTAGCAAGTTTCAACAGTGATTGGTACAAAACAATTATTGTCATTGATCAGCACTGAACAGATAATTTTAAACAAAGTCATTGTGTGCTCAGCAGATTACAGCTTGTTAACGGGCAAGTTCTAAATGACCTCTTAAGCTAGTCAAATCAATGATGCATATTCCTCATTAAGTAACATCAAAATGTAAGCGGTCTTATAAATAATGTTTATTTTAAGCACTAAAACAAATGGCAAAACCTTGATATATCAAAAGCCATCTGCTCATGGAATTTTTTTTTGCCATAGGATTACATTTGTTGCTGAAAATTTACAGCAACCTTAAATCTCTTAAAAGACAGAATCACATTTTGCCTTGAAATGGAAATGGATTTAAACAAGATCTCTGATTTAATTGTAAAAGGTAAAACTGATAGCTCTGATTACAATCAAGTGCAATCCAGAAGACAAGATATGTAGACTGGCTTCAAAACGATGAGCATGTGTATGCCCTCAATGATACTGCAAATGCCAAAACTGAAACTGCCTTTCTAAAGAGTAACTATAAACTGAAATAAATAGTTAATAATACCATGAGACAAAACTAAGGGGTTAAATAGAAAAACATACACAGTTATTGTTATATTTTAAGAACACTGAGTTATATTAATCATGAATCAAGCTCATGATGTGTGAATATAAGGGACTTTCGGCTTAGGAAGCCTAACGTTTGAGCACACATCATCTATGCAGAAACTCAACAGGCCTGATTTGCTATTGGACCTTGGTTAGTTCTTCAAGAAACACATGACAGAAAAAACCCAGATTGGTATCATTTTAAGTCTGCTCTGCAGATATGGCTGCAGAGAATCAGATTCTGACATTTGCAACTAAATAAAGATCTGTTCTATTGTTTTCTACTGATTTAAATTTCCATTAAAGAAAAGGACATGACTGAAAAAATGGTACTTTGAAGATTTATATCACCTAATGATTCAACATTATATTTCCATTACAAATGAATGGGAACACATTCAATTTCTTTTAAAAATGAAAGACCAAATGCAAAACTCCATTTGACTAGAATACATAATTACCTCTGAAATTTGGTCTTCAAATGCCTTCTGGAAGTACAGAGGCAACTTTTAAGAGCAAGCTTACATCTTATGCTTTCTCACTGATCTCAGCTGCATGAGTAAACAGCATTCATCCACTGCAGAATACTTTCAAACTAGCTAAGTAAGGAATGAACTATAACAACAACAAAAAGGTACATTTGTGAGCTATTAAACTGCTGTTAAACACCTTCAGTTCTTTAGCATGCTCCAAATGTAAGGCTACTTTGTGTCTTTGAGAGAATCAGAATTAAGCAAAACACCTGATGAGTACAGATCTCTTGACCGAGCTTTTCTGGACTCAGAGGCCAAAAAATCAAAATGCATTCTGAGAATCTTCTTACACTACACTAGTTTCCCTGGGTTAATCCCTGGGTTAATCTCCATTGTCACCATATTCTTACATTTAGTAGAATTCAAAAGGCAAAATGCCTGGCCTAAAAAGACACAGGCCTGCAAAGTAAAGAACTTTTCTATCACAAAATGAAAGAAGTAAGTAACATAAAAAGACTTAATCCCCAAAATCATTTTTATGTTTTTCCCATATTTGTTTTGCATATTTGTTCAAGTGCAGTTTCAAAGTTCAGGAAAAAAAAAAAGCTAGTTTCTAGTTAAATATGTTTTGCAGTTTCACCCACCCATTTCATTTGCTGTAAATTCATTGAAGTTCAAAGTCTGTTTATACTCTTCTTCATCTAGCAAAATTCACTCATAATATCATCAATGAGATAATGAGATCAGTTCAGATCCACCTCTACGTTTAAGCAATGAAATTGTCCTGTGCTCCCAAACTCTTGAGGTCCAATGCATCAAACATCAAGTACTAACAAGAGAAAAAGCACAGCCACATCAGCAAGCTTAAAAGCCCTGTAGTTTGTCAGAATTGTAAATATATGTCTGCATTTGTAGAACAAATGTTCTTACATTTTTAAGAACACTGGCAGATAGAATGTTTGGGTGTTTTATCAGTATCATACATGATAAGGTCCAACGGACATTTAAATGGGGCAACACACATTCAGGTACCTCGATTTCAGCTACAGTTTTCAAATACAACCCTAACTACTCAGTGTAACTTTAATTTTTAACTATGTAATATTTCCTGCTGTTGCCATCAGCATATCAATCAAATGTACATTATTCTGCTTTGCTCATTTTATTAAAAGCAAATTCGGAGCACAATTGACTTTTCATTTGTTTAACAAGTGAAGAAATATTTACCCTGACAGCCATTTCATTGTAGAATTTCAGCTTCTTAATAAAATATGCTCTCTGTGAATCAAGAAAAAAAAAAAAGATGGCATATATTTCAGTTACACAAAGACAGTCCTGCTATTTTTACATATAAAAGATAAGAATCTTTATACATAATACATAATAAGAGTTCTAGGCTTAGAGAGAATAAAATCAAACTTTGTATTGAAGAGATAGGCTTCCTAATACATAATGCAGGCTTAACCAGAAAAATCTATGGTAGTCAAACTAGGAGCTAATGGAGATATATGATCATAAAATGCTCTCCGCTGAGTTTGATAATCAATGGTGCTCTACTGAGAGTAGAATAACAAAGCAGAAATATTCAAAAGTGCTGGTGACATGTAGTATTGTATGATTTATTCACTGGGGTTCTTTTAGCCAAAACTCACAGAAACATAAAAGGAATTCATATTTCAAGATGTCTGGTTTAATGAAAAATTCAGAGAAATGCTGTCTTCAGTCGAAATCGTTCAAGGATACGGATGCAGTGATGGAGCAAAATTGTGCCTTCCAACCATCTGTACTAAATGTTATGTACTTAGCTGCCTCCCGAGTAATTGTTGGGAATTTTGTTTCATTTAATATTCATTTTAACATCATAAAATCATAAATACAATGATACCATGTTACAGTGAATCCCCCGATATAGAAAACATTTCCTGAAGTCCTGGTTTCCTTCCAATAAAGTAGAATTCCTCTCATAGTGAACGAATCCCCTATTATACTAAGCAATCACTTGGCAGCATAGGTTATTTTAATGGATACATCACTTTAAACTAAGCTTTCACATCTGTTCCGCCCTCTAATTACAAATGCAAAATGAACATAATTCACAATTGTATCATAAAAAGTAAAATATAAGTACTTTGAATGCAAGAGTATGTCCTTTATTTAGCACAACATGCAGCTTTTATGTGTTTCTCATGTTTTAGACACAAATCAAAGGCAAAAGTGCTTTCCCCTGATATAGTGATTTTCTCCCCCATGGCAAACAGGAATTCACTGTAAAAGGGTTTCACTGTAATTAGTGTTATTTGAATTGCCTAGTCTGATCCAAAGCAAATTGTCTGTGGAGAGCAGCAGGACTGGATTATTTATCAACAGTCTGGGCAATTAAGAAACAGTTGGCTGCAATATGTTATTTACAAATGAACACAATGATGCTACTTCATTTTAAATTCTCTTTCTTCATTACATTAAGCAAGGCATAATTCCTGCAGTTTAATTAAGGTGCATTTTAAATGCTCACTTTAATATCATACCAATCTACTAATAATGGAAACAGTACAAAAGATATTTCTTATGTGAAAGAAAAATTGCAGAATTGTTAAAGTTCAAAGAAGTTTCGTGTGGATGTGTATGCATACACATAGATATACACATATATATATTCAAGGGAAAATCTACACCAAATGTACAAATTAGAATAAATAATGGACTGTCTCTCTCCCCTTTATTCTCCATAAGAATTTACTGAGTGATACTAATTGTAGATAGCTAATAACGTATTGAAATAATGGTTGCCTGACTTAAGCATATCCCTAAACTGCTTGATTAAATTGATAAAATTTTGGGTTGCAGCTCATCTTTTCTTTCTTTGCAAGGGAATGTAAGAGTTACACCACCACCAAATAGATGAAATACATTTTAATGGAAGCTTAAAATCTTCCTAAGCTTAAAAATATTCATCAGATTTCTGTCCATCAGTGATTAAACTAAACAATTTTACACCTTTTTTTTATGAAGGCTGTGAGCACTTAGGCCTGAATGCATTCAATTTCATTGAAGAACATAGGTTGCAGACTTAACATCATTAATGGTTTTTATATCAGCCATATTGAGAGATAATGTGGGACCACTTTGACTCTGAGCTTGGCCAAGTATTGAAGAACTCTGTCTACTATTTACAGAGACAGTCGATGGCAACTAAGGTCTGATCTTGCACACCCCACTAAGGTGTGAAGGAATCCAGGCCTTACACCACCACCACTTAAGATGGTCACTCAAAACAAGAAGGAAGTTGCACATTCCTGCTTTTACTCAACTCTTGCTCTAAATCACAAGTCTTCCAAATTGCACGAGAATTGCTCGTGCAACTGTCTTATAACTTTATTCTTGTACCAAAAGCCAAAGGCTGTGTCACTATCTAGGTTCTTTTGCAAATGTATTTGCCCTCTGTTTTCTAATATCAATTAGAAAGTTCTGCTATTACAAATGATGGAGAAGGTGTTCGTTGCTATTCACAAAAGCAAAGTCATAATTTAGTGCTTCAACCCAAGTCTACATTTATGTGCTCTCCTAAAAAACAAAAGATTCTTTCCTGAACAGGGCTCTGCTTGTCCAGAAGACTCTTTTCTTACGCTTAAGTGGAATTTCATGCAGTTCAGCCCATTGGATTGCCCTTCCTTTTTTCGCTAAATGCTAATTCAAAGGTGACACTGACAGGTTGACTCTCTGCAAAGAATCACTTTCCCATCTCATCTATGTGCCCCCTCTACTTTTGAGCCAAGGTGTCTTTGTCTTTGTCATGACGTCTGATGTTAATATACAGGCCTTCGTAGCAGCTTACCTTAAATGTAGGTTTTCAAAATTTATTTGAAGCTTTATACATATAAAGCCTTATATATTTATATATATATATATATTTATATATATATATATATATATAATTTAAAAACATGCTTGAGGATCATCTACAAATGTGCTCTGATTGGTGTCTTCTTTTTCTTTAAAGAGTTAATGCAAAATGACAAATGCAAAGAGAACCAGGAATCTGATTGAGTTTGAGAGTGAGATCAACTTTGAGAGAAGGAAGCAACACATGGTCTAAATTGCTAATAGGGTCATGGTGTATTTGGGGGGCTTTTGTAGAGCAAATGGGCATTTGCCTAATTCCTATGGGACTAGAACTATTTAAAACTGGTAGTTGACTTGAAGCTAAATCACTTAGAGTGATGTCAAACTATATAACATAAAATATTCACTTTTCTCAACTGCATCTCCTTCCAAAGTAAACTGAAAATATGGCCATCATGTATACCAGCTTCATATAATAATGAAATGTTACAATTCCCCTTGCTTTAGCAAATGATTCCTTGGCTTTCAGAAAATAGTAATAAAAAAACAATGATTCACAGTTTGTTTCATGTTCTGGTGTTTGCCTGGTTCTAAAACTCATACCTCCCTGCAGGTCGTGCAGACTTTCAGAATCCAACACAATGTAACCAGGTTATTAATAAAACTGTAGGAGACCAGTTCTTAATTTTAGCTTGAGATTAATTAGGAAAAAAAACTTTATATCAAATCCCCTATATTTAGAATACAAAGGCACATAACTTTAATCACATAAATGTCGTCAGTTGTTGTTAGGGCTTTCAGGTGTTTTTAGCAAATATATGTCTTAACAATCAAAGGAAGAGGCACTTGAGGAGAAGCAAATGAAATACTAGTGGTGATGCACATATGGACAGCCAATCTGATGAGCCTCAGCCTTTGTTATTTTCCGCATCAGTACCATTCACATTTCACAATTTTGAATATAATCATTAAAATGATTTATTATCAAGCAATCATGGGTATTTTGTGCATATGCTTTGCCTTGTTTGCTGGCAGCAGATACCAATTCAATCATTATCAGCAGACAAATTTTAAAGTGACCAGTGTATTTAAGGAACTATAATGCCAAATGCATCGTTGTGTTTCATAGTCAGGAGTCATTACAGCAATTATTAGCAAGAGTTCATTGCAAACATTGCCTAATCTTTTAACTTGAAAGTTATGTTAGGCTGCTGAGATTTTGCTTTTTACATATTCCAAGTTCAGCCATTAACTGAGTAAAGATAATAAAACAACAACTATAAGGTATTAACTCACATTTTATATTTAAGTCCACTCCAAAACACACTGAATACCGCTGTCGAAAGGAGTAGAATGTGCCTTTTTATCTGATACTTGTGTGGTACTCATGTTGGCTTCCAATCAAGCTGTCCTATTTAGTATTCTCCAATCAAAGAGATGGCAAGAACAAAATGCAGTGTTTGAAGAAAAAAGATAATTTCCTGTGCTGATTGCTGTAAAATTTGTAAGCTTTCTAACAAGATTCTCTTCCTCTAGAGCCCTGGCTAGCACTGGATAAGTACTGCAATCCAGAAATTGCATGAATTCATGATCTGTTTAGAATGTATGTACTAAGTTGAAGAGCAACTACATTATTCCACAGACTTCAGATTTGGCAAGTTTTTTAGTTATGTCTATTTGAAGAACTAAATATGCACAAGGTTTTATTGATTAAAGACTTTTTTAACTTTACTTTTCAGCATTATATTCAAGAAGAGAAAGCTGAGGGGAGTTTATGATATTAGCTCTCTCAGGTTTGTGATTACAGGAAATCTGTTTGATCACATTGATTCCTTCCTTGCCTTGTCCCAATGACTGCACAGAACCTTTCTTTTTGTTAATAAATTTTAAGATAGATTATCATGTCTCCCTTCTACAGAAGCTTTCCTAGATTAAACAAACCTTCCTTAAACTCAGGAACAATATTCAGCTGAAGTCCTACTTTTTTCAAAACAGGACCCAATGCAACCACACAGCTATCTGCTCTGTATTCAGGAATTACTGTTAGAAGATGAGTGAAAACCACAGACTGAAAGGATGGCTCATCATTTATTAGTTAAGCCAGTTGTAAAGTTGGAAAAGAGAAAATCTTTACATAGATTACTGATAGACTTGGGAAAAAGTAAATGAACTTTCAGGTACACAAGTGCTGCTACTTGGAAACAGTTTAGTAGGGGATATGAACTTTGGTCTGTAATATATGGTTTATTACAGCTCTTTTTTTACTTCTTGAATTGTCTGTTTTGACTTAAAAGCAGCAATTTAACAAAATTAATCAAGAACAAATGACTAACGAGTTTAACACTTTTGTAAAACAGTAACATAAATTGATATATTAGTGAAGAAAACCACATATTTTTATGTAAAATTATTTTCTTCTTAGTCCTGTAAACTTGTTTTAGAGGTTTTAGCTTGTGTGCTATCACACACTTCTGCTCTCTTCAGGTCCATCATAGGAATTAGACTGACTGTGATCTGCTGTGTGCCTTAAGGCAAAACCTCAAATACTTCAAGGTTCATTAAATAAGAAATTTAAACTACTAAAACATAAAATAGCAATGTGTAGACACATTGGCTTATTTTATTTTCAAAATTAAAAGTTCTGCCAGGAAAAAAAAAAAAAACCAAAAAGCATCTTGTAAAGCTCCAATCCCGCAATTAGCATCATGTGGGCAGACTTCTGCATGAGCAGATCTCATTGCTGGTTTGGGGACCAATACTCCAGAGCTGCAAACACTTAAACACTGACTTAACTTGACTGTTATGAGTAGGCTTGCTGAAATTAATGGTGCTTTTCATTACAGTAAAGTTAAGAGTGTGTCTGTGTGTATAAAGGATCGAGTTTCGGCTTTTTAACTTCATGATGAGGGAATGAATTATTCATATGTATTTTATGTATAACAACCAAACAAAATTTTAGAAAGTACTTTTATACCTCCACTGTTTCTCTGAAGTGTTTTCTTCTCAGATAACCTCTCCACCACTTCTGTATCAAAATCGCCATTTGGCTCAGATGTCTAAAATGAAACATATTAACAAAATAATTAGTTTTACAGACTTCAGACCTTCTAACTTTTCTTTTTATAATAATACAAATAATATACAGTGTATTATGCATCATACAAATGACCACTACAACATACTTTATACATATACAGATATATATATACATATATACATATGCACACACACACACACACACAAACACATAGACCATTATATACATATATTTATTCATACACACATATTTTGTTTTTGGAAAACATGGGTTACTGCAAACTTACTGCTATACTATTAGAACAGTTTAATGAAAAAGCCTTACAATTTAATTTGCATAATAAATTGTTTTATTTTCATGGTTTTAACCGACAAATCTGATCAGTTCAGAATTTTTTCTGTAACATACATTTTCACTGCTGTACCATTTTTAACTATTTGACAAAACCTACTGACACTTGAATTTTTAGATACTTTATTCACTTCTAGACACCTTTTTACTTTTATAAAATTACACCTAGCTTAATTGTGAATATTTACTTTGTCCTTAATTAATTAATTAATTAATTGATATACATGTTGCTACTAAAAATTTCATAATTGATGTTACATAAATTTTTGCAGAAAATGACAGAATCATTACTTTGGAACTGCTTAGGAAAAGCTGTACAGGGGATCATTCATACCACCTAACTATGGATATCAAACTTACAAGCCTTGCACTCCACTCAATGAAGGCAGTCTTTGGGTAACTCAGAACACTGAGAATCAGCTACATTGAGCCTGTGCTCCCAAGCAAGCCAGAGACAATCACAGAATTATAGATTCAATCAAGGTTGGAAGAAACCTTCAAGATGAACTAGTCCAACTGTACACCCAGCAGTACCATAATCACCCCTAAATCATATTCCCAAGTGCCACATCCAGGCACATCTTGAACTTCAGGAGATGGTGATTCCACCATCTTCCCAGGCAACTCATTCCAATGCCTAATCACTCTTTTATTGATTTTTTTTTTCTAATATCTCATCTGAACCTCCTGTGGTACAGCTTAAGTACATTTCTTCTAAGTACACATCATGACTGCAGCCTATCGTCCTATAAGGGAAATATTGGCCATTAAGTCGTAAATGTTATTTAAGCTAATAATTCTTTAGGTTTCATACTGTAGGTCTGGATGATGCACAATTACTCGCAACAGGCAAGGGGTCAAACTAGAAGATGTAACAATCCTTTTTCCTGAACTGCCCTGTTTTATGAAGTTTGAGCAGATGAGTTTGGCCAGTTGGGCTTATGACATAAAAAATGGAAGAGGGCTTTTTGCGAGAATGGACCAACCACCGCTTCCAAGAAATTTGTAACAATATTTTAAATCATAGAATCACTAAGCTTGGAAACTACCTCCAAGATCAAGTCCAGTGTTGATACAGCATTTCCCAGAACAAATTTGGTGAAGGGCCTTGAGGGGCAGCCACAGGAGGAGAGGCTGAGGTCACCTGGTCTGTTCAGCCTGAAGGAGACTGAGGACAGACTTCAGTGCAGTCTACACTTTTCTCACAAGGGGAAGCAGAGAGGCAGGAACTGATCTCTTCTCTCTGGTGACCAGTGACAGGACCCGAGGGAGTGGCCTGAAGCTGTGTTGGGAAGATTTAGGCTGGATATCAGAAAAAGTTTTTCACTCAGAGGGTTGCTGGGCACTGGAACAGGCTTCCCAGAGAAGTGGTCACAGCCCAAGCCTGCCGGAGTTCAAGAAGCATTTGGACACTGCTCTCACACACACGGTGTGACTCTTGGGAGTGCCCTGTGCAGGGCCAGGAGCTGGACTTTGAAGATACTTGTGGACCCTTCCAACTCAGGCTATTCTATGATTCTATATGAAAAGTCTCTGAAACAACATATCCAAGAGACACCTAGTTTGTTTCTTTTATTACCAGTCATAACAAGATTTCTTAAACAATACTGTGAATCTATTCTGAAGATAATGCTTTCTAGCATCATGCCTTTTTAATTGTATACAGTTCTGAAAGTCAAAAGTTAATATTTCTTACAATGCCACAGCATATATTTAATCATGTTGAAAAACTGCCTTTTTGTTTTTTTTCAAAATGCTCCAATTTTATTAAAATCAATACCATGGGAAATTTTGAGGAAAAATTCAATGACATTTTGAAATTTTGAAACATGTATTAGGATAGGCTTAATATACTACCTCAGATATGCTCTGACTCTGCATGCTCGAAACCAGCGCTGGATCTTCACAGCAGCTTTGTACTTTGTTTTTCTGTCTTCGTCTATAGCTCTGAAAATATAAAAAAAGTAATACTTCTCAGCATGGTAATGTGGAACCAAAGCAAAAATATTATTCTAAATATGTTTTATTGTTGCAGCTTGGAACCCTTTTCACCAGGTTTTTCACTTTTATTTCTACATAATTCAGTGGTAGTGCAGAAAAATATAATTTACATTAGTTGCATAGTATGAAGGTAACAAAGAATATTGCAGCTCATGGAGGATGTAAGTTTTGAGAGTATTTCTTATTCCCATACAATACTTAGATACAAATCAGCATGTCACATGGACTTCTTCCTTTGTAGGTGAAATACATGGATGATGCTTTAATGATAATTAGGCTTGAGTTACAAAAAACATCACATAACTGTATAAAATTGTGAATCTACAGTGTTTCTAACAAAGCTAAAAGTCATGTAAGGAAAACCATGAATATAAAAGAGATTAAAGAAATATATCCTTAGTCTGGAGGAGACTTTTCACAGAGTTCAGGAAGAAATCATTACCATTGTGAGTTTCAATGCTGAGGGATAGAACTCAGCTACGAGATCACCTCTAGATTTTATTCTTCTGTTTGTTTCCAAACATCAGTAACTCTCAAGTCTTCGAATTTAAAATTAAATTTTAATTTCCATAGATTTTTATTCTTCGCCATTTTTATTAGAAACATACTCACCAAATTCTTTAATATGTTACATCTGACAAAAAATAATGATTAGGCTACTATTAGTGAGTTTCCTTAATTAGGTCTCCTAACAAAGTTTCATGTCAACATTAATTGCCTCAGTAAATACCAACAAGATTATTGTTTATCTGATAAATTAGGATTATCCTCATTATATTTCTGAAAATGAAATGAATTGCAGATTTACTACCAGAGATCAGGAAACATTAGCTCCACTCATATCATCTGGTGCATCATGTCCTCTCAAATTACATTAAATGGGCCAAAATTTTCACTATCTGATGTGACATTCTCAGTGCCTGAAAACTCTGGGAAACAGGCTTTTTTACCTAAAACCACAAAATCAATAGTTTTCAAAACTGGCTAGAGAGTTTCCTTGTTCCTTTCCTTTTCAGGTTCCTAGTTTTTGCAGGAAGCAGACACCTCCAGAATACTTTCGCTTAGAGGAAAATGATTTTGATCAAAAGGGTACGAGAGATTTGGCCCTGGACAGGCAGCCACAGTCACAGCCTGGAAATTAAGGGGATGTGGGACTGGCCGTGTCAGAGGTGCCAGCTCCAAACCCAGTCCTACCCACTTGGCAATGACAAGTCTTCTGGAAGAGCAGAAGCCTTCTCATCTCTTACTCCCCGACAGTTTTTTTTCTAGTTGGCATTCAGTCTTGCCTGGCCAGGATGGGGTAGAAATCCTTGTAAAGAAATCCTTGTAAATCCTTTTTTTTTTTTTTTCAAAAAAAAAATTGAAGCAAACCAACAACACACTCTCGCAGGATAGTTCCACAAACACTTCCAGCTGCCCTTGCCAGCAGAAGTGTTTTGAGGTGTAAATTTCTCAAGCAGGTATCTGCCCTTTTGATCAGATTGCACAGTTGTCATACTGCTTGAATTAAGCACTTCAGAGTCACAGATACTTCTCAAAGGCTGTACTGAAAGTTATAAAGGCCTACTCAAGCACCTGACATACAGATACTACTGTAAATTAAAGTAGGTTCTTGAACGAGTAGAGTGATAAAATTGTGTAACACTTAAGAAAATGAATTAATGGATCTTGTATATTCTAATCCTCATCCTGAGGGTATTTCTCAAAACGCAGGCTTATGGTATTCTTGCATTGTGGCATCATTGGGCAATTTCTTCCTCAGAAAGGTGCTTTCCCTAAAAAGCCAGTTTAGGACACCTCATACCTCTCACATAAACAGAGTTCTGCATAAAGCACAACAGGAATGCTATTAAGATCAGAAAAACGTTATTAAGACTCGTTGCTACACTGGACTCCTTGAATCCTCTCATTTGCATTCTCAGCTGCAAATCTGAATTTTCTGAAACGGACAGATCATAGCCCAATCTTAAAAGGCAAACATTTCATTTTTGGAGAGCTCTGCCAAAAACCAAATCCCCAAATATCAAGCATGCTACCCTCCAATGGATTTCCAAGTCTGGCTCAGACTGCTCTTTCTAACCTGAAATATGTGAAATACAAGCATAGCCTCCTGTAACTGATGTTTGTTTAGTGAACTGCTGTGTGTACAGCCACAAGAGTATGAGCAAAAGTTCAGGCAAAGAACAGAAAAACAAAATACTTTACATGCAGGCAGGACTTGATCTCTGTAACTTTTAGTGATGTTCAGAAGCTTTGTTATTCATGCTAATGATGTTGTAATTAGATTCAAAAATAAATGATTCATTAATTAGTGAAGAAAAAAATCACAACTATGCTAAACATGTTTGGGGGGGTTTGTGCTTGAGCTTTTGCATTACACATACAGCAACAGTGCAGCTGAATAAAAGGATTTATAAGACAAATCTCAGCAATATTTAAGTAAGTCTTACAACTTTTAATTTCCTAAAATCTGATCTGGGAAAAGTTGGCCACCATCATCCTGGGAGTCAGAAAACTTGGCACAAACCATCCCAACTGGTAAGGACAAGGGTAACAGATCTGATCTGATCTCTTTCAATTAACTTTTGAAAAATTAATTAAATTTTTTTTTAAAAATGAAAAAGGAAGTAGTGTCCTTGCAAGAGGACAAACATCCAGGCACAGTCACAGATGTGAGCCCCGAGAGCAGGGACTGGCGGGCCGCATCTTGGGGGATGCTCAGGGAATAACAGCGCCTCCAGGGCGGGGCAGAGGCGGAGGCTCCAGGGGCGGGACCGCGGAAAGGAGGCCGGCTTCCCAGGCGGGAGAGGGCGGAACTTGCGAGGCTCAAGTGCGTTTCAGGAGGTTCCAGAGGCTCCTTTCCCCTCAAAATTAGCGGTGGGGCGAGGGAAGAGCGGGACGCTCATTATTTTCAGTGTCTAAACGGGCCCCTTAAAGACGCTGCGCTGCGGCTACCAGACCTCCTCAGATCGCTGTGGAAATATTGGGGAACAAGGCGGTGGGTTGGTGCTCTCGGGAGGGATTTTAAAGCGAAACAGTTTCACAGAATCCTATAATCACAGACTGCATCAGGTTGCAAGGGGTCATTTGGTCCAGCTTCCCTGCTCAAGCAGGCTCATCCCAGAGCACAGGGCACAGGATTGTGTCCAGATGGTTCTTTAATATTTCCAGTGAGGGAGACTCCACACGCTCTCTGGACAATCTGTCACCGCACAGTAAAGCTCTTACTCATATGATTGAACTTGCAGTGCATCCAGTTTCTACCCATTGCCATTTGTCTTATTGCTTGGCATCACCCAGAAGAGCCTGGTCCATCCTCGTCACACCCTCCCTTCAGATTCGTAGAGACACGGAGGAGTTTCTCTTTCACTCGTCTCTTTTCGAGGTTGAACAGGCCCAGCTCCCTCTGCCTTTCCAGTAAGAGGGATGCTCCAGTTCATTAACCACCTTCATAGCCTTCCACTGGACCTTCTCCAGGAGCTCCGTGTCTCCCTTGTACCGAGGCGCCCAGAACAGGACACTTTCCAGGGCGGCTTCCTCCATCTCGTTGCCGGCGGAGAGCGGGGCCCGCCCGCCCGTCCGCCCCAGCCCAGCATAAGGCGGTGTATCCCGCCCCACCACCGGCACGGCCCAAGTACCTGTTCGCAAGGAAATACTCCTCCCGGAGTAGCTCCAGCCTCTCCTGAAGCCGAGCAAGGGCAGCCATGCTCCCTCCCTCCTCCCGCCCTCGAGACGCTGCCGCCATGGCAACGGGACCGTCCCAGTGCTCTCGGGCGCGGGGGTGTCGCTACTCGCGGCGGCTCCGCAGCCCGGCACGGGCAGCGCTCCGGGGACAGCGGGAGCTCCGCGGAGCTCTGCCGAACCCGAGGCGGGGGTGTCGGAGGGGACGCGGCGTTTCTGGGCAGCGGCCGGGCGAGGGAAGGGAAGAGGAGAAGTGGTCGCGTCCGGCTTCCTCCGGTGCCGCGGCTGCTTCCGGGCTCTCATCATGGGGGACTGAGGAGCAGCGCCGGCCGCCCG